>JBBMOE010000043.1:813274-1050519 GCA_037975065.1 Chaetodon trifasciatus | reverse complement strand
CCCCTACACACACACAGTTCTTTGGAAATGCAGTACAATTATATGAGGGGGATTTTTACTTTGTCTACAAAACTAAATAAAAGCTTGAAGGGACATGAGTATTTTGCTCTTTGAAAAAAAAAAAAATAAATAAAAAAAAATAAAAACAGCACAATTATCATTGGCAATTACATCTGTATGTTATGTATGAATGTTAGATTATACCATACAGCACATGAGGAACTATATAATCATGCTTAATGTCACCTGAAGTTGGTGTAAATTTTGGGCATCAACTGAGCAAAAAATAGAATGTGCTTAGGAGTCAGTGTCTACCAAAATAAAATATTGATCTCATTGCAGGGCAACTGCTGCACTGTGGCAGCATGATACTTGTGGTGGATAACATTCACTTACAGTATGATTCTTGAGATATAAATCAACTACTTTATTATTCATAAATGTTTCAGTTTGAATTGGAACATCTGCATTTCTGATGGATGGTGCACAATTTCCTTTTCAGCTCAAAAGGTAACAACAACAACAACAACAACAACTAAAGAATCCTATTTATTTTAGAGGTTATACTGTATCACGGTAACGATCTGAAGTTGTTGCGCTATGAAACCAAAAAACACCTTTGTGTTTGTGTCAGATTGTCAAAGCGTTTTGCTTATAAATGCTCTGCGCGGATAAAAATCTCTATGATATATCATCTGAAAATAAAGCTAAAAATATATTACTGTGAGATATAAGACAGAGGATTTCAACAAAAGTAACTTGTTTCTCCCAAACATGGGTCATATACAATGCTGATGATTAGCAAGCCTACTCTCTATGTTGCACTGCATCTCATGTCACCATCCAGCCACTCAAACATCTATCTGAAATCTGTGTGTTTGTGTGCTGACATGAACATAATACAAACTAGCAATACTCATGATCCAAAGTGGGCGAATACTCATTCACCTTTCCGTAATAATGAGACATCCCAGGGAGGGGCACAGCAACTGAAGCATGCCATTTAAAAAACGGTGCAGGTCAATTAAAATTAATCATCCAATGGTCACATGTTAAGATTTTGAATGACTCATAAATTGTGACACCCTTTTTATTCCTACTGAGGATGCAAAACAAATTAAAAGACAAGGGACATTTTATTTTATTATTATTATTTTTTTTTTTTTCACACCAAAGCTAGCACATTAAAATAAAGCTAAATTCAACATACTGTAACACTGAACTCCAAGTGTTGACTTACGTAGCTCAAATAACGTATGTTCCCCTCATTTAAGCCTTCAGACTAATAAGCATGCACACCTGTATATGTATCACTAACAAGATGTAAAATTATGCACATTAGATAATTTGGATGGCCAATACAGCTGAAGAAAAATGAGAAGTTTAACCTTTTTTAACCTGATGGTTTATGTTAACAGTCTAAATTAACATGTACTTCAGTTTCTTTTGCTTCTTTGAGAGGGCCGGAGTGCCTATTCACAATGAAGTTCAATGGCCAATATGGAGAGTGTCAGCTATGTATACAGCACATACAGTAATTCTAGGTGTTTCAAATAAAACGGATATATATCTAGAATCATATATATTACACAAATGTAGATTCTCCTTTTTTCTTGTTCATTTCTGAACAATGAACACATGAACAGGAACAGCGAAACCATAAGAAAATCATTCTTCCATGAGAGTTATCCAACAAGATACACAGTCCGTTCACACCGGAGCGTTGCACCTCAGATGGTGTCGACGTCTGTACAAAAGGTAATCCAACTGGTTTAAAGGTGACTGGTGTTTACAGTGGCTAATAACAATGTGCTGGGTACAAGAGCAGTAGTGGCTGGGAAATGAGGGCCAACTGTGTAGTCCGCATGGTGAGGGGGAAAAATTAAAACAGGCAATTTTTTGGTTCACTCTGAGAGCAAACGTGGAGAGAGCGAGATCAGGGAGCAAACCATGTCAGTTCTTCAAATTATAACAAGGCATCCCTCACCAAACCACATACCAGAAGGAGGACAGCCAGTCCATAGCTGGATGATATCCTTGTACCTGAGGAGAGAAGAAACAAAGGATTTAACCATAGCACAGATTTCCATAGCTCAATGAATAGGCCAGCACAACACTTTAAAAGAGACAATATTTTAATACATCGTGACATGTTTTAAGATTTGCCAGAGATTTTGTCATACCATTTTAAAATGTATTTAATCTGCTGGTCTCAAGAAACGCTTGAGTATATGAAAGAGTCAGGGCCAGAAAGTCCCACAACTAGCATGAAAGAATACAAGAATATTTACATAGAAGAAGATAGATAGATAGATAGATAGATAGATAGATAGATAGATAGATAGATAGATAGATAGATAGATAGATAGATAGATAGATAGATAGATAGATCACCACTGGTTATGAATTGCTGTGTCCATGCATGGCACCTTGCCTACAACATGGTGTTATTTCTGGGAAAGATCCTTGTTATCGCAAATTAAATTAAATTAAATTAAAGTAAAAGATAATATTCGGGCTGTGATGAGATGTGACGTTTCATGTGGGACATGCTCATCCACCGCACAACCCTTTAGACTCCCATGACAACAAATGTCCCTACCTTAACTATTAATTTTAACTCAAACCATGATATTCCCCTAAACCTAATCAAGTTATTTTTGTGTCTAAACCTAATCAAACCAGAGCCATAGAGTTATCAGACTGTACAATGGATTTACAGTATTTTCCAACAGGGATTTTTAACAGTTTTGGAAGGCAAAGGTGAATTATATCCTATAAATTTTGTTGTTTGATTGGAAGGACTTCACACCCTTATGTATTTTCTACCTCATGACACAAAAAAGTGCACAATACCTCATCAGGTGGTACAAAATGTGTCTTTTGTTTTCATGTTTACATGTTTCATCCTCTCCTGCATTAGATTTGGTCCATATGGCTGCAGTCACCAATGAGGACTGTGCACACCGCTTGACTGCAAAGCAGGCTTTAAATGCATCGGTTTAATACATAAAACACATTGAAGCACATCTTGGTTATTTCTTTGTCATTAAATTGCTTTTAAAATTATGGCAAACATTATCAGACCATCAGGGATCCATAGTTCACATGCATCTGTCTTGTGACTCAACAGGTTTTGGTGAATCCAAATCCCAAACTGGGATTATGAGTTTCTTCTTTTTGCCAGAAGTAGCACACACATGTGCAGAGGCTGCATCTTAATGTGACAATGTCATGCCTTGATTTACATATTCATATCCTCAGACATGTACAGTCCTTCATGCCGAGGCTGTTCAATGTAATTGCAAAATTGTGATTAAATAGAAAGTGCTGCAGTATTCACACAAAACCGTCAAGGTCTAAAACTGTTTTTTTGCTCAAACTTATATATTCTTTCATGAATTCCACCATCTTAACCAAGCAAACTACAAGTGTGACCTGTGTTACAGTAAACAGTCTTCGGACTGTTGCAAAAAGGATTTACATGGACAGCCACCGTCGCCTTGGCACTGACAAACTGCTATCATCACAGTAGACAGGACAGCTCTGACTGTTTACTGAGCATCTGACATGACTAACTACTGCAACCTAGAACACAGTCTCCTCAGCTCACTATTTGATTCACCTGGGTCTTGTGGACATCAAACCTGAACTGATGAGAACAAAATAACAGATGACAACGATACAGTCCTATGCAGCAGAATTCTATGGCCAAAAAACAGCTTACCCTCTTTCAGCAGAAAGAGGAGGAAAGGATGTGAGAAAGACAGAGCTTGAAAGCAGGGAGAAATGAGCAATAAGAGGCGCACGAAGTTGTAATCTTGTGAAACAAGGCAGGACATGGGAAATAGAAAATGAAATATTCACTAAATCATACTGACATTGACTAGATTCCAGTGTCAGACTGGCTGATGGTTCTAAGAAGAAAATCGTCCAGGGGGACACTTTGTTCCTTGCGGCCCAGCTCTGGGTTGTCTGGGCTGCTGGGGATTGTGGGATGAAGGGAGGAATGGTGGGGGTGGGGGGACAGAGATGGAGGGCTTTGACCCTTTATTCCTCCCCACCACATCTCATTTGGCTTGAGGAGATCTAGAGAACAGGAGAGCCACAGTGGAGCAGCAATCACTCCGGGCCAAAACACCCTTCACACAGAGAATAATTAATCAGCCTCCAGCTAGGAGTCAGAGCAAGACACAGACGCAGAGAGACATACAAATATACATGGAAAAAACATGCACTAATTCACTAATATCAAGCATTTTACAATAATCTACTCAGCGACAGTAAAACCACAGTTAAATGGGTCAAATTCCCTTTAAAAACTGAAAGGCACTTAATTATGCATCCCAGGATCCCGAAGCAGTTGCCAAGCTAACCTATGCCATCCTCAACATCTTACACCGTTTTGAGGTACAGTCATGGTGTCGCATATATCTCCATGTGATGGAGTTGTAGTGCGAAGCTACAATCTGTCTGCACTGCACTACTAAATGATGCTGAAAATTATGAAAAGATATTGAGGATTAACCTTGCTGAATGCCTGAGTGGGGCCTTTTTTTTACTTTTACTTTATTTCAAAGTGTATTTATGAAGCTTTATCTATCAAGACTGCAAGGAAGTGGTGAGACATTTGAGACAAATTTTGTAAATCTGGTGACAGACCTGAATGGACAAAAGGAACAATTACAGACCAAAAAAAAAAAAAAAAAGATTCTGCTGACAACCTTATCTGTTCATATCTGAACAATGTGTTTGTATTTGGTTACATCATTACTGTGTATAACCTGTTGATAAAGTGGCACCGGGGCTAAATCATTAGTGACTACCTCAACTTGGCACTTGTTGACAATTTTGCAGATCTTGGCTGGGATTGTGTTCTACTAAGCCCATTTAGTGTTTCGTCTCCTGCTCCATGTGTTAAGGCTTAATGAAATCCATCAGTGTTACATCAACAGCACCCACTTCACCAGTGTTGATTCATCTCTTCAGCCACATTGGTGGCAAAGTCACCTGGATGAATGATTTTTTGATCAGTGGATTTTTATATTGGATACAGTACATAAGGACTATGGTGTTGTTGTACTAGACAGGTTAAACACATTGTTATTACACAGCCAGTGCATACAGTCAGACTGTACATGTTAAATTAGTTACCGTCTGGGTCACTGTGTTTGTAGATTGCATTTGTCTTGTGAACTGGATGCAAGCATATTAAGATATGTTTTGTATATTCTCTCAAGTGTTTTGAACAAGACATTTAAGATATTCAGGGCAATACTGTATTCAGGTGATGAAGATATGTTACACTTTCCACACTTTTTTCTTTTAAGCATTTTGAAAAACTGCAATATATGAAAGACAATGGGAGTCATCTTATGATTTTATTGCTCATGTCATTGTTATTAAATCTTGATATATGTCATAGCCAGCTTTCACAAAAAACAAAAATTTATTTTGTCAAAAACCTGATAAATCTTATTCTTCTGTGCCACTGAGCTCCACTGTCCAAAATCTATTAGAAGTCATCAGTGAGGCACACTGTTGCACTGACTGACACGTTCCTCCATTACTATGAACATACACACTACCAACATTTGGTTGTTTTTGATCAGACTGGATTTCTGTAATATGTTTTAAAAGATGAATGTTTTTTGTGCCACATACTCAGAAGGGAAGCAGTAAAGTAGTAACAGAAATTGTTTTTGGTCTGTTTTTTGGTCTCTTCGAACATATTAATTGCTGAAGTGGTTAAAATAAATATTTCCTTAAAACCTTGACATACTAAAATTAATTAAAACTTGTTTGATGTGAGTTTAAAATTGATCCTGAACTCAAATGTTCTTATTTCGGGTATAACCCAACATGATGGGTCAGTGCATGACACACAGCTGTGCTATGTCATTTCTTTGCTTTGACGTCTTTCAGAGGCACTTTTAAAATCCATTGAAGAAACTTTAAACATTGCTAGTCTCCCTCTAGAATCTGGTGATCAAGCCACACTTGTACACAACAGCAGGGAGATTGCTATTCATTCATTACTGATTTGCTGTTGCAGTGGTATATTGCTTTAGTTGGTATTTGGATAGCAATTTTTTCCAGTGTAGTAGTCTGAGAGAACACAAACAGTAAAAAAAAAAAGTCCTCTAATGTTGTTCATTTTCATAAGAATGTGTCTGCATGCAGACAGACAAAAACATGATGACAGATTAATGTCCTGTTGTCTCTGAACCCGTCTGGTAATTCATTGTAGGTCATACAGTACGCCATGTGCGGGACAATTGTGTCAGGTTGTTCTGAGGTTTACCTGGAGCTGCAATTGTGTCTCATTTCATAATTTTGCCACCTTCAAGGCGAAGTTAAAGGCTATTTGTCAATATTTTGGTCAGACATGGAGTGCCATTTTTGATCTTGGGCGACAGACTGTGAAAACACAAGTGACAATGATGAATAAGTCCAGAACTCTATCATTCTATCCCTGACAAGTCTATGTTATTTTTGATAATATATCAGATTGCTGTTCATAGACCAAGTCAAAAACCAAAGCAGAAGTAACGGCAGAGATCTGGAGGAAAACAAGATTGCCATAGTAAAGTGAACTACAAAATAGGAAAAAAGATGAGCAGTCAGAATGTCAGACAGGTTGTAGACAAGCCAACACTCCATCCAGAATATTTTAGAACTGGTTCCTAACCTTTTGGGGTTGTACCTGTTCCAGCCAAGAAATGTTTACTAATGACCTCTTATCACAGGTTACATATGTCAATGTGCTTTATTCTGACACTATTTCATTTTACAGTACTAGTCTTCAGAGGCTTGACGAGGTTAAACTCCACATTTCACAAGAAGGAAACATTTGAGAAAAGTTAGAAAAGCTATGATTCTGTGTAATATTTTGTCTTTTCTTTCCTAACCTCTAAATCATTTTGCAACCACTCATATTGTGGCCTTTTGATGTAAAACCAAATCTGAGTAACTTGAAATAATAGTAATAATTCCTCACTGCACAGGAAAATCATATGCTCACAAACTGTGCTAAGAATGATAGATCTGAGTTTAAGTAGGAATGTTGTCTGTAATGTGTGAATTTTACTGTGCACCTTCATTTTAACTTCAAATAATTCGATGATAAGTGCAAAGCTATTATTACCAATAGGAATGAACTACGGCGGAGGTTTTCAAAGACACTGTGGGCAATCCTCAAACAAAGTCAAGACAGCTGCATCCTCTTCACACTTCCCCCACCAACCACTGTTGACTATAAAACTGACTTTTCTGCAGTGATGTTCACCAGTTTTCAACACGGGACATAAAGTAATGTTATATAGAGCTTTAACATGAAAACAGTCATTCATGAAGATTTTAGATCTCCCTTTATTATCGTTTGTCTTACCTACTGTGTATTCGGGGGATGATCATGCTCTACATTTTGTAACTGCTGCTCCCATAATGTTTTCGGGATATTAACCGAGAGTATAATGTTGCAATGGAGTCAGTCATTTGGCTGTGGGCTACAACTTGGGCCCTGTTTTTTTAGCCTGGGATGTGACAAAACGTCTTAATAGACATGGGACTGCAAAATGTCTGATGATGCAAATGTCATAGAATTTTTTCCAGAACTGAAGTGGATCACAACAAAGGACTGATCCTCTACCTCTTAAATGTTTCGGGCTCTGCCTGTAGCTAGTAGTTTCTCTTGAGCACGAGTTTTCCCCTGTAGTTCTGCTGAGCGCATTTGTCTATATATATAGCAGTCTATATTCACAATGAACCACTGTCACAGTCCCAGCTTTTCAGAGCGGATGTGTGAGACAGCCACACTCCCATATGTTTACATTTTGGCAAATTGATGCCATTTAAAACATGCTGAATGGATTATTAGCAGACAGCTATCACTGAATTAATTTGAGGCTGAAAAAAAAAGCAAGCTCTGGAGTTATAAGGAGTGTCATTTATTGACGAATTGTTGGGAAAATTATGGACATTTATTTGCAGTGGACATCGGAGATAAGGATATCACTTCATAACACAAAATCTAAAATGATGTGAATCATATCTGTGAAAGTGTTTTAAATACTTTAATTTCCTCCATGAACTGTGTGTCACCGCAACTGCTGCTCCAACTGCTGACTGTGTTGGTGCGCGAACAAAACTACATTAACTGATTCACAATTAGAACACCTGCATGCTCTGGTCCCTTTTACCACATACAATCTCTTTCCAATGTCTCTCCTCCCATTGATTTTACTGTGATGGGGTCACAGATAAACCTAACCACCTGAAAATCTCTGAACTGATTCTTTGATACTTATATACCACTTATTAGACTGTTACACCTCACTCTAGCTATTAGTATACCTTTGATATAAGGTTGTTATATCCCTGGCACTGAAAATGCATCTAAATCATTCACATACACAGCAAAACCATGTCTTAAACTATTATTCTCGTATAAATCACTTACACTCGTTCAACTTTTCTTTTATGTGAGGTGTTTTTTACTTCAAAACTAGCTTTGCAGGTGAGCTTACCAAAGGTAAAGGTACCTTCTGTGTTCCTGTGCTATCTTTAGAAAACAACAAAGGAAGAGCATTTGTGAATTATTGTTGTTATTGTACACTACCATGCATTTTAATTGCTGAGCAAAGAAGAAAATACAAAAGAGGATCGAGCGATGCAGCTGAAAACACACTACATATATATTTATATATAGAGAGAGAGTAGGCAATGGTTATATTCCTTCATTTATCCATCACTGTGGCTAAAAGCATCTCCACCCACTTCCTGTTGTAGTTTGTTTGACAAGATCATTACATGTATGTCTGAAGTCATTTTGGATTAATTTTTGCAGCAGAATTCTGATGGTGTTAATCAGCTGAAGAGGAGAAGCTCAAAGAAAAATGAACTAGGTGAAAAGATTTCCATGGCAGATATGATTTGGAGATGTGGGACTTCTATGAGATGTCTCAGAGTTTACAATTGCGACATGATGCTTCTTTGAGTTTACATTTTCTCTGGCTTTCCTCCACATTCTGAGGGACTGCACGCTGACTGATCTGAAGGCATAATGAGTAAGAGTATCTGTCTGAGCTAGTAGAGACGTTTTCAGGCTTTCTCGGTGCATGCTGGGAGAGAATAGACCCACAATGAATACTCTTCATTTTGTCCTACTTAACCTAACACAACACTCAACATTTTGCCAAAATGTTTTTGGCTCGGTGAAATGGTGATGTGGAATATCAATTCCAGGCCAGCGAGGTAGTCAGGTTCAGTGAGGCAGGGAAGTGAATCACCACAGCACCTCCACAGGGAGCTCAAACTGGCTTAGTGCCAGTTCCATCTATTCCTGCTGATCCCTGGCCGGCTGACTGGCTAGCTGACTGTCTCTTTGACTCGCTTGCTTACTTGCCTGGTGGCTCTGTCATAAAACTCGCTGTCTGATTTGCTTGTTGACTGATACACTCTAACAGACAGTCTGGCTGCATGAGCCATGGCTGGATTGGTGGCTGACTGACTGGTTAAATACAACTGGATGTCATTACCTTGCAGCTTGACTGTTCATCTGTGGGTGAGGGTAAATGTGATAACACAGTCTGGTGTGCAATGTAAAAGCTCCAAAATTACCATCCACCACATTTGAAAGGAACACAGCAGCAGTTTTGTGTGTTTCAGCCGACATTACTGTGACCATTTTCCAAACCATACAGCCATAACTGAGATGAGGAACATGCGGCTGATTGGAGCTTAAGGTGGGGGCCCACCATTGGACAGTTTTATTCATCTTTGTCCTTTCCCTACTACTGTTTCCTTCCTCAAACACGAACACATACTGATTCTATGAATGTTTCAGCTTTATCAGCATCCAGTTTGTACCTGTTTCCCTGGGAAATTACAGTGATGGAATGTAAATGACATGTATTTGACAGCATTAGTTTCTAGTCAAATTCCAAGTTTAGATTTTTGGGCACAAAACATATGAATATACAGTATATGATCAGGATCATATATAAAATAATATGTAAAAATATTTTCAATACAGGACTTTTAGTCTTAGTTGAATATTTTTACACTGTGGTTTTTGCACTTTAACCTTTGGGTCAGAATACTTCCTCCACCACGTACTGGTTAAATAGCTATCTTACAAAATCATTGAGTAAGCGGTTATCTTACAAAATATATAACTAAACAGCTTACAAACTCTGACAACATAGTCGGCTTTTCCTCTTTGTTTTTAGCTCTGTTTACCTGAAGCCTTATTTTCGCATATCCTACCAAGAGCTTGTAGTAACGGTGCTTGTTAGGTTAGCGGAACATAATGAGCAGACAGAACATAGTGTCTTACCTTCAAAGACATTCGTCGCATCAAAGTTAGCACAATGTGTTTGAAATGCACAATTCAAAGCATATCCACATATTTCCAACTAACACTGTCTTAATCCACAGTTTGCTAACAGCTAAAACTGGCCAGCGTTGTGAACACAACATCCAATGTAACATCACAATTGTATAAAAGCGTCTTGAGGGTACAAGCAAAATGTAATGAATGCATTGAATGTAATGATCTAAAAATAGCATTAGCATTTGTATGCACATTAAATGAAAACACAAGTCCTGTCCCAGCAACCTTAACTTCAGTCCATACTGTGTAATCTGTGCAAATGGGAACATTATTATTAAACAGAGAAGACCCAAGAATGGATCCCTGAGGAACTTCACAGACTATCCAGATACACTTTCTTTCATACTTAAAAATTAACTTCATGTTAATTTGAGAGCACAGTGGACACAAATAAAATAAATTGTGTACAAAATTATCAAAAATAAATACAAATAAGACCCCCTGGCACCTTTTGGGCTCCTTGGCATTTTGATTGCTTGGTTCCTATAGCTGGAAACACATACATCTAAAATGTTCTACGGCACGAAGAGGTTCAGTGTTTATTTATTAAATGGGCAAAGGGTGAGAAAATATTGGTACATTAGCTCCATTATCTGCTCCAGTCTGGTGTACAAAGTCACTTTTCAGTGTTACTCACAAATAGCATTTACCACATGTTGATATCTGAAATCGGACATGATTGTTGTTAAGTCAACTTCTAGCTTCGAGTTAATTTTGGACACATATTGGTGATAGAAATTGTTGGCATTACTCTTTGGCTCCATATTAGTACTGTTCTTGTGTTATTTCTTTGGAACAGGCACAGTAATGCCTGTGACTGGTGGACATAAACAGTCACTGCTGCAGTCTCAGTTGACATGGAGACATTTAGCCACACAACTGCAAGGCTTCTGTGGATCTCAGAAGTGGGCTCTTTACATGCTGAGCACTCACAGATGTTTGCCAGATTTACAAACACCCAAAAGACAAATTTGTGAGAAAGGAAGGACTCATGGAAGCATCCACATGAACCTGAAATGACACATTGACATTGCGTGCGACTGCTTGAGCAATATGAATGCAGCCGTGAACGGCAGTCTTGCTGTTCCTAACCACCTACTGGAGTGATGACTCACTGGTGTTCTTTCCTTAGACATATGCAGGCAAGGCAGTTTAAAAAAATATGGTGGTTCTTCAAAACAAGGTCAGTGATTTTTTTTGTTTGGATGAATGCTTATGCAATCAAGCTGAGTCCATATTTGTTTTTCTTTCATGCGGGAACCAGGCTGGCCTCAGGGGTGGAGGGACAAGTCTGGCTTAGGGGACATTTTTCTTTCCTTTTTTTTTCCACATTCAGCACTGGTCACCTCTGAGCTTTGAGAGAACAACACTGCCAGGAACGATAGAGGCCGAGCTGTGATCTAACAACAGCTGACACACTGGTGGGGAGTAGCTGTGAACAAACCACTCTGCTGCTGCTGCTGCTACTGCAGCCGCTCCACCAGCCACCGTCACATTTCCCCCATCTGGAAAGTGCCTCATTGTTTACAGATGCAGCAATGCGGAAAAGGAAAATATCGGCACTCTCCCAGGTTTAATTTCATCTCAGCCCATTTACCTATTGTTGCTCATCTGCCTCCAACCTGAGCGCAGCAGTAATAGAACTCTGTCGCCCTCAGCCGTAACACCTCTTTGCTGCTCAGAGAAGGTGGCTAAGGCTGCCTGAGCAGCCACAGAGAGGCATTTATCAGTGTCAGACACACTGCACAGAGGACTCACTGCAACACAGTTGTCAGCATAATTTGGCTGCTCATAATCTCCAACTCTGCAGCCCCGGGGATTATTCAACTTTTTACCTCTATTCAGTGGCAAGTAATATCTTTCTATGTTTGCTTCAGGGTACAGAGGGCTATCTGAGCCCAGAGCAGGGCCGACTTTGTGTCTGGCCAGGTGGCAAATGATTGGCATGTATAGATTAGGAGGAGCAGGACAATTATAACATAGTTTAATAGAGAACTGAAAATAACGCAAAGAGTTAATGAAAGAATATTCAAACTGAGACACCTAAGGGGAAGAACTGGCTGAGACTTAGGGACGTTGCTGCTGCTATACAAGTTTAACACCATGAAGATACAAGAATGAATTCCTCTATCAGATTAAGTATGCAGACATGAAAAAGATATGAGGAAAAGTGCAATGTGCAAAATGTTCTCACACACATAAAGTCAACTCCATGCACAAACAAAGACACAAGAATGCATTGCATATGTGTAAATTATTCATCACAAATGATGAGTAAAGGATGCATCATTACTACAAATATGTATTTTTGTCTTATTAGCATGAAAATGCAGTCACATCAGTGACAGTTTCAGTTCAGTTATTTTGTCGCACGTTATTATTTAGGTTAAGCTTTTTACTGATGGTTTGAGACCATCCTCACCAGAAAAATGACAGCACTGATCATTTGCTCTAGTGTGACCTTCAGGAAATGAAAATAATGTCTTTGTAACAGAGGCAGAAGTAGTGTGACATTGTCATACTGAAAAACCTCTTGGGGAGGGGTTCAAGGTGGCTGCACTGGTGTGCAAAGTGTCTGATTTTTGGGACCTGAGACCACTCTTTGTATCCCATTTATCTACCAACAGTTGCTTCTTTTAATCATAACCGCAATCATTCCCTAACATTAATCAAGCAGTTTTAGGTCCCGAAACTTGAAGTGTAGGACCACAAGATTAGAAAATGCTCATATGAGCTTTTTTTTAATTGTAATCTATTTTGTCATGTAGGTTTGGAACCTTAGGTGGTTTCACTTATAGGACTATACCAGACAAAACAAAACAAAACAAATAATTCCTTTTCAGGATTAAGAACACATTTAGTTTAGTTGTTTGTGCAAACAGCATAAAAATGATAATAGAAATAGTAATAGATAATAGAAAAGAGTAACCTAACGCCAACAACCAACTGAAAAGCAACATATTGCACACGTAAACAACACCCAACTGTTAAACCAGTTAACCACTGAAGCAAAAACAAGATTTCAAACTGGTGTTAAGCTCCTCTTTAATCATAGGTGATAATAAAATCCAGATAAAATTGATTCAGTTGCCCATACAGCCCTGAAGCTAAAGGGTTAAATATTTAAATGCATGTATGTTCTGTATTTAACTGAGAACATGATGTTTCATGGATTTTTTAAATACTGTTAGCTGTAAGCTTCCACAGTTACATCTGTTTAAGCCGGATAAATGTGTTAATGTGACTCACAGCATATGGAAACAGATCATGTATTTCACATAGATAATGTTTGAGATGTAGCATGAAGGCTTTCTTGGACAGTTTGTTCATTCAGGATGCTTGCTTCTGTTGCTTGACTGTTCCTTTATTTTGGAGCCAGCAGAGGGATATTAAGCTAAAGTGGTGATGATAACTTTTAAAAGGTTGCAGACATTTCTTATGTTACAGTAATTTTATTAACCAATGCTGCATTTTCTTAAAATGTAGATCACATTATTACACCATAAAATCTTACACATCACTTCAGCTTACAAAATGATTTGAAGTGAAATGTTTAATGTGAGATGGTGATGGCTTTAACAGAGAATGACTGCACAGATTGGTTACTGATTCCTTGAATGGGTGAATTTTGTTTATGTATGTCAAAGAAATCCACTGTGAACACAGCTGACCTCAACCACAATGAAAGGATTAAATCATCCTCCCCTAGCTCAGTCTGCACGTTTTCCATTTCTTGCAAATGCTGATGATGTTTGCACTCACCAAGACAACTCAATAGGTATTACACTGCACACATCTTTGAGAGGATTTCAGCCTTACTGCACTTGCTGAAGGACAAAGGTAACATTGATATTCTTTGCAATCTGCTGAGTATAATTACAGACTGGGTATCAGAATCCCATGGCAGAGCCATACTGCAGTAAATCTCATGAAAGTTCAATAAAAATAATAACAACTTAAAGCCAGTATGTGTAGCATTTTTATGATTATAGCTCATCAAATTTTTCTAAAGGTGTCACTTTTTGTGGGTTGAAAAATGAGACAATATTGAAGAAAATCTATGTATGTGTTGCTTTCAGCCCCACATTCTCAGTGTCCCCGGGTCATACTGACAGACTACTTGAGGACACAAATAAGGAAATTCAAATTCAAGCCACAGACAATAATTAAGGAGTAGAGAAATTCAAGATAATTGTGGAAAGTAATATAATATAATAATATAAGAAGATGCCACTGATTTGGGCTTGCCTGCTCGGGCAGGGAGTTCTAGAACTGAGAAGCCTGCAGCAAGAAGACCCTCGATAATAAGGTGAGTTTAAGAAGCACCAGAGGAGGCATGCCTGAGGAGCTCTGGAGCTGCTCATGGGGTTGAATATTTCTAAAATATGGCTGGGAGCCTGGCCACGTAGTGCCTTAAACATTAAGAGTAAAGTCTTAAAATCAATTTTAACGCTCAGCCAGTGAAGAGAGGCATGAAAGGGCAAAATGTGTTCTCATCTCGAAGAATTAGTTAAGAGATGAGCAGCAGCATTTTGGGTATGCTGGAGGAAGGAGACTGACTTGAAGCTGATCGCAGGAATGAACGGAATTGCAATGCTCCAAACAAGATGAAATAAAACCACTGATTTCTTCAATATCTATGGTGACTGAAAGAAGATTTAATTTTAGCTATGGTCCTCAGCAGAAGGAAACACTGCATCGCCCTAGTCACTTGCTTATCAATGCTTATTATTATTGTTATTATTATTATTATTATGGTGCATAGTTCCTCTGAACAGCTTGCAGTTGTGCGTAATGGACAGGAACAAGCACAGCTCAATAGTGGGGTCTCACATTATAATTCACTGACATGCTGACAGTGATATTCTCCTCTTCTCAAGCATGCATGCTTCTTTTGCTGGGCTCTGCAAACATGCACGGGAAGACTTAAGCATGGTAGAATGTCAACTGGCAGATGGGGCTACCAGCTTTATGAATTGGAAGCTAGTAAGAAATCGTGCATTCTTGCTACCTGGTGCAAGTAGAAATGAAAACTTGCGCTACACTTTACATCTCAAGGAGGGTGATAGGGTAGTTAATCAATACTAAAGACCGGGCCAGATTACTTGGTCAGCTTCTACTAATTCTGGTTCTCAAATCACATTGTCCTGCTTGTTCTATAAAACCTACATGGTATCTTAACAGTTCAGTGAGATCAGACACTCACCACAAAGACTGTACAGCTGTTTAGAGCCACCAGATACTGGTTCCACTCTCATTGGATCCAATGTGTTGATCAGTGTTTCAGTGATAACTTGAATGATGCAGGTGAAACATAGTTATCATTTGGGGAAAGGTTTGTTTTCTGAAAGCTTAATTTTACACTTGACTTGGTTGTTCTGAATCTGAACCAAACAACCTTTTTCTTTTTACTGAAGTAGGTGACTCATGAATACATCAGACAGGAAGGTTGCAGACCAGACTTTATGCTGGTAGTAAAAATTCTGCCCAGATGAGTCTTTTTTTGTGTTGCACAGTGCCCTCATTATATAACCCTCCCCCAGGGGCTTACCTGAGCCAGGGTTGTGTTTAGCTGTATTGGAGGATGTGTGAGAAGTAGAGGTGGAGGCCACCCTCTGGTCTGAACTCATGTTGTCCTGGCCCAGAGGTGAGCTGGTCTTTCTCGGCTTCTTGTCTGTCAGGTGCAGCGGGGAGCTTTTCTTGGGGGGCGGCAGTGGTCGTCGTGGCCTGGCTGTGGCATTGACCTTCAGCCAGGCCTGGGCTTTGTACTCCACAATCTCTCCATAGTTAGCTCGAGTCACCCGGCACTCATACAGTCCTTCGTCACTCTTGCTGACTCTGGAGATCTGTAGCTTGTGTGAGATGTCGTTGCCCTGGACTTTCACTGTCTGTTAGAGTAATTAAAAGAGACCACAGTGTCATAACAGTGCATGGTATGATGGAATGCAACAAGGTTTTATGACACATCATGCCACTTTATTGTACAACATGCTACATGACCATTATTCTGTGACATTCAGATGCTAACACACTCCAATTTGGACTCATATACAGAAGTGGCAATGATAATTACAGGTATAAAATATATTATTTGAAGCACAGATTTCTTTGTTAGATGGGGCTGGGCTAAAATAGTGATTCTTAACTACATTCCATTAGCATATTCAGGTTTTTCTTCAATACTGCAACAACCCTTGAGAAATCTTGACTACCTCTTTACACCAGTGGCCCTGGAGCCAATATGTTTTGCTTACTGGTTTGCACACAAAATTGTGCTAGTGGTGTCTTAAGAGGGACTGAAATAAAATCGTCTGTCAGGGTACATGTATGTTTATATAGCAATTTCAATATACATCATTATAAAGTCGATTCTGGATCACTACTTCTTATTCTGGAATTTCTGGACAGTCAACTGACAAAACTGATTATAGATAAAATAGCTAAATGCTAATGTATGTTTTTGGCAGACATTAAGGTACTTAAGGTACAGAGATGCAGCAGAGATGCAGAAGCAGTCCTGCTGATTGATATGCAGTGGTGCTTACAATGGCTCAATACATTTAGAAGTGTTTAACATCTTGGTACATGTGGTAAAGAAAAATTTCTGATGGCTGACACATGTCTCTTCTTTTCCTGTATATACATATGATCCTATGCCAACATTGGCAGTGTCACTTAAAATTGTATTTAATTATGCCATTTGCTTTAATCATGGCATTTTTTTTTTTTTTTTTTTTAGGATAGGGCTAGTTTCCATCTGGTCAAGACACCTAAGTAAGTGTCACAGCTGCTGAAAATCGGGTATGGCATCTGGTAAAAGCAATGATCAGAGTTAGAATTCAGAAAATAACATCCTCAGGTATTAATTAAGCTGCTTGAGACAATATGCTTTCAGGATCTTTAAAGCAGGTTAGGACATGATTTTGTCTTGACGGTTACATATTTTGAGATAAAATATTTTTGTTATTCAGAATTATACTAAATGACTGTGGTAGTAGTTTTCGCAGTGATGACGCCAGGCTGACAGTGTGACTTCTGATGTGGTGAATGCCAAAGTACAATATATTGACACAACAAATTAACAAATAACAAAGCCACATATTTAGAGGACAAAGAATATATAATGCATTACTGTCTATAAGATAAATGGTAGAAATATTTTTCTGACTGTGATCTATTTTCCTGAAGATGATGGTAAAAAATTAAGAGAGCAGAAAACTATCAGTGATCTACAACTGCACTTGTGTTCATTTATTAAGGATTGGATTGGATTGAAAAAGTGTCCCGTGGTGGCCTGTACAGCCCTGAAAGCAGTGCAACAAACTCAGTTACCCACCCATTCTAATCAGGACAGCTCAACCGGATGCACTGGTGTAGCCGATGGAAATATTGAGTGGTACAAGGCAGATCTTTGCTGACATACGCCAAACCTGTCTCCTAGAATTTATGTTTATGCACAGCAATTTTTTTTTACCAAATACTTTTGAAGCCCTGAATTATGTTCTCTGGCAATGCTTTTCCAGTTTGCAGAGTGCAGAGTACATTCTTGTTCTTTTCAGAGGTCATTGGAAGGTTGGGGTAAACAGCAAGCTGACAAAGCACAAGATTTTAAGGCTGGAGATTCCGGACCCCAAGTGTGCTTAGGCTTATAAAAACAAAACTTCAACCACCACAACTGAAAGTGTTTCAATTTATGCCACAAATACACAACAATTTAGAGAGTACAGTCGCTACTGTTTTTTATATTTATATTTATATTTTCTGCTTCATTTAGAGAATGAGGATACCAGGTGTCCTTGTAATCTCGGCATGGCGACTTTCACTAGAACCATTCTATTCTGAATATATTCAAGATGGTTTGGTTGAAATGTTTGTGTTTGCTAGAAGAGTTTTGCTGTGTTCTTAAAGGAAAATGATGGTTATGAACAAGAAAACCTAGATCTATGCTGTTACTTCGAGTGCAATGTTATTGTAATTTGTAGAAATGATGACCTAATTTTCAATAATCCAAAATTTACTTTTAAAAGCGATCTATGGGTTACCTTGAACCCAGACCAGTCACTTTACATTACATTACATTGCATTTAGATTACATGACCATGACCCTTTAACTGTATGAGGACTCCAGTGGAATCTTTCAGAGACAGGCTGTGTGGTGCACTGGGCACAGAAAGCACATAAAGAGCAGCAAGAAAAAGGGGCAGAACGGTTGCTGGGGCATGAGCGCAGGCAGGGAACCACTCTGACAGTAATAATACACTGCCACTGATTTCACTGATTAGCTCCTTTCTCTGCTTGAAGGTGTATTATTCCGGGAAATCAGCTGCTGTTGTGCTTGCTTGGAATGAAACGCTGCAAACTTGGGTCACGACGGAGCACGTTTGAGAAGCAGTGGGCTGCAACTAGTGATACATGTTCTTAAACTTACACTTATTTTTGTCCCCTCATCGTCAGGATCAGGCTCTGGTATCATCTCCATCTGGGAACACAAAAATGGAACAGAAGGAGAAGGAAAGCATTATCAAAGTGTAGCAGAGTAGCTGAGTAGTGTGTAGCTCTCAAAGAGCCACTGTGAGGACACATTCAAAGACGTATTTTATGCAAGTCTAGCCGCAGACTTCCTAAAACCAGCTATGCAATTACTACAACAACTTTCAAAAAAGCATCATCTATCTGCTGATAGTTATAAATCTTTTATTCCAACATCAACACACAGTTTTCAGACTGAGTGACTGCATTGCTACTGGTCGGCTTTTAAAAATAAATGCACAAAGATGTCACTTTTGCAACTGTTTTTGATTTATTTTTAGATTCTTTGAGTGGTTCTGCAAAGAAATTAAAGACATCTTCTAGACGCTGCAGTGAATCACGAGGAACAACTGGTTCAGACCAGGATACCATGTGACAAACTAACATCTTCCTGAGACAAATTGTGCCTCTAAACCTCCATCAGTCTCCGCAGTAAAAGTAATATTACCCATGAAAACGTATGACAAATAATACATGTCAGAGGGCCTGGAATAGCTTTTCAGTTAAAGACAATTTCAAAAAACAAGAAATACTGAACAGCAACATAGCTTAGGGGCTCATGAAATGTCCCTGTTTGGGCCCCAGTGACATAATTCTAGCATGGTGGCAAGCACTAAAGCCTACAGCCTACAACGTAGACTGGGCATTGATTTTAGAGGCTATAATTTATTTATCCCACATCGGATGCCAAATGGATGTGTGCCCGGAGAAAAAGTCTGCTGACTACAAAGCTGAAGAGGAGCAACGGCAAGAGCAGTGCAGCAGAAAAGGCTTGAGTGGAGGAGGAAGTTTCTCCAGAGGACATGGGAGCTATTGGCTCCATGGCTGAGACAAAAAAGGAAGGGCAGGAGAGGGATAAGATGGCTACTTATGAGCATTTGCAGCAGAGAGCGTTCCTTCAAGTGTCGTAATTACCTCGGAGGAGCCGGGCACTTTTTCTCTGGAGGATGTTCGGCAGACAGGTGATTAATGAGCAGAATTAGGAGCCATAGCTTTCTCTGTCTGCATGTATGCATGACTCTTACATCTTGACTTCACAGATGGACCTGGCATTCACTATTGTATCAAGGAGACGTCTTTAATGGTGAGGCAGGATTAATTGTCCTCACTCTTGGCATTGGACTGTTTCAAGTCATCAGTTTCAGCCTTCTCTTTTACAAACTTCACAGCGGTTATATGGGCTGGGTGTGCAGTCTATATATGTCACCTGAGGAGGATAAGAATTCCATTGGAGGACAGATGCTTAACTCTTGCCTACACATTGCTGCTGCTGCTGCTGCTGCTGCTGCTTTCAGGAAAACATGGTCACAGTGACAAATAAGCTGGAGGAAAAAGGCTAAATTTCTTCTCACACATTTCATTATGGAAAATCCTATGGGCTTTTTGAAATGCTGTAAAAAAGCTGAATTATTTCCCAGAATCTAATCAATTTTTTGCAATTTACTATAAATGGTTTTAATTCTTTGTATTAAAACTTTGACTGTCTTTTCTCAAAGCAAAACACTGCTAATATGTGATCATTGCTCCATTAATTAGTTAGTCAGTTAGGAATGTGAGTAACTAGCCTTTGTTAACATCTGGGAATATAAACAGAACTTAAAAGAACCTTAAATTTGTGAAAGTGGAACTACACGTCAAGATGAGTGTACGTGTCATACTCTGAACTTTACTCAGCAGTTGTATATTGTCTTCTGTGGCTCTGGAGGAGCTTTGTCAAGTCTGAGAAAATAACCCTGATAATGTCTGCAGACTTTTCTCGGCTTGCACTTGGAGGTGATATATTTTTATCGCCACAAATAAGGGACATGGAGTTTGACAGTCCGCAGGTGTTTAGCAGGCAGTGAGGGTCTAATGAAAAGACATTAACGAACATAGAATTTTTTTGGTTGGAGCTTAGCTCTGATGAAGATGTTGCTGATGAATGCGCCATCATTTGCTATATCCTGCTCTGACTGATCAAAGGTGAACCGTAATAAATTCTTCAGCTGCTGTGTACTGTTAAGCACTGTGTGGGAGCATCTCACTACTGCAGTGTTTTTGTCACTTTGATACTTTCTCCTTTTCTTTGCAGCCCCTTTTGATGCAAACTGAGGAAGAGCATCAACCTTGAAATGTTATAATCCAAAGCAACTGCAAGTCCAAGCCTCTTTGTGTTCTTTGTGATATTATTTGCCTGTATTTTGCACCTATTGAGCCGATTACAGCTACTCTTATTCCTTCTTTGAACCATTGTAAAGTATGTACACCTAAGTCTCATGGCTGAATGCAAAACAGCTTGAAACTCACCCGTTGCTATTACAGCCCAATTTGCATGCTATTGATTGCGAACACTTGGCCTACAGTAAAACATCTACATTGTCATTGCTCTGGGAGTAGCATACTGACTCAGACACACTATTTGGGCTCTTTGGACACCAACAAGCACCAGACTGTAGCAAAATAGCCACAAACCTCTGTGGTTACTTGTCGTGTTGATGAATTACTCTGAATTACGCTTCTATTGCAAATCAACAAGCATGTAGAAGATGGACACATTGAAAACAGCTCACACAGAAAAATCGTAGATCAATTAAAATCTCTCTCTCCACTAATAGCTCCCTCAGGGCTGTCTGTTCCTGCCTGTCAACCACAAATGCACACAAACACCCTTCCTCCTTTGATACATACCTCCATGATACAAAACACTGGGTAACCTGTGTGTACCACTGTTTTAGGAGTCTGGCCAAAGTGTTGCCTGAAGCTCTGTATGTTTAATTACAACACAAGTATAGGTGTGACTGAAATAAGAAACAAATAGACAGCATTTAAAATTGCATTTTAGTCTCAGTTATGGCAGTTTGGTGGTATTTAACTGCAGATGTTATTGTGTGGATCATAGTGATGAATAAAATCCCACCCTACTATGCACAGCAAACATGATGACAGTAGGATGTTCAACATGTCCAGAAAAATTACTTCGACTTAAAAAGAACTCCTTCCTCTGAGGGAAACTCTCCACAGGATCCCCAAACTGTCAGTGCAACATGACAGAGACAGCCCAGTGATGAAAGGGGGTGAAAGTAGTGAATGTGACTGGCCATGACTGTCACAGCCTCTAACATGGCCAAATATATGACTGACAGTAGAGAGAGTAAGAGAACTTATAGCACTCTTTTATTCCTATGCACTCATCCATTACTGTGAATATGTGTATTTATGTGAGACAATCAAAGTGATCATAGCTGTGGTTGAATCCTGAACCCCGTGCCCTGAATTAGCAAGCATGCCTGGCCAAAAAAAAAAAAACACACAAAAAAAGTGTTTGGCATCCCACTGATGTGCTGGGCAGGTCACAATTGACTGTGATCTGTCCTGTCTACCATTCACTGATGTTTAGTTGCTCAGGTGTTCACATGCTGCAGTGAAAAGGAGGGAGTGAGAGTCCTCATGATGAATGGGTAAATAAGCATTTGCCTTCAATAGCACCAGCTCCAGTTCATATCCTGTCTCAGACTAGGAAGTGTCGACCATTTTATTATTTAATAATCAAGTCTTTTCCTGGGGGTTACTGTTTTATTGGCCTAACTTTAGCTATACTGTAATTGTCATTTGCAGATGTTGTAGGAGTAACGAAGTAAAAGCACACAAATATTGTAGTTATTTGATTACAGAGTGAGTACAGAGTGAAGGTTTGGTCAGAAAGATTATTCTTCTGCATGCTCAGGCCTAAATAAAACTCTGTATGTGGCCAAAAGGTGTAGATGTTGTTATATTGTTTATTGAAAGTTGTCTGTCATAGCGATGGTAATGCTAGCTACTAGCTGATTAGCTACAAACTACAAACTACAAACTACAAAGACTGGCCTACACAAATAAAGACTTTTTCCACCAACTTGTACAGATATTATTGTCTTTGACAGATAGAAAGGAGCATAAACCTTATGACTGAGTAAACACAGTACACTGGACAACACATTGGACTGCTGGTCAGTAGCCTCAGGAGTTCTGGTGGTACCAGCAACCAGGAGCTTGGAGGGTTTAAAAGGAAAAGGTGTTTGGGTGGGCGGCACGGTGGCGCAGCAGGTAGTTGCCGGTTCGATCCCCGGGTCAGGCGGGGCCTTTCTGTGTGAAGTTTGCATGTTCTTCCCGTGCATGCGTGGGTTCTCTCCGGGCACTCCGGCTTCCTCCCACAGACCAAAAACATGCTCATTAGGTTAATTGGTGACTTAAAATTGTCCCTAGGTGTGAATGTGAGAGTGAATGTGTGTATGTATGTTGCCCTGCAGTCGGCTGGCGACCTGCTCAGGGTGTACCCCGCCTCTCGCCCGTTGACAGCTGGGATAGACTCCAGCCCCCCCCCAACTCCGAAAGGGATAATCAGGGGTATAGAAGATGAATGAATGAATGAAGGTGTTTGAGTTAGCTCCTGAATGGAGACGTGTGTAGGACTGTAAAGCATTGAGAAGGAACTGGAGGTGAGTGAATTTTGTAAAACGAAGATAACTTCAGGTAAAGCAGTTTATCAGTTGCCAACATCAGCTGCAAATATCAAACATGTTTGAAGAAACATTTATGAGAACAACTAGCAGTGACTGAATCTGAAGATTTGAGATTAGGCTCTCTTCATATCACAGACAATAGGATTTTATCTTCTGACAATGAGCACCAGCTGACCCAGACTGGAACAGACCTGGCTCAACTTGTCAGTCATCACACCCAAATCCTTTCAGAATCGGCTCAACAGCCGTAATGAGTGTCCCTGTGTCAAGAGTTATATTTTCATGTGGAAATGACAGGAAGTGGATCAAGCGTTTGATGTTTGTTTTTTTCATTTGTAGAAACTAATTTACCAACTTTGGAAACTTGGAGCTGAAACTGCTCCTGAACTCATACACATCCAGCATATTAGCAAAAGGTGCAGCACTGTAAGAATCAACATATTCTCAATTCATAGAATTAAAAATCACCATTTTGTCATCATCAGGTTCATCAGACTTATAGAGTTACATGCATTGTTGACATGACACACACTGTGTAATCACACAGCAATATTTTACAGAGCCAACAGTTAAGCAAGATAAAAGGAATGACAGTATTCATCATATTTTTTGTTTTCAAGACAATATCTCTCAGCACTGCCCCCAGGTCAGCTGACTGTGCTGGCCTTGTTCACATACTGAGAATAAATTAATTCTGGCTTCATCTTACCTTTCAGACATTTTAATATATTTCATCTAAATTGACTGTTTGAATTAGCAGGCACTAAAAAAAAAAAAAAAAAAATATTATGAGTGTGAACCCATTAGTCACCCAGCACTGTACAAATGCAATTAAGGTAATTGTGACATAATGAATGTCCAATATCAATTCGGAATCCCAGCATTTATCATCTGCTGTAAAAGACATTTATCTGCCACTAAGATATGGTGGCTGTGTGTCCTTAAAAAGAACAGATAACAATGTTAGTGTCAAACCTTTTGTCGAGAATAATCACTCTCTTGCATTTCTTGCAGCTTTTTCAACTCGTCAAGAATTACTTTTTCTTATCTAAATGGGTACCTGTTCGCAGAAGTAAGTTTCAAGCCTGTGACAGCAATGTAAAAGTTTTCAATGACACTGTCGGAATAAACCTCCATTATTTTCCCATTTATATTTCATTTCTGTCGCATGAGTGCCTTCTGAGCCAAAGCTGTGGCCGCTCGCAAGTATCTCAATTTCAATCGCTTGTCTCTTTATTGCAAAACCCTTCCACCATGAAACGCTGCCATTCTTCATGCAAATCTCAAATTGACTTCTTGTAAAATGTGCTCCGCAATTATTGTGCATCAAAAAAGCTTTATTGAGTTGCTGAGACTAAATTAACGTCACATGAAGAAAAATGGTCATCATTTAAACTGAAGTATAGAGTAGACCACCCTGTGTTGCTGTGATTGTATTACAGCTCTTACTGTGATGGGATACGATCTCATGTCAGAGCCCTGACCCTGGATGATAGGCATCCACGACCGATGAAAACACATTAAGACCAAATATTTAAATGACTTTATCCAGCAATCATCAGTTTTACAAACACAAACACTCAGAGGAGGTTAAACTCAGGTCGTGCACTTCATATGACACATTAAACCCTGTAATCGTAAGATGTGGTGGCAGAGGAAATGTCATTATATACTGCAGTGAAAAGCTTATCATCATCAGTTTGCATAATATGGGGCCAGCTTAGTAGTGCTATTGAAATACACATTAAAAGAAATTGTCCTTTAAATTTGACAGGAAGCAATGATATTTGACTTAAATGCCTCTGTGATGTAATACGCATCAAAATTGGTCTCAAGACATATTTATTTAAGCATATATTTGTGTATACTCTGAATAAAAGTGCATGCAGAGTAAAACTTACAATTTTGATTTGTCAGTAACCTTTAAAGGTATTTTTAATAGCATATTTATAGTAGTGTCAATTGTCTTGCCATCAGCCGTTTAAAAAAAAAAATCCACCAATTGATTTAAAGTACATTTTATGATCTTTATTTTTTGGGACATTGGATTTAAAGTTTGCCATTGTTTGGTCACCCAGAAAATGACAGTTTTTGCAGTTTGCGTAACTGACAGTCATTAGGACCATTTAGAGTTGACAGCAGATGACTTCCTCACCTCTGTGCGTGCATGGACTACTCCAGCTGAAACACCTATGTACATTTCACTTATTCTTTCAATATAAAACCTCCATGAAGATTAATCCAATGAATAAATAGAAGCATGTGATGTGAAGCATGACTGTCTAGCAGAGCTGGAAACAGTTTGCTTCAGGGCAGCTCCATTAATAGAATTTGATTGAACTCAGCAACATTTTTTTTCTAAATCATTCTTATGTGGCAATGATACTGTATTTGTCAGCCATTGGAGGAGCTGATATGACATTAAACATCTTGTTGACCTTGTTTCATTAATGCATTTCTCACTCTCTTTGCCTCAAATGTGCACAAATGCAGACCTCGTTTTGTAATTCATGGGGTTGTTTTGGTGTACCTGGCAAATACTGTAAGCCCAGTCACACTCCATGGATATCACCTATTGATTATGAATCAGCCTTGAGCAAAAACAAATGGTTCAGTTGAACATGGTGAAACTACTCTGTAGAATTTTCCTTGCAGGTGGTTAAGGGCTCGTCTTGGCTCAAACATACAGTGTGGTTCATGGCTTAGTGATCCCCCTCTAGACCTTATTGTACACTGTGTGTTGTGTGTGTTGGAAGAGGTGGAACAAAGTAAGTTTGTTCTTATTTGTGTCACAACTAAGGATTGGCTTTAAAGTTCAGAGTCAAGTTCTGAATCAAGAAGTCCTACATCTTATGCAACTAGTCATTATTCACCCTTCACTTGATGTAACATCATTTAAAGATTTCAATCAGACTAACAGTTATTAGAGTACAGTTCCAGAAATAAGGCCTAAAACATTTATAACTTTATAAAATGATCAGGTGTTCCTCAACATTATTATTGTTATTCCTGTAGAATCGTTGTAATTTCTGACCTAAATGTTGCCCTCTGTTTTTTGGCTGACCACAAAAGTCCATCCAATAACATCTTGTACTGTATAAAGTCATCAGATTCATGCCTTGAGCCGGACTCGAGCCCAAACTCAAGTCTATTCCCCTGCATTGCCAATATATGTTTCCACTCTGATTCTAAATCGAGTTTCCTGTACCTAAAGTACCTAAATAATTTAACAACCATATTAACAGCTGTTGGCTGTTTTCCCTGCACATCTGGATCCATTTTCTTATTAGCTGGTGTGTCTCTTGTTGTATAAGTGGATAAATGTGCACAATGTGACATAATGCCAGCCTATTTCCAGTGCAGCATCAATAGGGTCTGATAGCAGAAAATGTCTCAAAGATCTGAAACACCATGTCTTGGTGTCAGTCTCTCAGAATCAAAGAATGAGGCTTTCTTTGTAGAGGCGCCATTTGCACTGATGCTCAGTAATGACACAAGGAGAAATCCATCATGGAAGAGGCCGAGATAACCGTATCTCCACCCACAGCAGCAGAAAATGGAGCTCTATCTGATGTAACAATATGATGATATTTTTGGCGTAAGACAAATGTAACCCACACCTAAGTGTTCCCACTTTGGAGAAAATTATATGCGCATACACCCACTTTGACTGAAAGCAATGAGTTCACGGCTTTTCTTTGAAGGATGTTGATGATGGACGTAGGATATCATGAACTCAAGTCAAGGCAGATGAGGCAACCTCCGACACATCGAACATCACAAACTGGTGTTGTTTAACATGTAACTATCTGTTTATCTATTTTGTCTCACTTTACGAGTAAGTGTTGTCAGTGACAGCTGTCATAATGAAAACAGAATAATCTTTCTATTATAGCCCCGAAGATATGTGACTGACTGACTGACTGACTGACTGACTGACTGACTGACTGACTGAAGACTTGCAGTCTGACTTGCTAAACCAACAAAACTAAACACGAAGTATTGACATAGATCATACATCATCTTTTAAAATATACTATCCCCAACTTGAAATACAAAACATGTCATCATCTTGAAAGAGACCGTCTGTCTGAAAGCACAACTGATCACCATCTTAAATATACATTATACATAATACACTGTGGAAGACATCAAATTCTTACTCCAACAGCCTTTTTATGCCTGCTGCTTTGAAGACTGTTGGGTTTGACGAGGTCTCAACAGATAGGCTGAGGTTTTTTTTAATCTTAAAACAGTACATATTGTATTGCCTAAACATAACCAGAAAAAATGAATAATGTTTTAGTTACTATGAGTGACTAGTGTAATGCAAGATTGCCTATTTTGGTGGAAAACAAATGAAATACATTGTCAGTAAACATAGGTTCAGTATCAACAGTTTTGCGACATGCCAGGTACATTACTTAACAACATTTCCTCATTATGCCAACCCAAACGTCTCAAAACTCAGTCTGAATTATGCTTCCTTCTAAATGTTTTTTGCTGTTGCTTATTAGTTGTATATTAATATAATCCTGGGAGACAGGGCTCTCATACTGGCCATGAAGCAATTCCTTCCTAACATGACAAATTCCATAGTCCTCATTTTGTTTAAAAAATGTTTTCTAAAATTCAATCAAGTCAGCCAGATGCATATCAAGTGGGTTAAACCCATGGTTACAGTCTTGAGTATGAAATTCTCTGTTTGTGAGAGTGTTTTGTGGCTCGGTCAGAGTTGTTGATGCAAACTTATGATGTGACTGATCTGTGATCACCTGTGCTGATTCAGACTGATCCTTGCGTGTTTTGTCTTGTGATCAATCAAACCCATCTGCAAGAATTTAGGATTAGTCAACGAAAATACTCAGGTGAGCTTATAGAAAGAATGTAGCTCCATTTGCTAAAAACGTTCATTTCAGGTTTGCAGCCAGTAGGATCAAACTTTGGTCTCCTGCAGACTCCAACCCGTCCAACACATGACTTTCCACCTCACTACATATGGGCCCACTTCTTCCTACGTTGGTACTGAATGTGTCATTGGACGTAAATTGTGAGGAAATACCTCATATGGACATTATTTGTAGGATGCTGGGCTGAATCCTACTATGACACGCAGTCTGTCCACTTGATTTGGACAGACTGCTGAAGCTTTGTATTAGTTTCAGTTAAGGTTTAGAAAGCATTTTTTCATAGAATGATTTTGTTCCTGCTTTTCTAGTGTACACAAAAGGATCACTTCACAGCCAGTATGGACAAGAGAAGTAATTATGACAACCAACAGACATGTGGCATGTGAGTTGCATTGAAACAGCCTTGAAAAAATGCAAACCTGTCAGTGCAATAGGCTGCTTCTTCCATGTCATAGCAGCAGTATACCAAAGAGAACTTTACCATTTCTGCTTCTAAACCTGTAACGGTTTAGGTTTGCTACACTTGTTCTGTTATTGTGAGACTGAACGTCTTTTACCTCCTCAAAATAACTGGGAAATCATCCATGTAAAATCCTGTGAACTGTATAAAGTTGGATTTGATGTGCTCTTTCCTCAACTTAAAATCACAGCAGCACTCTTTAAACTCATAGTACTCCTATGATCCAGCCTTAGTTCAATGCATCCTTCATCTGGCAAAATACATATCAACAAACCTCCAGGTCAATGAAATCTAGGAGAAAAGACTGCATGTGTAATGCACCTACACTTTGACAGTGTATTGATACTCAATGACACATCTCCAATTATGATGGATGTGTTTGGTGTTTGGTGCTGTTGAGATCCATTACAGCCAGGACAACTTAATCATATCTGATAATGAGTTATGAATGTTACAGTCATTTGAAATTCAGTCTCCTCCAGCTGAGGCCCTCAGTAACAGTGTGCCCCCTCTTTAAGAACAAAGTGAGGCCATAGTGGGTGTAAAGTTAGAGTGCTTACAGCACAGTAGCACGCTGTACAGTACTACCCTGTAAAGTGCTTCCCAATTACAATACTTTCTGACTCCCGCTTGAAGATGTTTTGGGTCTAAGCTTAGTTGTTAACCCTAATTACATCCCACAGCTGACAGGGGTCCCATTCACATGCAAACACTAATCCCCTTCACAGCCCATTGGTTTATGACAAGAGCTATGTTAATTACATGTAAAGCCTGCAATTGTGCGTGTAGAAAACATGAAAGTGCTTGGATTGTGTACAATTACTCCATTACTTTATCCAGTGACGTGGAAATGATCCTTGGACAAGCCAATGTTACAGGAATTAAAGACCAAAGCAGCGCTCTTATTAAACTGTGAAATGGTCTCAAAGCAAAACTAAAAGAAGAGGTGTGAGATGGTTTGAAAGAGTGACACTTAGAATGCCATAAAGTCACATACGCTGCATAACTATTATCATCTCAGCTCTATTCATGACACCCACGCAAACTTTGGCAGCTGCATTAATGTTGAAATTAGAAAAAAAAAACAAAAAAAAAAAAAAACATCAGTCCCATTGTGCAGTGCTGAGGTCAAAAATCAGAGCATTGTCTTCTTTTCTCACCGTGTTTGTTTTTGATGTGGCAAGAAAAGTGGAGTAGAGAAGGGATTTAACATAAAAAGGTATACATTCCTTTTTTACATTTGGCCTTAGTATTACTCTTCCAGCATCGAAAACAAACACTACCGTCTGGTCTCACGCTTTCTCCGGTTGAAAACCTAGCAGTTCCACTTAGAGCTCCCCCAAGAGGCCTTGAGAGCTTTCGTTGTGTTGACCGGCTATACAGCCTTTATCTATTGCATTTAATATGCAGTGTGTTTGCTATAAATGTGTTTGTTTTGGCATTCTGCAGCCCATTTTGCCATTTGCAGCATATTTCCACTGTTGTGTTTGTTTTGGATTTTTGTATTAGTTTTTGAATTGCATTGTTTCTGCTTTCTGCTTGTTTCTCCTCATGGAAATGTTTTGGCAGTTGCAATGCATTTACTCTTGTCAGCCACGGTAATTCTGTATTTTAAAATGTACATAATACGGTAACACTTCATTTGAAGAAGTGTCATTAAATGTTATATGGCCAGTTCCCAACAGGGAACACAAGGTGATTTACAGAGTTTCCTATTGGACACATAGCTTTCTTTGGTGCTAAAGTAAGCTAAACATTTACTGCTGCTGACTGTAGCCACTGTTAGCTTGGCCAGCTGGATGGCAAGGGAACGTAACACACCTAGCTGTGAAGTCCCTCCCTTGTTTCCTGCTTTTACAGGAAACACATAAATACACAGAATCAAATAGCACTCTACTAGCAGTGAACAAATCCAAACTGGGACCGAACACAGCCTCCAAGACAGATGGAGGCCAGTCTGACAATAGGGAGGTTGTTTTCTTGGTAGGTTTGGCTAATGGCACCCTCACCCTCAGTCAGCTAATCTTAATAGGAGTGCTATCTGCATGGTTACCAGAGGTATACCAGCTTAGCAGCTACAGTTAGCAGCAGTTAGTGGTTATCTTGCTTTAGCAAAAAGTAAAGCTATCAGTCCACCAAGAAACTCCGCAAATCACCTCTATAACATTACTCCCTGTTGTCAAAATGGCCTCCGTTGGTCTCAGAGGCTGTGTTCAGTTGGGGTCTGGCTGTGTTTAGTGGGAGGCTGCTGAACCTGGTACATTTAGCCGCTGTTAGCTGTTAGCTACCTACAACAAGTAAAGCTATATGTCCATAAAATCACCTCGGTAAAGTTAATGTATTTTCTGTCATCAAACTGGCCTTATAAGATTTAATGACATCTTAATGACAAGCTCCAATTTTAACACTGTAGTTGAGGTCAAGGAAATTATTCATGACACTGTTACAAAAGCATTTGACAGTTTAATAAAACTTAATGACATTTTAATGACTAGTCCAAATTATACTGCCGTAGTTAAGGTCAAGAAATATTCATGACACAATTGTAATGGTCTCATGACAGCCAATGTCAAAACAAACCACACATGACAGTTTAATGTAATAATAAATGATATTCTTTAAGTTTCATAATGCAATGGGATGTTTATAAGAGGTTATATTGTGTTGGCTAATGTCAAGTTGTCATAACAAAAACATTGTTGTCATGGTTAAGGTCAACTTGTCATCACTAACACATTGTTGTCTTTATTAAAGTCAAGTTGTCACAACAACTAATCTCAAACAATGTCAACTTTGTTTCATAATTGCCCGAATGACACTTAATGAAAACAGTCATAAACATTTGTAAAGACTCCCTAATGTTCGTGACAGGTGTCATGTCAAGTAAAGCATTACCCATAGTTGTTACTATAAGAGAAAGAGGAGAGGAGGAAGAAGGATGAAGATGTCAGTGTTGTTAATAGAAAGTGCTGTGAAGTTGTATTGCAGAGGCTTGATGTTTACGCCAATATGACCTAACCTAATTGCGATGTCTGGTTCCAGATGGGGACCTTTGTTACATGCCATCGTACCCTCTGTCTCTTCACATATCCTGTTTTCATTCACTGTCGCCTGCCAAAAAAAAAGGCAAAAATCTCAAAAAGGAGATAAATTTGATAATGCAGATAAGCAAAATCATTTAGATCCAAAAAGAGCTAATCTTTTAGAGCTCATATTAGCGGTCAGTGATAAAACTGTCATGAACAAGTATGAACAGAGGAAAAGTAGTAAATCATACAGGAACACAGAACAATGTTCCTCTCTCTCTTTATCTCTCGAGCAACTCCTCCAAACTAAATGACAAAATATGTAGTTTGTTGTCACCATCATGAGCATGGCATCAATTGTTAGTGAACTTCCAAATATCTTTTCTGAAGTTTTAATTCTTGAGGTTGTGGGGTTACTGGTGGTACTGGAAAGTGTGTTTTAATGATGCGGTAATAATACAGGTTACTTCTGTTTGGTTGGTCGGTTGTCCATATGCTGTGGTCTGACCAAATTCTCAATGGTTGAACAATCACTGGTGTTACTTTCATAAGGAGAAAAGGCATTTCTTAATCCATCAGCTTTGCTCGCTTACTAGAGAAACTGCAAATATGTTTCTCTTTACATGTCTGTGGCACCATAGATATAGAAGCTTTCACATGGATCGGCCATTACTCGTGACATGTAACCAATGAGATACTGTGGGTGGGACACTGAGCGAGTGTGGTGGCTACTATAGATGGGATAAACTGTTTTCTTTATGCTTTCTTTATGCTACATTTCTATGCAGTCATTTTGCAGAAGCCCAGCGCATATTATGCAGACACAGAACCACAGTTCCTGAATTGACTGACTGTGCGCAGCACATAAGAGGAAGGAGGAGAATGCTGATTCCTGTTCTCCACCATGAAGGGAATGAAAAATCAACAGGACATTCATGCTGACAAGTCGTCTCAACTGCATATCACTACTTTCATTTCAAAGCCAGATCACTGCAATGACATTTTTGCATCCCTGAAGACCAAACCTTGATATCTTGCACCATCAAGCCAACTAATAGTAACAAGTAACATTTTTCATTAGTACATAACTGAGTGTATGCCTCTCCGATGCTGATCGCAAGCCCATTCATAGAAGTTACCCATCACAATATTTCTGGCTTTGTCACTGCAGCAGACACATCTTGAAGCTACACTGTTAGAAATGCAACAAACCACTATATCTATCTATCTATCTATCAATCTATCTAGATAGATAGATAGATAGATAGATACGTGTGTGTGTGTGTGTGTGTGTGTGTGTGTGTGTGTGTGTGTGTGTGTGTGTGTGTAAAGCAGCACTTTTTTTGTTTTTTGTGAGTGATTTGTAAATGCAACTGTGAAAAGGGCCTACATTTTCAGCAGCTCCACTTAAATGTCTAACTTGTTTGGCATATAGCTAAAGTGCAAGTCATAATCCAAGGATGAAAACAGACAAGCGAAGAAAAGGGCGTGATGAACAACCACGAAAATGAATCTGCACCTTTGAGGTGCCCTAATTGATTTGGCAGTTTAATTTTTGTTCTGGCAGGCTTATCCATTTCCAGGGAGACAAAAAGGTGGAAATGGCATGGCTGGAAATGAGTGGACATAGGCAAAGGCAGTCTCGGAAGAATACTGAATGAAATGAGAAACACTGAGTGAAATGTCAATTCAAGGCAACGACTAGCAGAATGACAAAGTACTTACTACTCGCAATGGGAATGCCTAATGAGAGCCGAGAGGAGACATTTGAGCAGGACACTGAAATTTGACAGCTTGAGTCCAGTTTTTAAAGCACAACTAGACTATTTTGTACATTGACAGCTCCTACTGACAACAGTTAAAAAAACTGAACAGAAAAGACCAGAAATTTTGAAAGATGACATCAGCCAGTGGTGTGTCCAGTGTTATCTTGACCGTGCATTGCTCACAGCTACAGTTTGTACTCTAGAAGAAACCTTTATGTTTAGAATTCTTGCTTCCTGTTCACAGACTTTTACATCAGTGACAACAATGGGAATAGCAAGAGTGAAATAACAGCAGCTCAATTAATAGGAAGCTTTTCTTTTCCAGCCCCACTATGATTTAGGAGGGTCACTTTCACATCAATGTTTTACCTAATACAGCTTTACGTTAAGCATTCCAACTTCCAGATGCTTCTGCTCTTTGCATGAGGAATCCAATCAGCTCTTCTGTTCTCTTTAAATACGTATATTCAAGTATGTCAGCAATCTCAGTTGAGCAAAAAACTAATGAAATCACTTTGTATTTCAGACTCACTTACTGATGATCTTAGCACAATATGTTCCAAATACATTGAGGTGCACACGATGGATTCCTAATGAGTTCACAAAAACTTAAAAAGATTCGAAACATACCCCACAAGACTTTGGGAGAAGAATAGTCTCTGTTCAAAGCACTACAGATGGCTGTAGTCTGCGTACAGTAATGGTATGTTAAAAAAAGACCCACAGGGGTGGTGCAATAATAGGAGCAGCACATGAAAAAGGTCTTTGAAATAACTAGATCACAATTACAAATGCAGCCAAACGAGTGAGTCGTATCAAGTTGAATGACAATTAGGAGTATATGTGTCAGCAGAGAAGTGTACAAGAAGTTTTATATTATACAGAATATATTTACCTAGATGACAAATTGTATGAACTTGACAGAGTACTGGTCACAAAAACTGCAACTTTTCGTAACCCCTTCAAACCACTTGGGTGTTTTTAATATGGATCTGCGGACAATATAGCCGTAAAATGGGAGAAACGACAATCACTGGAAAGCACAAATTGCACTTAATCCATCAAAATACACTCCATATTATGTATGCACATCGAAGGAGGGTACATTTGTGCCTGAATTAGGCAGTAGAGGTTTAATGTTTGCTGAGAAAAAACTCAGTGCCAAACAATGACATCCTCACTGTCACAGATGGACAGTGGTGGGAAATTGTTTTCTTTGTGTACCATAACAACTTTTGTTGTGCAAACCTGTTGTCGAATGACAAATGAACCCTAAACCTTGAACCTAGAACCTTGAAATAGAAGCTCAAGGTCAGTGTAGATAATAGATTAACTCTGGTAAATACCAAATTGTGACCTCAATAATTTAGAGAGATGAATAAACAACTTATTTAAGCTTCAGAAACATGTTCTATCCATGTTTGTAAAAAGATGCACATACCTAGTATAAGGAATACTATCTATGATATTTAACCATTCAAGTAAGTTTCTGTTCAGACAAAGCCAATGAAGTCTTCAACCACAATGTCTGCAACAGTTGGCAAACATGGGGCATCTGTGTGTTGTCCCATGTTCAGGTAATGTAGCAGGCAGTATCAGGCCAGAAGGATACAAATGTTGTTCTTCAAAGAGTTTAGTTTTATCATTATCCTTAACTATTCAATAATTAGAGTTGTTTCATCAAAAACAAGACAAAGCCAGTCCTCTTTAACAACCTCCCAAAGCAGCAAATCTAAACAAGGCCCAATATGCATGACATCATACAGCACACCAGCAGAGTATTAAGGGTAGAGATGCACGGAGTGAACCTGACCTTGATTTTGTTGCAATCTGTGCAATCTCAGTAGTGTACACGGAGATGAGCTGAACCTTGGGTGTCTTACAGAAGCATTTGAAAGATACTAGATTCTAGTTGCTTTGTGTTGATTACTTTGAAACCAATGAACATGAATGTGAGCGTTTTTAACTCTTGTGAGATTTAACGATGCTCACGCAATGTGTTTGGCTAGTGGCTAGTGCAACTGGCAATTCAGATGCAAATTGTGCTTCTCAGGTCTGAGAAAACAAATCTGAACATCAGCCACATCTGCAACAAAGTTGACACGACACCTCCCGTTGAGCCATCCAACCAGTGTTGGGAGATATCGAGTGAATGATGATCACAAGAAATCATTAACAAAGGGTCAAACCAGGAGCCAGCATATGCAAAATTTCTTTCACACAACAGCATTTGTTCAAAGGGCCATTAGCTTTGTTTCTCAACTAGGAGCAGTGGTGGAGGAAGCTTTCAAATCCTTTAAGTACTAAATACCACACGGTGAAAATACTCCACTACATGTACTGTATTCAAAACCTCAGCAAAATGTACTTACATGATCAAAAAAAAAGTGGTAATTGTTATGCAGTAACATGCTCCCTGTCAACATTTTGTTATCATATATGATGTTTTTGGATTAATGTCACTGCTGCATTAATGTGCATGTTGCATTTTTCTGCTGTAGATGTTTAAGGTTGAGTTAAACTTAACTACTTTAAATAATATTGTGTAATTTAATCTACAACAATGCATCATATTCTTTTAGATCATCATATGTCTGTAGTGTCACTCTCAAAAATCACAGTAGATTATTGCTGATGTGGTTCATATTCTAAACTGATGTTGCTTTAATTTCAATAAGATCTGTTTAGGCACTTCACTTTCACAAGGAGTTATTGAAGATTTCTTGTTGTCTTCTAACTTAATATACTATATTCTGTGTTACTTTTAAATCTATAACCAAACCATTTTGTCTCATGAAACAACCCCTCCTCCCCCCAACTCTCCTTCAAAGGCACTATTCATAAAAGGTAGTGTGCCTCCAGGGTCCTGTAGCATTACCTATAGCAACATCCCTGATGCATTTGATATCGGACAGTAACTTGAGAGAAGTGAGGATGAAATGCCTGGCACATTTTTATCCCAATATTTTTGTGCCTTTCAGCTGTTTCAACATGCAAAAGGTGTAAATAATTTCACAATTGATCAATTACAACTGCACTATACTGCACACAGCATGCCCCTGTTTACCAACCAGGTTGATTTGTCGTGCTTCACAGCAAAAGGGTACCAAAGGGAAGAGAGAGGCAAATCATCTATCATTTCCCACAAAAACTGAAAATATCTGCCTCTAAGGTGGCTTCATACATCATATTTTTTTTCTGTTCTGCTCATAAAATGTGTTCTTTCAATACTTTCTGTTCTCTGAGGAGGTTTCCTGGCAGTTGTCATATCCAACAATGTGAGTTTGTATGGCCAAAACCAGGCCTTGTGTTTTATTGTGTCCCATTTCTCATATGTGGAGTGTCATGCATCACTAAGGGGTGTTCAGTACATAGAGGATCTGTGGCCAGTGGTTAGGCTCACTTTTGTGCATCAGGACATGTTTAGCTGTGTTTATCTTCTCTTACGGGGAATTCAGTAAAATAACAGATGATGGATGGTTTATCCACTAAAATATGGATAGTACTTGAATGCAATTTAGTCTAATTTCTTAACACATCACTCCATGTCCCTCTGGAGAAACATTTTTTTTTAATTCTCTGAGGTCAATATCTCTAATAACTAACTGGTTTCTTACCAGCTGTACTTTGGACTGGGTCTCAAAATCCTAGGGATCAGTTCCAATTGTCCTAGGGTCCCTCTCAGTTCTGGACTCTGACTCCTTTTCTGTTTTACCTACGAAAATGTTTTTATGGACAGCAGGTCTGTTTTGAATGAGGTCTAAAAAACTGGATCCTATTCACCCATTTTTTCAAGACCTGTACCCAAACTCTGTGGGATTACATGCTCATTCTGTTGCAGTCATTGTTTTTCAAAATTTACATGGTGTATATCTTTTATAAAACTTGTTTTTAACCAAAGTTACCAAAAACAGGGTGTCAGTAAGGACCTAAAGCTAACTTTTCCTTCAGGTCCCTAGATGGCCTCGATATGGCCCTGGTTTTAGCCTTATTATATGTAATTCTATCCATGGTTAACACTGCCTTTCAGTCTTTTATGGACTGTGATTTACAGTTTTGGGGGTAACACATTATAAATGTAATGCACTACAGTAATGTATAATTTTTCCTAATTACAAAGTAATACACCTCATTACTACTACTACAATAATGGTTAAAACTATAAGCACCATGTTCAAAACCAAAAACGCATCTGATAAAGCTTGTCAGGCCAAACCAATCATAAGTTAAGCTAACATTGCCACAGAGAATTATGTTATGCCAAAGACATAGCATTGATAGCTAACATTCTCTTGCTACCTATCGTGAGAAGGCATGTACTCTGAACGCATGTGTCCAGTTTTCTGTCAAGTTTTTAACAAATATATCAGCCAAAATGACAGTTATCGCCATCATTGATATTCATCTTACCTTAACAAGTTCATTAATGTATTTCAGAAAGCTGCCCCTGGATATGGCAAATGATCCAATCTCGTGGGCCAGCTCTTCGTGAAGTGTTTCATAACATGTAATATCCTGACTAAAAAACACTGGTTGCAGTTAGACCTCGATTACCTGGTGAACCTGGTGGACTCATGGATGTATTGTGAATTGACTTTGCCATAAATTGAGATAAGATGCAAACTCATTTCTGGCTGTGGCACACACCTTAGCTATGATAATTCAGGAGACCTTGTCCGATTATTTGGTGTTTGACACCTGGCAACACTAGTCACACCTGTGTGGGCTTTTCAGTTCACCTGCTGGCACCTGGAACTGTTTTTGGGGTCCAGGGGTGGTCATCAGGTGGTGTGCTGGCTGAGTTTAGACCAGGCATGCTAACTGTGGCCAGCGGCACTGCTTCAGGACTGGAATGAAGAATGAGGTGGCATCTGTTATGCTGTTCAGCCATCCATGAATTGCTATATAACAATATAACATAGTGTTGCTGCCATAGTGTGTTTGTGTTCAGTCTCCATGTGCACGTATATATACAATTTCCACACGCACACACAAACTAGCACAAACTGATGTCTATCAGTGGGTGAAAAGCAACCAACTTTCAGTTTGCCAATCAGAGGGCTGCAATGAGTGACAGCAGAGAAACCTCTGTCTCTCTCTAAGATGTATGTTTCATGATCAGATAGCAGACTCTAGAGCAGATGTCAAACTGTGAGACGTGCTTCCCCATGGTGGGGCGGGATAGTTGAAGGGGGGCATGGAGGGAAAGACATGAGGTAAAGATTCCGTGCGAGGTGGTGGTCTAAAAATAACAGTCATTGTACTGTGGCCAGCTGATTTGTCTGGCTTTCCAAGCAGCGGCTGTGACGCACAGCTCATGAAGGTTACTAAGGTACTTTAAAACCCTCAGTGCTTGATTCCTGCAATTTGTGTAAAGAATTCTACTCCTTTTTGGAGACATAACTCAGTCAAATGTGAGCACACGGACATGACTCACATACTTTACATCTCTCTGAATAAACACCAATAAACATGCTTTGAATTCATAGAAAAAATATGTCCTTATTACTCCACAACTTAAATGAGAGTCATCACTTTTTTTAAGTTTCCTTCAGCATCAAAGCAATCACTCAAGCTACATTTAAAGACCAGAGGATAATTCCTCTGTTGTGATCTACTTAAGTGATGTAAAACTCTATGAAGTTTGCCTCATCAGTCATTTTCAGGGACGTGTTTTTTTCCACATCCATGTTGAATAATTGCTAGAATTATGAGATAGCTATTACTTATGCAGAGTACAATAACAGTGTAAGATATTATCTTATTTGATGGAAATTAATTGGCACATCAATCATGTATTCAGGGGTTCCATTTTTGTCATTTCCATATCAGGAGTATTAATGGATTGTATATTCAATCACAGGTTTAATTATTATTCAAAACAGAGTGAATTTTATCATGCGATTAGCACTGGGTGACAGCAGGGAGTCACATATTAATATCTTGACAAGCTTGGAGTTATGGAGATAGAGTTGTTGTGTCAGAGGTGTGGAAAACCAGCTCTGTATTTTGTCAGTCGTAGTGGAAATGAAAGCAATAATACCGCAGGTGCTTCAAATGAATGTTATTTAACAATTGCTTTGGGGTTTGGAGTCAAACCTTTTCACTTTTGCTCGAGTGAACCATAGCCAGGGAAGGTGTGTGTGTGCTGCATTATTGAGAGGCTGTGCTCCAGCGGTGCTTTGATTCTATAAGCAACAGACCTCTTTAATCAGATAAAAAGTTTGTGTGCGTGTGTGTGTGTGAGAGAGAGAGAGACAGAGAGAGAGAGACGGAGACAGAGAGACAGAGACAGAGAGTCTCTTCAGAATACTTTGCCATGAATCCATATCAGCTTTGAAGTTCAGATGCCTGACTTCAGAAGGTAATGAAATAGTTATCACAAAATTTCCCAAAGTTAAAAGGGAGAAATGAAAGCATGGAGGGGGAAAAATTGCACTTAGATGTCGCATTCCTTTAAAAGGATTGTGAAATAGCTAAAACTGAGCTTGATTTCTCATGCAAGAATTAACTCAGTGGATGAAGTATATCAGGCTTCTATTACATCATTAAAACATTATTTGTAAAACATTTTCATAAATCTGAGCATGCACTCTTATACTGCCAGTATTAAAGCTTTCACGCAGCTCAGCTATCACAGGAGATGAGCCTCCACAGCCTGAACACACAAATCTTGTGCCCATCAACCTGACAGTCATCTATCTGTAAAGTTTAATTGCATGTTGCTGGTGGATAATGGATAGTGTTTCAATTTGAGGAGCAACCTTGGACAACTTCTTCAACTCTCTCACAGACAGGCATTAGTGTCTTAATCAATTTTATGAGGTAAACGATCACAGCAGTCAGCGGAGACGTTTTAGGTGTGGATGCCGGAGAAGCAGATGGAGAGAAATAAATTGTGCAAAAATGAACTGCATTGCAGATGTTTGCAGTTGTGACAGGAAGGGACTGACTGAAAATACTGATTCCCTTTGAATTTTAAAGGAAGACATTTTTACATGACAGCTTCACCAGTCTGTCTGTTGGCTTGTCCCACATGTTGGTCCACGGCACGATATCTCAACAGCTACTGACCATGATTTATCTATTTATTCATTTATATGTGACTTTTTATGCTCCACACAGAGTGATTCCTAATAACTTTGGGGATTCCCCTGACCTTTCCTCTACGGCACCACAATCAGGGTAACTTCTCTTCACGATAACATGGGCCACGTCGTGGTGGCTCTGTGGATGTTCATGCCCCCCTGAGGATTAGTCGTAATGTTCTAGTGCCACCATCAGACCAGAATTCCCTCTTGTCCCCCACGTGCAGAAACTACATTAAAATCTGATAGGAAGAATTTTACAAAATTTATACCCATGAGGATGAACATTTTTCCATTTTGGACTCCATTATTTTCCCTCAGCACTCTCAAACCAAAGAAAAACCGAAGTGTCAGAGCTCGACTTGTGCTGGTTTTTAGTGCCATCATGAAAATATGGTGTTGCCATGACACATTGTTGGCTGCTGCCTGGGCATTAATGCTTTTACTCGTGTTTTAAAAAGCTATTCCTTTGTTTATTCCTTTGTTTAGTCCTTTCCTTTCTACAAAATAAACTAACATGGCAACAGAAGTGATTATTTTTGGCAATGTTTTCATACAAATGCAATTTTGTTGTTGGGGACAGTGAGAAAAGCGCTCAACATAGATTGTGGTTTGTGTTGCTGTTGTTGTTGTTTGCCTTCCTTGCACTGTCAGCAGCACCATCAGTTTGTCAGCAGCCATCTGATGCTGCGCTCTTATCTTAACAAAAGTGAACCTTAATCTCTGAACAGGAAACAGCCTTATTAACCAACATTCACTTCAAAAGAATCAAAAACTTTGTTGCAGTTTTCCATCCTCCAGCTCTTCTTGCTTGTTTACTTCACCGTGTGTTCCAGCAACACTTCAGATTTTATTTTATTTTGACGTTATTTTTCTCCGACCCCGTTGAACACCTTTCTTGCTGTGTCACATTTTGACAGTGTTCTGTCCATTTCAGACTGTCTTGTTGCTGTCCCTCAGGCAAAAATCTATTTCTGAGTTTGAAAGGCATAAATAGAACTAATCAATCAAAAACAGGTTTTAGTCAGAATAATACAATAGACTGAAAATAGAAGCTTTGATGGGGACTTTTTAAATACAAAGCAATGTCTACTTTGTGCTGCAATATTAACATCTGCTTTGCAAAGGCTTGAAACTGAAGTTGATGGGCTAAGATGTACATTGGCATCTTGGGAATCATTAAATTCAGCTTTCCCATTTGTATTTACCATTTCACTGACTTATTCAAGTGCATGCACACATAATTACCCTAATAAAAAGTGTTCTAGTATTTGAAGGCAGCATCTGTTTGTTATTGCTGGTACAAAAAGATTTAACAAATATGGAAAATGTAGAAAACAATGTGCAACAGCAGTGCTGGTGGAACTCTTTAAATGCTGCAGAGAATATGCAAATGACTTCTGTGTGCTTATAGGGGTCCTATACATATCATAATACTGATGATAAGTGTTATTATGTGCAAATGACAGAAAATGTCATTTGTTTTTCTAATTGAATATAACGTTTGGCCTGTTTATTCAGTGTTTTTAATTGCATTTCATCAGAGAATATTTACTTGATCACTGCATGCAAAAATATATATTGTGAAATATTTATTTAATTTGTAATTCCTTCATTGAAATGAATTACTAATGAATTATAGACATTTTTTTTTTTTTTTTTTTTTTTAAATCAGGACACAGTGCCACGATACATAGTCTCCTTAAACATCGATGATTTGAATCATCAGGCAAGAGCAAGGTGAAGCATCTAACTTCTTTTTTTGGCTGTGTCATTATCCACAGAGCAATAGAAGATAACAGCTTGGCAGGCCATAGACTTTTACAAACCAAGTCTTGTCTCAAAATGACTTACTGAAAACCTTACTGTGAGGGAAATAGAGAAATGGGTGATGTAAGTTTGCCCTTGTTTTTGCCACTTTGATATTGAATGCAAGCAAAATTGGCTAAATTGCTGCTGAGCCACAGTCGCCCATGGTACCTCTTAATGTCATCCAGTGTAATAATCACTGACTATCAACACTGTCAGGAGCCAGTCAGGAGAGATGCTAAGCAAGGTGTTGGGATTGTATCACTGATAGATGATAGGAACTCAGGAATAACGCCGGACTGCCACCTAGGCAAAGCTGGGTGGCAAACCAGTCCGCTTTCAGTGAAATATCTTCACAATTATTAGACAGATTGTCATGAATTTTTGTAAGGTCATCCATGGTTCCCAGATTATGTATTCTACTGATACCAATGATCCCCTGACCTTCCCTGTAGTGCCACCATGAGGTTGACATTTGAGGTTTTGAGTGAAATCTCTTTACAATAATGGGATGGATTGCCATGAAACATGCAGCAGACATTTGTGTCCCCCCGTAATCACCATGTTTTTTGTCTAGGACCATCATGAGGTCAAAACTTCTATGTCCAAATGTGTCCAATACTTTGGTTTATGACCACATACCTGTAAATCCACTGACATCCCCATCAGCCCCATTCAGCTATACACTGTGTTTTGTGGTAATTAGCAAATGTTAGCATGGGAGCATGCTAAACCAAGATGGTACCCGCCTAACACCAACATCGCCTCACGGAGCTGCTAGCATGGCTGCAGACCCTCATTTTGTCTTGACTTTCTGGAAATGTGATGTTCAAAAATGATGACCATGTAAGATGACAGTAAAGGCACTGAAACATCAAGTAAAATGTGAGACTTGCATGCAAAGCTGTGTGGAACAGTTGCGAGTAGAGGCAATAAATAATGGAGTATTTCTCATAATTTGAGGTAATGTGTTTTGATGAGAGTAGATCAGTAATAATGTTGAATCTTTACATAGACAAAAAAAAAAAAAAAAGCCACAGATAATTGAAAGCAGGAACAACCAAACTGAATAAAATGAAGAAGTTGACTGCAGCTAGACTGATAGTAATTCCCTCATGGACAGAGAGTGATCCCCAGTAATCAGTCCTCAGTTTGGGTCTAATGTCACTGCATTACCAGTATAAACCCTGCTGCACTCTGAATGATTGATACCTCCATCTTCGAGCAGATGTCAGCGATTCTCTTTGATTGACAGCTTGAAATGACTTTCTTTACTCACCCAAAGTGCTTTCTGTCTGCTTCCACCTGAGGATATTGAATCAGTCATTCCTGCCCCCCTTCCTTTCCCTACCCACACACACACACACACACATGCACACACACACACACACACACACACACACACACACACACACACTTTGTAATGTAAAGAATTTCTTCCTTTCCTCCTTCAAAGTTTATGCTGGCCTTCAGACTGTCATTGACCTGAGATTGATAGGGCCCTGCAGTGTGGGAGTATTCAATTTCTATAAGCCAGCCACGACTCATTCGCCACAATTGTGGTTTTGAATAAACAAGGTCTGGAGGACGTGATTGTATTATCTTATCTTATTGCGTTGAATTATTCCTTCAATTTTCTCTGCGTAGATAGAGAATGCAATGTCATGTGGTTTGTGTGATTTACAGTCACGTTCCCCACCACAGGAGCACCTTGACAGCACACATGTCAGTGATATGGTATCTCATCTGGGGTTATGCAAGTGGAGACCACAGATAATACTTAAATAAAGTATCACTGGTGGTGTAATTTCAGGCCCTGAATGCAAAAGTGCTGCTGCTTTATCACCTTAAGAATGCTATGGAAAATTGTCTAAATGTTAATCCAGCTGTTGCACAAGCTTGCAACAACTCCTCTTTCCCTCCACACCAACAGCAATCCTCTCCTTTTGTTCTCTCCCTCTGTTTTCCTAGAGAGTTACTCCATTTGCCATGGTAACATTATTGCTCCAGACAAAGAGGTAAGAAAAAAAAAGAAAAAAAAAAAAAAACAGACACTGAAGGTAAGTCAAACAAAAACCCACAGGATGAGTTAAGATTTAAGTGGCCATTTAAATTAGGTGTGAGGAGTTAGAGTGGAATGAGTGTGAAGACTCAGGTGATGAGGCAGTGTCACAGGATGAAATAGGTTTTAAATGAGGCCATCCCAGCTTGCCGGAATATGAAAAGCAAACATAATGACTACAGCGATATTAAATACAGAGATCTGCGTCAGGCTGTGATTGAAGTGACCTTGACCCATTGTGTCAAGGTTTATTCGGATTATATTAAAACTCCATTAAATGATATTTTGATATTAACATGAAATCAAATAGTTGTAATATGGAAGGGCTGCCACTGCTGCTAACTCATTGGGAAAGAACTTTGCAGCTCCATGCAGCTTTTAACCAATTTAACTGTCATGTTTCGGGGTTTTCTGGCCCATGCAGACTGTATGCAGGGTCATGCACAGACATTCTGAGTCAGTTGTAAAAAAAAAAAAAAAAAAAAAAAAAAAGCTTAATAACCTTTGGAAATAAGGCCTAGAGGCTGGGTTTCATCCCTAACAAACATATAAGCTTTAGTATATAATCACTTAAAGATGCATTCAGCAATATTTATAACAATGGATCCAATTACTATGTGTAATGTGAATGGGGTTCAATCCACAAAGAATTATCACACAGACTCTACAGCTCCCCTCAGCTCTACCAAAATGTTTAACTTCTTGCTCATTCCATTGGTTTTATGGTTCCAACTTTACTGATCTGGGTCACTCTCACTGCTGTCACTCATCAATGTTGTATCCAACAGCTCATCCAAATGCTCTGATATACTCATTTTACACAACCTACAGACACAGCAGCTTGCAGCTTAAAAGACATTCAGTACGTTTCTCAGGAGGTGGAGACCAACACAGAGCTAAATGGGCACACTGGGCACACATTCTCCAGAACATGACACCTTATGAAGGCTAATGTGTGTTGGATGTGCAACTAGATAACTGTTTGCTAACACATTTGTCATATTAACTGGTGTGCTATTGTGTCCATGTTGTGTTTACAGTCACCAAGTGGCCAGACCTACGGATCAATAGATGTTTTTTAGTGTTTTCTCCCTTTGGAAAGAACCACCAGTTGGAGTCACACATCATGACATTGACAAGTGCGCTTGACAGAAAGCACAACCAATCTGTGTGTGCTGCTAACATGAATGAAACTTCAGAATTATGGATTGGTGGATGGGAATTTTAGACCCGCCTAACTGATGTTACCAGATTTCAAAAGCTTGCACCAATTTTCTGTTAGTTTACTAAGATGTCCCACAGCTGTCTTAGGCTAGAATTAGATAATTCTGCAAAGGCACATGTAAATATCTGTGTGGATCTGTGCAGAGAAGGATGTTACAGGTAAGTGTTAGTCACACCTCCCAAATCTGCATGTTACAACCAAAATATTTCAAAAAGCTGATTGGTGGATGTGATTCAAGCTTTCCATTACAAACAGTCTATCCATGTGATTCCATTTTCTGCCTTCCTCGGCTTCGTCTTCTCTGCCTCCTGTCTTTAGGCACTGTAACTGTAAACAATGTGCAACAACCAATATGAAGCTTCATTTAGAAAGCTACATTAACCCTAGCTAACTACAGTCAACAATTAGCCTGTAACAGCGTAGGGCAATTATGAGCAGTAAAATATCCATTCCAGCATGATGAAAACAGTACTAAAGAGTTTTGTACAGGAATGAGCAATCAGACATCACAACCGCTACAAAAATCTCTTAATCTTAATAAACAAAAAAATATTTTTTCTAATATATACCATAGATTATTGCAGTTGATTGGGGCATTAGCTGATTTCCCACATATACATTTTTTTTTTCTTTTTCCAAGCACCTGCATCCTGCAAAAAGCCACATGGTTTGTCCTAGTACACATTTATACAGGTTCAAGGCTAATGAAACACAAATAAAGCCACTATGCAGAGCACTCTGATTAGTCTAATCTTGGTTTGAAAGAAACAACTGTAACAGCTGATTAAATCAAGCTGCACTGTAGTCATTGAAAGACAGAGAGAAAAAAAAGGGAAGGAAAAAGTGCACAGTTCATTCAGAAATTAAAAGAGAGCTGGCCATGATGTCATTGTGCTTTGAAGCCTAATATATTATTAATAAATATTGGCAGCGTAAATAAGAAGCCATCACTAATTCTAAGAATATTTATCTATTTTATCTTTTACTTTTCTAACAAATGTTTTAAACTAGACAATGGGCAAAACACAGAGCTAAGTTACATCTTGAACACATAAATAACATGGTAAGACAATAAGAACTTTGTTTTATGTGACTGACTGCGGTTACATGAACTTACCCAGACAGATACTCTCTCAGGTTTGACATCGAGCATTTTGGTAAACAAGCTTTACACTGTGTAGTAATGCACTGAAAGGCCTTCTTGTCCAACAACATGGCCACCTGCCTTGATGTGTTCGGCTGGTCGCAGGCATGGCAGACTGTTGCCAAGAGCAATGCACGTTGATTTGATTGGCAGATGAGAGGCAAATTCAAACAAGAGAACCAATCAAAAGCAACGTTCAAAATCTGAGAGCATACTGTCCAATGAATGGAGCCTGCCTGGACATAGAGAAAGCCCCCTGTTTGCTGACCTATCGTGTTCCAAACAGGTGTTTTTGGAATAAGAATAAGCAGATATTTACAAAAATCATAGATAATGATGGTGTCAGACATTAAATATATTGTCTTTGTGCTGTTCTCAAATGAGTACGTATATGTAAAAACGTAAAAAAAATAATCAGCAAATGATCATATTTATGCTTTACACAGCACCCAGACATTTTTGGAATCAGGGATGTAATAACATATTTCATCTCAGTAATTAACAGATTACAATTACATTTAGTTTGTAATTTAAATAAAGCTGTTAAATGTAACGAGTTACTCCCCAACCTAGTACACTGTGGATTCACCCCATTTATCTAAAATAAACTCTTATGCTGGCTATTGGCACTGGACACAATGTGAGAGGGGAACATATAATAACCTCACAGTTCTGGGTAATAAAATTCATCACGAATTTTAAAACACCAGCTGCCATCTCCAGCTGTCAGTTAAAGCTGCTAAAGTAAGACATGGGCTAGCACAGCTTTAAAATAAACTGACATTTTGGGAATTACACATTGATTGCCATCATACCCACAGTCAGACAAGAAGATCAATATAATTTCCATCTCTGTGCATCCAATAAACAGATGTTTGACTGAGCTTCACATGGAGCCTTGAGGCAACAGCGAGACTGCAAAGGGTAAAATTATGGCCTTAAACAACATCTAAGCTGTTCTTGTTGCCCCTTTCATCTTTACTTACGTGTAGAAATGTAAAAGTAAAAAAAAAAAAAAATGTATTGTTAGCAGCTGGTAGATAAAAAGAGCTATTTATTGGCAATATCTCAGAAATCCTGTTCCCATTTTGAGGTTGCCAGGCTTAGAACTCAGATGACTGTCAGATTTACAGCCACTCGCAAGTCCTCTTAACTTACTGAGAAAATCTTTTGTTTTGCATTCCCTTTAAAAATAACCCACACAGCATTTTCTGAGCATCTGTGCCTGTTACAAATCATGTATCTTAAAAACTATTCAAATTAAAGTTGCTATCCACAAAAGTTTAATTTCAAATGAAAAATTTCCAATGGGAAAAAAACAGCAACTTTGCAAACCTTACACCTTTATTTAGCTTTAATCTAATATTAAAATGTTTAAAGGTGTGATTCAAAGTATTTGTCATTATTACAGCATCTGAAACCCCCCGCCATCACACCTTTCTGAGGTTGGATTTGTGGGGCCTACAGGCAACAATTTTTAGAACTTTGGCAAACCAACAACCCAACAAGCATGCTCAGGCTACGCAGTGAGTGGCGCTCCAGCTGTGTGGAGCTGGGATAGTAGGAGAACTCACGCTTGTCTTTCAAGCTTTCATTCTTAGAACAAGTACTGAAGTTGCTTTTCACGTTCACAACCAAGTGAAACACCATGAATGGCTAGGCAGGGACTATCCAAATGTTTACACCTTAATGCCCATTTGAATGACTTTTGCATCTCACCACAATCTGATGGAAGGATTTTCACCCCACCTTTGAGTGTGGACATTTGGAGAAAGTATAACTTTTGCGGTTAGACATGGACGACAAACTATTTAATTTCAATCATAAGCCGACTTTTAGACTGTGTTCGTAAATGTACTAGTAGATCCTTTGCGAACTGAGTCATTGCAGAGCTAACTGAGAAAAAAACAATGAATTGAAAGAAAATAGAAATGTCTTTTGGTCAAATGGTTCAGGCACCAGAGGCATTTGATCCTGACTTTTTCCTGAAAATAAATGCTTGTCCTGTGCCTTTGAAAATCATTGTGGACAAAGAATCATTTTGAAAATAAAGGAGGGCAGGGATGCAGGAAATCATTAGTTTGGCTCAATAAAATACCAATGCCGGATGGAAACAGAGCGCTGAGTTATGCCCCTCAACAATCACTGTAATTGTTTGGAGGTGGCCCCAATCGATAAAAGGATTATTGGCACTGACAACACATGAGTACATATCAGTGTGTGATCAGTGTCATAACTATTCTAGTGCAACAATACATTACGTTTAATATCCTCGGACTGCTATCCAGCAGGCGGAGGCCTAAAGCAATTAAAGGCTGAATCAATGCCCTGAGTCAAAACACTGTGACAGCTCTATTATCCCTGGATATAGGAGTCCCATTTCTCGGCTTCACTCTCTTCGTGTTGCCTGGTGCACACACACACACACACACACACACACACACACACACACACACACACACACAGAGTCACACATTCTCTCTCATCCGTCTTTAACTATCTGCAGTGGAGTAGATATACCGCTGCACTATCACACACATAATACACCAACCTTTAACATTTTCAGGAATTTTCCTCCTCTTTTTTTCCAAGAACATTCTTACCGTCTTTGAGACTGAAATAATCCCTTCTGGTATTTTCTTACTTTTTCCTTCATTACCTGCCTCTGCTCGTTCTGTCTCCCTGTCTGTCAGCATCAGTCTTTTACCACTGAAATCCACCCCATCAATGTCAGCTGCACATCAGCAGCGACAGCGCTTTCATCTAATCGCATTCTTTAATGTGCTCAGGTGCTTCTAGTCCTCTAAGGTACCACAGGTGAAAATGATTTTTGCCTGCATTTGTTCATTTTGACACATAATATTTTGCTTCATTGACCACTGTAGTTACAGTAAGCTTAAAATTATCTAAAATAAATCTCTCAGAAGTACATTTCCCAAGTGCACACCAAGTCGACCAACCAAAGAAGTGGCTGAGGACACTGAGGTCATGTCTGTTTTTTTTCAGGGATTTTGGAGGTTTTAGCAACCTGGATGGAGCTTTCATTCTCCATTTAAAAACCTTCGAATTTTTAGATCCAGTATTCTTCCACCAGTATTTCTTCACCTGAACTCGTATAATTTATTTAGACCTTCATGTTGGAAAATTAAATACAGTGTCACAATATGCTTATTTCACAGGTTGCTAATTTCCTCAGAAGTTTTTTGAAAAGGATATTGCAACCTGGTACTGTTTATTAGCTGATTGAGTTACACACTTATTTTGGTCAGAGTTTAGTTATTTTGTGCGTATGAGCAGTTTCAGGAATTTCCTTGAAAGAACTTCTCTACATTAAGTAAACACGAACATGTGTTTTATTAAAAACTTACAGTGAAGGCACTGCAATGGCTACAGCCAGCGGCCAGCAACTGCCAACATGGACGTTTGTCCTGCACCTGCATTACAGTTTGTGTGCAGAAGTAGCTGTATCAATTGTGTTTCTCCACTTATTTATTATGTTTTTCCCTATCATTTGTCACCGCCTGAACAGCCAGTCAGACAGCTGTCTCTCACAAGCTGTCTCTGATGCTGATTCAACACAAGGACTTGCCTAAATAACCAATGACAGGGGCGAGCTAACAGCCAGCAGACTATGCCAAGCACACTGCCAAAACTGAACGCAGCAATCAGCCACAGATGCTCAATGGTGGCCCAATGGTGCCTGATTATTTTGTAGAATGGGCCACATTTGACATGCTAAGTCTGACTGTTTTCTTGAGTTATTTTACTTAGTCCTTATCATTTGTCATTGCCATTTGTTCTATTTTATGATGCATTTTACATGAATGATGTAAGAAAATCCCTAAATCTCCCTGTAAGTTCTTTGCGATGTATTTATTCAAATGAAGGTAAATCCACTCTAACTACATCTACTGATAAAACATATACATTGAAATGAAAATGAGCTATTTCCACTATGTACATAAAAAATGAAGTGTACTCAATGTCAAATTTCAAAGAGGAATAGCTGATAGACTGGTCCTGTTCACCTGTGCTGCTTTGTCTTAGCAGTCCATCCACATCATGCTGGTTAGTAAGCTTAATGCCAGCAGACAGACAGGGCTGACTGATGAGGATGCTGCCTGAGGAAGTCACACTTCCTGCAGAGTCCCTACATGTTTTTTTATTTTTTTTTTATTTTTTGTCACTTGACTGTCAGTAGGTTGCTTTAATGAAGTGTAGCAGGTCCTGCAGCCTGCCGGTGTCACCACACATACGAGTCTTGTTACTAGACAAGCATCTGTAGCAAACATGATGCTTCAGTTATTGTGGAAAACATCCTGCTTGACACCGGTAACACATTGACAATATGATGGTCTAAACTGTCGATACAAGACCAAATGTATCGCTTCACAATGAGCAAACTAGTGACAAATACCTTCTGTTCTAGCTGCAGATCAGCAGATTTCTTTTCTTCATTTTCTCAGCTGAACTATGTACTCAAACTGACAACCTTAAACTTGTAAAGCCTTCATTACCTTGTTGCTGCAGCTATCACGTCACTCAGAAAATAATTAGCTGAATATTCTGTCATTGTATTGTTGTCAGTCCAAAACTGAAATTCATGCTATTTACAGTGAGATGTATTACCTGCAGTATATCACAGCAATCTGAAAATCATCAGTAAGGTTTATAAAATTAAAAATAAATCATACTACCCCTACTGATATCAGAAGAAAGAAACTGGAGGTTTATGGTGTGGAAGCTGGAATTGATACAGTATACTACATGAAACATGAAAGCCTCCAGTAACCACTGTTACATCAGGATTGCAAACTGGGCAAACCAATGGACACCTGTCCCAGGGTCCCAGATCTTCAGGGGGCAAGGAGTTTGAAGTCTATGGTAATTTAATTCATTCCAAATTTGTTTGATAAAACTATATCCACCACTGAAGCACATTATACATTGAACTGATAGGGGCCTGGAGGCAACGCCTGCATTTTTACCCAACATTGAGTCCACATCTTAAAGAGCGGCCCTGAGTTTACATCTAGTTTTGAGGCTTTTTTTTATGTCATTTTGTATTGTGTTGATATGGTGCATTTGATAAATTTGACTTGCCACAAACAAATTACTAATCACTAACTGCACAAAGCTACTGAAATTGAAGCAGCAGTTTCAACAGTCAGAAAAGCTCAGTGGGGCGGAATGCATGATCTGGTGGTTTTAAGTGTCTATCATAAAATATAAGGAAGGTTTTGAAAATGAATGTGCCATAATAGCTTATTAGGTTGTATGAATGGAGGCTATGCAAAATCAATCAATGTGACAGAAAAACTCTCTTTGTTCCAAACTTCAGTTCATTAGGCCACCAGGCTTCAATATCGGATCGTTAGATGAAAGTAATAAATGTGCAACAGTCAAGTTTTATGCTCCACAGCAAAACAAATATGGTTAAAATGGATGAAAAGTTAAGAAGGATGAACTTCTCTGAAAGTTGAATATTAAATTTGCAACTTTCTAAACAACCTTCTGCACCACCACTGCAGAGGAGGTGAAAATCTGGTGATTGTGACAGAAATCTGTAGCAATTTTTTGCACTTTAGTTGTTGATGGGCATTATACATTCTTAATTCACATTGAAAACACTGAGCTCTGCTGACTGTGTGTGTTATCTGACCGAGTTCTGACTTCTGAAATCAGAAGTCACATGCCAATAAGCACGTTCAGAGTCTATTTTCTCTTCATGTATAAATCATGTATTTGTATTCAGTGACACCCACAGAAGTGAACAGACTAGACCGAGAAGTCCAGAAACTGGAGCCGACAGCTCATTTGTTGCCCTGTTATTGGTAATTATTTGTAATGACTTCATCTTGTCACTAACATTTGGTAATTCACTGTTGAGGCACTGAGACATATACTTATACATACTGTTTCTTTCTACAAATTTGAGTCAGCTATTGTTGAAAACTTTGTCTGTGGCTCCACTGTGGTTCCAACTTGTCCAGACAAGCCAGGGATAATTATGTGGACTACGATGTCTGTTTGGTTTGGGCAAAGAATTCAAATCTTCACACAGGAACCTGTAACAGTGAGCTTTTACGCCTCCATTCTCTGTGGCTCAGCAGCTGTTTTAGTGTGGGTATATCATTTCAGGCCTTTATCAAGAAAAAAAAAAAATGAATGAGTGGAAATGATTCAAAGTAAATCTTAAAAAAAAAAAAAAAATAGGAAACAATACAGTACATATTTCAAATCTGGTACTGGGCATGTAAGTAGGTGAATAAGTGGACTGGAAGCAATTAGTGAAATTAATCATAATAGCCAATAAAAGTCCAGTGCATTAGATCTAAGTTCCTCAGGGAAAGCATTATGGGCCATGAGTCCTGTAAGCTGAAACAAATCATCCTTTGCCCTTCCACAGGCAATAACCTCCTACCATTATGATCTAGAGTAAAACTCAAAGAAATACTGACTTCCTTATATATAGTATGGTTGCCCTGCCCTCCAACTTCCACTTGTGTTCCACACCCTCAAGACCAAACACTCTTTGTAGTCTTACACAAAAATTATTGTCTTCATTTGTGCTCTCTGATACGATGATTTTTAGCTCTACACTATACAGTGGGCGTATTTATTATTCATCTTAAAATACAAAAGAAAGCCAACACGATCTCAGACAAAAGACAGAGCATGTGGAACAGATAGAAGTTAGAGAACTTTTTCTTCATTTTGTTTATTCTCTAGTTGTCACTCAAGTTGTTACTCACAGTAACAAAGTGTGGAAGTGGAGAAATAAAGAGGATGACATGCAGCCAAGGAAGAGTCACGCTTTGTAAAATGAAGGTTGAAATGCTAATATGTACAACACAAGTTTGAAAAAAATATAATGTTCAAATTCTATAATCATATCATGTCTTGCAGTATATGATTAACCCCTTTGAACATTTGACAGCATTAAATGTAAAACGTAAATATAATTATTTTAGCCTGAAATTGATGACTTTTCCAAACATGACCCAAGATTCACAAAAATCTAAATATTTAAGAACATACTTTCATAGCTTCATCTGTCCACTGAAGCTGCTCTGGGTCAAATTTGACTTGCATCTATCAAATTTGTTTAAGTGTACACGCCATGTCTGTGTATATTTTTGATGGGACTGTGTGTCAGCAGTGAGTCCAACGGGAACCTTGACACTGTCACAAGAATCACCTGCGTTCACATGTCATTTACACATTGTCCTACCACTGCTTTGAATGTAAAGACTAGTTTGCAATTATTATTTTTTTTGTTTTGATGTTTGTGATGTTACACACACACACACACACACACACACACACACATATATAGATAGATAGATAGATAGATAGATAGATAGATAGATAGATATCTGTCTTAGGTAAAATAGGTAGGACATGATATTGTGTGATAGCAGAAAATACAAAAATACACTCTCCCTGCGCTCTGAAACACAGGATTAATCATTCATGTGATAATATCAGACTGGCTATTTATACATTCTAAATAGATCTGTGGTTGAAATTTTGGTTTTGTTTCAATTCAGATTCACGTTTATCCAGCTCATGGTACTTCTACTAAATGCTATACAAAGGCAACTGGACTTGGTTGAGGTTCTAAAAGATGTTTGTCCTCTCATCCAAGAGGCTTCTGTAGTTAAGCCTTTCAGAAGCTCAAGCAAGTCCAGTTGCCTTTGTGTAGCACTTAGATTGTGTAGCACTTACACTGCTATAGCGATCTTCTTCTTCTATGTCTTTGCTGGCACACAAAAAGGCAAGCAATAATACTATATTACAATCCTAATTATTAGAAATACATCAGCTGAGCAAGACTTAGACTTGAACTTAGACTTTACTTTATTGATCCCAATTTGGGAAATACTTTTGTTACAGCAACATACATATAAACATAAAATAAATACAATAAAGAAGAATAAGGATGAGAATAAAATTATATGGTTATATAATGTGTATTATAATAGATAATACATATTAAATAATATATGTGATGATAGTATAATATAATAATAGAATATCATTTTGTATCATCATATATAATAGATCAAGTATTTATTAAAAGCCTCAATATATTAAGTAAGAGCATCATTGCTACAACATGTGCAGCAAAGATTAATCATGCTCTTAATGAGGACTCTGCAACATCTGTTGGAAATGACTCAGTGAATATCAAGCAGCACATGTAAAAGAAGGCCTTCCAAGCTTAGAATGAATGGAATGAAAACTAATGGATCCCTGGAACAATAGTCAAAATACTTTCAACAAAGGGACCTTATGTACAGGCTGATTTTGGACTGTCCCAGACAGCTTATTTCTGGCTAACTTAAAACATGAGAGTGATGCAAATGGATGCTGTAAGTTGATAACGTGTCTCTGCTTGCGCTCCGTTTCTTTCTATTTTACACTGCAGTGGTACCAGGAATTCATACAATCTGACAAGCCTCAAAGTCGATATCGAACACATTTAGACCTTTTGTCAACCACAACAGCATGGTTGGCAAATGTATAAGTTAAGATGTGTTGTGCGGTGAGGCCAGAAGTGCAAATTGCTTAAACTGCAGAGAATAGTACAGCAGTATCGCCATGCCTGATGTGATTCATTGTTGCATCCAAAATGTGTATGTGTAATGTAAAAAATATGTATGAGAATTATTTTGACTTCAGACAAAGAAGACGCAGTACTATTTTTAATATCTTTGACATCAATATCAAATGGCATGAGGGAATCAGACAGCAATGCAGATACACTACACAGGTACACCCTTCCACATTCTGTATGAAATTTGATAAAAATGTATATGGCTGTCATAAAACAATCTTTCCAAGCCATTCTTTCTCTCTGTCTAGGTACAGCTTGCCCCTCCCTCCACACTGCTACAACCACATGCCTTCTCCGAGCAATCTGTTTCTTGAAAACATCTCAACACTGAAAGAAATGTTAGACTCAACCCTTTCAATGCTGCTGGAAAATGTGACATTACATTTACAGTCTGCAAAACATGAAGCACCACCATGCCAGTGGCACGACAAACACTACCAATTTAAGAAGAAAACATGTATGCTGACAGTAAAGTTACCAAAGGCAACACACAAACGGTACCAGGTAACGATATTTACAAAGCACCTTTGCCCATGACTCCTTCAGCTTGGAGACAATAATTGAAGAATGTTGTTTAAAACATCAGATTTACACAGATTACATTGATGTTGATCATCCTGTGAATTGTCACTCTAATTTTATCTTACATTATCTAGCACACTTCAGATTTGTGGATGCAGTCAATGGATAAAACACCAAAAACTTTCTATTTGGCTCATACTCGCTGTTTCTCCAGGATAAATAGATGGAAGAGTGTTGGCCTTCAGTATAAATTATATGGCAAACAGCACTCTGGAAAATGGCTACTGGATAAATGAAAGATCATTATTGCTCATTTTTGCAACTTTACAACAGAAAACAGAAGTGATCATTTTGAAAATAGTGAAACTTAGTTTGCAAACTACCGCTTCATAGCTGCACCATGCTTCCCCTCCGATACACCTCTTTTCTTAGCCCCATCCCGCATGCTGATGGGATTGGTTCCTTATGTGGGCCTTACTGATGCCTTAGATATGTGACATACGGAACCCCGGCTGTCTGTGTTTGTGAGACTGTCATTGGTTCACTGCAGTTCCAAGGTGGAAATGCTCAGGCATATGCATTAAAAACCACTACATGGACGTGTTAACAGGATTAAAAAATCGATTTTAAGTGGAGCTGGCTTCAAGCACAAAAGCCAATCAAATGCAAATGGATGCAACAAAACCCTCCAACAAAGGAAGAATGAACCGCATCTGTTAATGAAAGAAACTGTACCGAGAAATTAACCTTTACCTTCAGACTATGAGGTAAATGTCTATGATCATATATGATAAATATCTAAAATGTTAAACTAAAATGTACTTCTTATATGTTCTTATAAGATGTAACCCACTGCATATGTAACTGAAAATCCCCTTTCCTGAAACAAGTATAATGTTGCCTCTGTCAGCCCCCTCTTTTTGCATGAAAATGTCAATAAAAATGAAGTTGCTAAAACAAAAAAAAAGTATCTATGCACAAAAAAAAGATATCCCTGCACCAGATAGTACGGCACAGAGTGACAGAGCAAGCAAAGGGCTGCAACTTGCATATGTTTCCAACAATGGAAGAATATTCCAACAGAGCTGACATCAAAGGCATCATCTGTAGGCATTTGGAGAAGCCTCTGATTCAATTTGAAAAGTACTTCTCTGAGTCTGACAACTGCTTTTGTGACACCAAATGGGTTCAGTTTCCTTTTGGTGACAGTGTAACAGTGGGGTCAAGAAGAACAGTGACAGCAAAGGATCCATTGATTGAATTATCTGCAGTGGCAGATATGAGTTCCAGCCCCCCTCTTGTCTGGCAGTGGAGCCCATGCATGGCGGCTACCAGTGCTGACATCAAAAGCAATAAAGTGACTTTGCTGTTTACGACCATGTATCTGTGACAGCAGACTCTCCACCCTTGTGTACAAGGAGAACAAATATAATTCCACGCTTCAAGAAGAAAATAACGAGTCTGTGTCCTGTAGGGGTGAGCGTTGTTCAGTATGTTGAGATTTCCCACTAGCAGCACAGAAAAAGCATTCTAAAACTTATTTCTATTAATGAACATGATGGAGCTTCAGGAACTGCTTTTGAATCAAAGTGGAGGTTGAAAACACGTGTGAAAAATCACCGGCCACCGTAAAAGTGAAGTGCTGATATTTTGAATGAATACAAGCATTACACCATTCAGCAGTAGTCGGCCCTATTTTCAATATAATCCTCATGGCCATATCAGCAATAAAAGATATAGAATAGAGCTTGTGCATTCAGATCAACGTTAGCAAAATAGTCAGTGTAAATAAGCTGATTTCCATGGTGTTAAAGTCACAGCCAACCTTAACACCTCCATCATTGCGCATGTGTTATAATCTGCCTCTGCTATCAAACAGCAAGGATAAACCATCTCCCTAATCCATGTTTAATTTCCTGTCCCACTGTGATGTATATAAGCCCTTTTTCTGCCATCACTGGTCATTATCTGCCACTGATTAAAGCACCAAAAGGAATATGGTGGATTATGGAAAAGCTGTTGGTAAATATAGTGGCTGCAGTAAATATATAGACATGTGAAAGCAGCAGTGATTGATGTGCACTCGATAGACTTGTGTGTTATTTTTCAGAATCAATCATCTGTAGTAACGGGTGCCTTCAAAGTGGTGTTGAGAGGTTTGAAGTTTTATTTTTACTTTTGGCCAAAATAAATGTCCACATCGGTTGCCTTTGACACCCATGAAAGCTTTTACACTTGATCTGCAAACAAGCTAACAAAATCTAATAAAAAAAATAAAACAGAGCAAAATTAGGATCACAGTCTTCGTCTTGTCTGATGATATTTAAAAGCTGCAGTAATTCATATTAACAATGGAATGAAATCACCTTGTGAAGAACTACAGAGAACTAACACCAACTCCGCAGCTCTTCTCAGCTCTACAGGTGTGTTTTGGAGTATTTCACTCATTGCTTTGGTTTTCAAATCCACAACTGTACTGTTTCAGTTGATAGGTTTGATAAACCCACCATACTGTAAACTATCAGCTCAGTGCCAAACAGCGCAAAAAGTTAGCCAGTAGCAAGTAGAGATAGTGGGACATTTAGCAGCTAAAGACCGGGATGCTGAAAATACAAAAAGGTACTAAAAGAAGAGTGAATATAAGATTTCATTGTTTCACCAGAAACCTCAAATAAAAGTGAATGCTTCTGTGTAAATGGACAATAGTTTGCTAACACAACTGTATAAGGAGACAGTATGTCAGTTTCATATTTGCATTTCTTGCATGTCTCAAGCAGGACCCTTCCAGAAACCAAGGGGTCATTTTTGACTCCCAGTTGAACTTTGCAAAACATCTCAAGGCAGTCATTCAAAGCAGTTGTGTTCATTTAAGAAACATTTCCAAACTGAATGCCTTCTTCTCTTTCCAACAGCTCCAAGAGGCCATCCATTATTTTGTCTCTGTGTCTTGACTAATGTACTGTGGTCTTGTTTAATGCAAGAAGCCATAGCATGTGAGTTCAAAATCCTGATGCACGATACCAGACTTCACAGTGTTCTCATATTACCCTGGTGCTGACTGAATTTAAAAGCCTTCTCCTTTCTTTGAAGGCACAACACAGAGTGAGCCTTACAAGTGACTCTTACAGCTCCACAAGACCTCTTAGGTCAACAGAACACGAAAATCTGATTCCCCACTCAAAGCTCAAGACTCGTGGTGACTGCACATTTTCTGCCCTGACCTGAGATTATGGAAGAGTCTGATCAGCAAACTCTTTTAATCAAATTTAATTAATGTTTAATGTTTGTTATATCTATTTATTCAAAAATGCTTTGATGGTCTCTCTGTGACTTTGTAATCCTAGTTTTGAAAAGTGTTATGTATATAAAAAAAAGTTTGATTTACTTACTTAATTACTTCCTTTAGGGGAAAATTGCTCAAAGTGAACCTGTCCCGAGGTGCTGAATATATGAGACTGGGCCAAGAACAGAATCCCATGAAGAGTATGAAATTGACTTTGATTTTATGTGTTTATAATGCACCTGTCTACTACTGCTGGATCAAGCCTTATTCTGAAAAGTTCACCTCAACGGGAAAAAAAAAAAAATCACGTCTTGAAAAGCTTCTATGACTGAATCTGTTTTTAGTAATAAAAAATATTTGGCTTAAAATATAAGATAGCTGGAGATAGATTCAGTCTTGGCAGCCAGACAAGTAACATGATATGATTACAGTGTAAGGCGTCCTGCTGGATCAGAGGGTAGATATATGTTGAGCACAAAGTGCATAGTCCAGTTACTGCTTGGAGGCTGATCAAGATCATTGTTCAAGCATAAAAGCAGTGCTGTGCCAGTTAAACCATTTTGTCTGTTAATGCAGATTTGAGTGTTTAATGCATTAGAATAAAAACAAATGACTAAGGAAACAGTACTTACAAGAACATTATAATCATATGGTCCGATAATTCCTGTCTCTGTTCGAGGCATAAAAACCTCAGGGGTTTCAAAGTCTATTGTTATGAGATGAAATGACTGTTCAAGAGATGAGTCACTATGCTAACTAGTTACCGCTAGCTGTCCTTCCCTCACCATGAATACGAAGCACGGACATCTTGCCTCAATGAAACAAAGTCCCAGCTTTGTTAGCCTACTCTGTTCATGGCAAATAGTCTGGCCAGTATACAGAGCTGTGTAGATACACATGGGGCAGTAAATGAGGGTTGGTTTTGCATGCATGTATGAGTCTCTTCCAGATATTTCCCCAGGGGCATTCTGTATCCTTATTGCATCACACCTCCCATATGTTTTTTTCCATCTGCCAGTCCCTTCATCCCTCTCTCCACCATCTCATTCCTCTGCAGCACATGAAGCTGCCCTGGATCCCACAACAGAGCCATTTAAAGATCCACATCAGGGTTTTCTTGGCATGTTAGAAAGGCGAAGTCAGACGAAGAGACTGGTTTGGTTTGCAGAAATAGAAAAAAGACAAATAGCAACCTCGGTTAATCATTACACATGCTTTTCTAAACATGTTTTATGTATTTAACCAACTAATAACACAGACGATCACATCTTCTTGTGAGATTAGGCTTTGTTGCAGTCCCAAAAAGCACATAAATTGCAGGGCTGGAGGAGTACCATAATGCCATAAAAGGCAGACCAAATTAAAAATGTACAAATCCAAACACAAGAACAATCCGTAAAGAGTTAAAATCATCTCTGCGACCTTTCAAAACGCATTATGTTTGTGTTGCGTGGCAGACCAATGAGTCATTCCAGTGCTTTGGTTTTCAAAGAAGAGAAAAGCAGGCAGGCATCTGAATCAGATTTATCAATATGGAGAAGCATAGCATTGTGGAGTCAGCTGACAGAGCACCATCTGTCATTCTCTCTGAAACCAGAAGAGTCAGTCGTATTCCATCACACTTGCTCCATTGCCATCATGACAGATTAAATGCCCCCTAACTACAAACCTTTGACATAACTTAACTCAAATGTTGCCTTTGTCCATTATTCCCAAGTCAACATGCAATAATATGCTTTTAACAATTTTATTTATTTAGTATGAGTTTGGTAATATTTGCTCACTATATTTTTTGTCACTTATTCACCACAAAAACACCCGGACCAACACAGGAAGGCACACAGTGTTTTACAGTCTTGGTCTTGGGCCCCCCTGCCCTGCATGTTTTAGATGTTCCCCTGCTCCAGCACACCTTATGCTAATGAATGGGACATTTTCAGGCTTCTGCAGAGCTTGCTGGCAACCAAAGATCAGGGCCAGGATCGAAAAATACTGTACAAACTAACTGCATGGGACATATCGCTTCCCTCTGTGCCATAGAGCTCCATTGTTATTCAAATCAGTGAGCCATCCTGCTGCACTGACTGACATGTTCCTTCATTAACATGAATATACACATTGTAGTTTATTTTGACTCAGTTCTATATACACCACCCTGCTGCTCCCAATACTCACTAGAGCGAATGTGGATTAATCCTCCACTGAAAATAGTCCCCAAGAAATGCACTATTCCCTACTGTTTTAGAAACATTTGCTAAAAACTAGTCTTTTTTTTCTTTTTTGCTTGTTTTCCTGCTCCAGCACCGAGATCTGCTCTCTGTAAATTACATTTCCTGTGGTCACTACCCAAAGGGGAAATATATGTTTTAGATTTTTTGGGGGTTTCATAGCAGCTCTGTGTCTATGCATTAATCAACATAGTGTTGGTTCCTCATCTGCATACCAGATAGAGAGCTTCTGCGCATGTAGCCAATAAAATCATTCTATTTTAACTTATATTTGCATAAAGCAGCAATGTCATCATCCTGTTGTAGTCTGACTGACAGTCACACTTGCAGCCAGATATCAGTCTGCTGCTCAGTTTACAGGCTGTAGCTAATTGGGTCAGTTGTAACAGCTTAAAAATTATTGCTGATAATTGAACGCTGTCTGTCCATGGTTTGTGCGCTACGGTTCCCAGTTTGTTTACAGTGTCTCTCCGTGCCCTTGCCAGCCTTCAATCAAACACAGACATCCACTCAGAGGTTTGGAGACTAACATTTCTAATTAATCTCCCATTTCAAACCAATTTTCTTCCCTTCAATAATAATGAAAACATGACTTAATTTATTTATATTTAAGTCACTTTGACATTATACTTGAAGACTAATTATGATTTCTGGTGAATGTTACAGATTTATGTCCCTAGTGTGAAACAAAGGGTTTGAGGCTGACACCAGTCATTTCTGGCACTGGTCATTTTCATGCAATTTGATGACTATTTTTTTTAATATTGTAAAACTGTTTCATTGATCCAAAATTTGTATTCAAACTGGCTGGTCTGGAGGTTTAAAGCTGAGGGAGGCAAAGGTCATTTTATTTTAGAGTTTGAACATTGGATATGATTTTTTGTTTTTTTTGGACAGAAATGGCGAGAATGTGAGAACACAAGGCCAATGTTCGAGCAGCACGATGCAGTGATGCAGCAGCTTTTAGTGATTTCAAAGGAAGCCTTCCCTCCATGCCTGATGACTGTAGTGGAGCCTGACAGCGAGTGGTCCACAGTCCGCTGGTCTAAAATGAAAGCAGCAGGCTTTCACGTGTGGGTACATGCTCACGCACACAAACAGCAACCTCCTGTGAAGAACTCATATTCACTGCAAACCATTTGGAAACCATTACAATCATTACAGACGTGTGTGTATAGGCAGGCGTCGGGCCTGATGAGAGCAGTTAACGGGCCTGTGCCTGGTGCATCATATTGACTCCTGGTGCAGTTATCTCAGCAAGAGTGTCAGAGGAGGCTGCACGAGCTGCAGTCAAGCAGTGATGGAGGGGCGGAGAGGCAGACAGTAAGGTCACTCAGAGAGTACAGCAGCCGATGGATTTTATGCTTCCTTGCTGTTACACCCACTGGATTTATAAACTCACTTGTTAAGAGAGGTAAAGCTTGCTGTGGCTTGAGTGCATTTTGGTCAAAGTGCGGCGGTGGATGTTTTATGTAATGGGTATTTGTATTCTGACCGCAGGCCTCAGCTGATACCTATTTTCGCTGCTGGGCCTGGCCGAGGGCAGCCTCGCATCATGTCTGCTTACCTTTTTTTAATTCATCTCACTTTTACAGACACATCATGCCGTCTTTTAGCATATCCCGGGTCAGATAAATCCAGGTATGAATCCAGCAGCAGTCTAGCCAGTGCACTCCTGGCGGTATTTCAGGAATGAAATGCAGTATGAATTTTTAAACAGCACACATCTGCGTCAAGTCTCCAGCATCATCTTTGATTCTTTGTGCCTTTGCTTGATCCAGGTTCGAAATTCATTCTGTCAAGGTGTAGCTCTTCTGATATTCCAGATATGCAGCGATTCCTTTTCCCCTCACAGAGAGCATTAAATTGATTCTAAGCTGTTTTTATTTTTATGTATTTATTCTCAAGTTAGGGTGGAATATAAATATGCGTCTGCAAGCTCACTGAGCAGTGGCTGAAAGGATCAGAAGAGTTACCTTCACAGATATAACTCGGCTTTTCTCCTTTTTTTCCCTTATATCCAAACATAATCCCACACCAAATAGAATTACCAGTGGACAGGGTTGTAAAGATTTACTCAATAAATTGATCTTATGGCAAACAATAGTGGTTGGATTAGCTGGATAAAAAAGAGAGATCAAACCCCGAGAAGGATCGAATCCACCTCTTCAAAATAAGAGGGATTTAGGGTTTGAAACCAAAGAGGGAATTCACTAATGTATTTTTAAATTGAAATACATGGAAATGAGGCTCTTTGTCCACCATGTGTGACATAGCCTTCAGCTAATACCATTACCCAGGAGGCTGTGTTCTGTTCTGCCAATGCTTTCTGATTCTATGATGGAGGTCAAAGCAGCAAAGCAGAAATCCACAGCCTCAGGGTGTGCTTAGTATTTAGCGTTCAGGTATTTATTACCTCCACCATGTGTTCACCTCTGACTTTTATGTATGAGAATACAGGAGCACCTATGCACTTGACTGATATGTAGTCAGATAAACAGCGGCCTGAGGATCGGCTGAATAGATGGTGTTGATCTACGTGGACAACGTCCAGCAACAGATTTACAATCTTTGGTTGTAACTATTCAGTTTATCATTGCAGGTGTCAAGTCGGCTGGTGAACAGTGTGACACCCACATGATCCTTTGACAGAAAATCAAAGACATAAGTCAAACGACATCAATAAGACACATGCAACAAACAAAAGCAAAAAACAAACAACCAAATATTCGTCATTTTGTTTGTCTGTCAAGTCGTTTGTGGATTTAAAGTTGTATTGTTTTGGAGTATTGATGGTAATGTGTAAATAACCATAGAGCATTGTTACACCAAATGAGGAAAGATTTCCTGTTTTATATGCGCTTTACATGAACACATTTAGGTGTTTATCTCATTTGTAGCTGTTGTTACCGTTGCTGCTGTTCATTTAGCATTCTATAGGGCCCACCTCCACCCCAGCATCTGTCTGTCGGCTCTGAGTCTACCCTCTCTTGAGTTATTCTCATCACTCCCCGCTCCCTGCTGAGCTGTACTTGGTGCTTCCTTTTGCAGAGTGACGAGGTCAGAACCTGGACTTCTAATTTCAGTGCTGTGCATATTTTACATTGACATAATAATCTGTCTGAACTATTAAAAACAAGATTATATTACATCATATGGAGAACATATTTAGTTGGGGTTATCCACAGGTACTGAGTCAAAAAAGAAATAGACATTCCAACATATATTTGTGTGGCTTTTATGTATTTTTTGGTTTTTACCAGTGAAGTCCTGGCTGCTTGATATTTTAGTTTGCCCAAAATTTACAGTCTGAACAAAGGGGGAAATCAGACTACAACACAACATATGGCATGTGAGGGGTCTCAAGTACTGTTAGGGAGAGACCGCAGAACATTAGCAACGTCTTGAAGCACAATACAGGAAATGTTTACTTTTTATTTAACTAAAATCATGATCTTTTCCTGACTGCAAGCAAAGTTTTGGTTGCCTAAACCTAGCCATCTGAACACTGATCACCAATGTCAAAGTCCTGACTTCTGTAAGTTCATTCATTCATCCATTCATCCACCTCACTAGCAGTACAAAAATGCAGCACTTCCTTAACTGAAAACATTTTGCCAGTGGACATATTTGCAGACAGCAATTGGGGTCACACATTAAAAAGTTGGGAAACACTGGACAAGGAATCAGATGGCTTGACTAATGGAGTATACAAGGTAACCAGAACTACTTCAGTAGCCAGCCTGATGAAGGCAAAAGAGCCAAAAGTCTTTACGCAACAAGAGTTATTGAAAAAGAGTTGTGTGGCAATGCCAGGGTGAATTTTGCAATAACATGCCACAGTTTCATGTTACTGCAAAACTCAACCTGGATCTCTGTCTTCCAGGAGGTTACCAAAAACAGACCTAGAACATCCAAAAGAAGTGGAGTGCTTACTGGATCTGCAGAGACAGAACTCATAAAATAAAGTGTTCCTCCACCTCTTACTGTAGTCCTCATCCATCTCACTGTCATCTTGGACAGTTGAGTTAAAATATGACAAGCATCAAAGACGCTTCCCATGCTTTCTAAATGACGGAGGGGCTCTAAAAGCCCTCGAACAAATGACGTCCCCGCTTTAAGACTTAATATCTTATCGTCAAGACTGTAAAATTACGGTGCACAAAATTATATTCTTTCTGTCTTTTGAGAGCTATCCTGTAGCCTTTGCGGATTCTAATCCAAAACACCAGAAACAGTCCCAGAGCACACAGCGGAACATCAGACACTATGTAACCATGTGTAATCAAGCCCCACACGGCTTCAGTTTGTAGTGAAAAATCTGTAGCCAAAATGACATATAGAGTGATGACCCGTTGCTTCCACTGCAATCTGCTCATGGTCTGTAACGGCAAATGTTTAGCTCACACTCGCGCTCCACCATCACTCTCCTCCTCTCTGTGTATCTTTAATCTTTGACTTGAATCAACAACATCACAAGTGTAGCAAATCCCGTCAGCAGCGTGAATCCTCTTTGTCATGGAGGTGTGAATATTTTGTATCTGTCTCTCTGTGTTTGTGCATAATTATGAACTGGCAGTGTGTCATTTATAATCAGAGAGGAGAATAATGTACCACTTGTGGAAGCTGGAGCCAAATAGCAGCTTTCTGTATTGACATGTTTGGTGTTTTTTTTTTTTTTTTCCCTCTTTCTCTAATGTCCAGTGCAGTCTCATATAATTTTATGAAATGAGCACAAACAGTGCAACATTATGAACATTCACTTCCCCCATTACAAATCTGTTTTAATGAAAACGTCATATGTTAAACATGCCATTTTCTTATGTTCTTCCTCTTGTACAAAAACTACATGTAGCTGTTTGGTACTGTCAACTGGGCAAATTCTCAGAATTCTTAATCCCACTCCTGCTGCTGTCAACACTCACCGGAGTACCAAATGTGGATTAACCTGCTGCTGAAAACAGTCCCCAACAAATGCACTATTTTCTTCCTGTTTGACTACCCTGTTTGCATCCTGTTTTGTTCTGGCAGTCAACATTGGCTTCTTTTAACCCAGACTGTGATATTACCCTACTAATATCTCAATGTCTTAATAGATACCGAATGTCTAGATTTGGGTGGGAAATATGTATAAAAAGATGCTCAAGACACCTAAAATGTTTCCAACTGATGAAATTGTGCAGGGACAATACAACAGATATAAAGGGCATCTAGCTGAAGGTGTTAAATTCTGGTTAAAACCATTAGATAAATAAATGGAGATAGACACACTCACACACAAACATTTCAAACATGCTTATATTCAAGATAAAGCAACAGAATCAGTAAAAAAACAACTGTGTAAACGCATGTGTTTGTGTGTATGTATTATACATGACAGTGTTTGCATTGACATAGTATTTGTGTGTGTTATTGTGTATGGAAATATTTTAAAATGGTTTTATACCAAATCAAAAGCCCAATATTTAAATCATTAAACATATATATGAGAGCCTTTAAGGAGTTCAAGTTTGGTAAGGTTCAATGTTCTTAGTCTTGTTAAGGAGGAGATGAAGGACTGTAACTGTGGTTGATTTATATATTAATAACATCTTACCTCGTTCTCTCAGCTCAGACATAAACTAGATTAATATCCTACTACTTTTTGTTTTTGCTACCTACAATGAATTACTCTAAAACTAATGTTCCCTGTTTTGAAATATATAAACCCAATGAACAGCTTTTTAAATGTCATCAGAGCCTGACACTAAGAGCCTCATTTCCAGGTTTGAAGAGTTGTTTTAAGATGAAGCTGCCCCCCTCCACAAAAGATCTCAAAGAGGGTTGGGAATAAAGGTTATTGGGTTATTAATCTCCAGGATATTTGGGCTAATGCTCAGCAGGGTATTCAGTCTTGTTCTGCAAACTCGAGACATCAGTTAATTTAATAAAAAGTGATACATCGACTACATTAGTATCAGATAAAAGTTCCGTCGGTGCCTCCTTCAGGTATTTGGTGCAGGCCTTGTAAAGGGTCTCTGGATCACCAAGTTTTGGTTTGGTCCAAACGACAAAAGGTAGTCTTCCAGTGTTATTCAAACATTTCTGATATGACATTCACCCCAGATCCAGACACTGCATCCCTCAGTTGGTCACTAAAATTAGCAGACTGTAACTTTTTAAAGGTTGTAGCTGAGAAATGAATTCCAATGCTTTAAAATAAAGACTACTCCTGAATGAAAGAGGCTGCATATGGAAAAGATCAGCTATGGTGTAGCTGGAATATCTTTTTACCTATTTATTTCTTTTCATTTTTATTTATATATTTTCTTTTTATACATACATTTCTCTCATACTTGAGTGGACCTGGGCACACTTCAAAGACACGAGTGATCAATAATAGTTCATAAATGCATGGCATGGTTCTACTAATATTGTAGGGATACTGGATATGCATGATTTATGTCATATCGGATACTTCCCATAGACGAGGAAATGGAGCAATGCGTGAAAGGAAAAAATCAAGTATAATTTACTCACTAATCCAATTTCTACTTGTATATTACCTTTCCCCCCCTTTTTAGGTGTAGATATAGCTAGGAGTGTCACATCATTAATGTTACGAAATGGTTACAGTTTGCTGAGGCTCAGGCACCAGAAGTACTTGCTTGGGTTCAGAAAAAATTATGGGTTAAAATAAGTATGTTACTGTTACATATATGATGTACCTTACATACTTTATTTAAGTTAAAATAAGTTAAGGCTGACTTTCAGTTTCACACGGGACATGAACAACGCAGACTTTCTTGCTCTTCATACTACGTCACCTGACTTCCACATTTGCTCCCATCATAATTACTACGGGCACTAGAGTTGGCCACTTATCAATGAATGTAAATATGGGTTGCAATAACCTACTTGCAAGGTCAACCTATAAGGTCGTCTTTCTGGTGAGGACTAAATTTTTCTTTCTGATACTAAACTGAACTGAAAATCTTTAAATGAAGTAATCAGAAATAATACAGTCTCACTGTAGAATATTCATATTCAGAGCTGAAGATAAAGTATCCCAGCCATCCACCCAACACTTACTCTCCTTCTGCTGCGCTAGCTGTATGAGAAACTGCGGTCTGTTTTCTCGATGTTCCTCTTTTCATGTCATTATTTCAAAGGTCCAACAATTCTTACTTTTCATGCACACAGCTTATATTTGCATACATATTTGCATTCGAAGACATTGCACTCATTTCCTGTAAATTTCCAGGAGACCAGCTGTTTCCCAAGCAGCATCCTTCACACAGTCTTGACTCAGTTCCCATTCAAACTGCAACACTGCAGGACAAACATAGACACACGCACACACACACACACACACAGAGACACACCACACAGCAGCTTTCATTTCAAACCGCCTTCCCTGATAAGAAATGTGGGTAACAATGTGATGTCTGCATCAATAGGCCACTTCAGCCCAACATTCAAGAGTCATGTGGGATCAAATCCACATCAAAGCCTGGCCGATGCCACTATGAGAGCCCTGCAACAATGGAACAATAATTAAAGCCACATGGATATCCAGCCACCCCCCTGTCTCTCTCTCTCTCTCTCTCTCTCTCTCTCTCTCTTTCTCTCTCTCTCTCTCACACACACACACACACACACACACACACACACACAAACACATCATATCTCTCTTCCGCTTTGTCACAGAAAAAGAAAGAGCACCGTTTGATGTCTGTCACGACAATCCACCAACCCTTTCAAATCTTGACAAGCAGCTACCTACCATACAATACGTAAGCAAGTCATTTCCATCCATTTGAATGGTAAACAAATTTAGATGCTCTCATCCACTAAGCAGCAAATCATTATTTGGGGCAAGGGAAGCTGTCATAGCTTGCACTAATTCAACAGCAACACATAACAAAATGCCAAAGCACTTCCAATTCACTGTTTAATGAGGCAATATACAAGAATATGCTTTGGCTGCATTGATTCAGCCACTTCTTATCCATTCATGAATAGTCAGGCTCATTTACTTCATTTATTATGCAATTAATATCCAGAACGGGCTCTTTTTTCCACAGAAGTCCTTGATTAATGTTCTTATTTTTTCTTGATGGGACTGCTCCCTGCTCAGTGTCTGGATGGACTATTTTAACTGTTTAAGGGACAGAAGGGACATTCAGGCGTGAACTATCAAGTCAAATATGAAATACTTTTGGGTTGCACATCCACCATTTGAGGAGAATTGATGGACACTGAAAGTTAATGATTTCTTACGATATCTGCCTGCTTGTGGATAAAGATCTAACAGTGGTTCCGACTCATAAGAGAGATTCACTTAGATATATTAAAAAAAAAAAAAAAAAAAAAAAAAAGTTTAAAGCAACTAACTGCGCCGGAAGTTTCTGATCACTTCCAGGCAGCAGCTGGCTACTTTTGAAGATCATAACACGTTGTTCTTTGGAAGAAAATAGGCCAATAAAAAGTTCTACCATGAGTGCCTGACATTGTCTCCAAGGCTGCTGCACAAGCACGATGAAGATGACATAAGGCGCTAGTGCGTAATAGCGCGGATACTTGTTGGATACCCTTATTTCCTTTGAGTGGGTGTGCTTAAAAGATAACTCGCGCAGCTCTTGGTGGGGAAGAAAAAAAAGAAAGGGGGGGGAAAAAAGGTCCTTTGTACCTCTTCAGCATCTACGTCCTCCTCGCTGTCAGTGGGTTCCGGCGCTTTCACGAACCACCACTGGATCTCCAAATACACAGACGCGGTTCCGCTCTGGAAAGCACACGCCATTTCTATGTTTTGTCCCTCTTTAACCGTCATGTTGGAGGGCAGATCCGTGAAGCGACCTGCAGATGAGAGAAAGGAGGAAGTGTGTGTGTGTGGGGGGGGTGATATGATGGAGACAGCTGAGTGATTTCTGCACGCAAATAAATACCCGTGAATTAATCGTCTAAATGGTGTGCCTGTGGCTGCAGTCATGAGTGGAGCGGGGACGCGGTCACGGCAGCTGTGTTACTGAAAGCAAGCTCTTGATAAAGGTGCGTTCTTGTTTTAATTGAAGGAGATGGCGGGGGCTCCCCCCATCACAGATACTGACGCGTCTTCATCGGGAATTTACATAACGCACAGTCGCGCCATGGCTACATTATTCGGATGGTTCAGTTTTTTTATGGGAGTTTTCTCTATTTCCCTTTGCGTTTTCGTGTCGCCGCTGTCTGACTCTTTGTGACCGCGATTAAATACTAAATAAACTTGACTGTGCCAGAATGAGGGCATACACAAAAAAGCACACGCAATAATAAATGAGTTTGGTTTGAGGGAGGCTAAAAAGGGAATATAGCCCGAAGGGGAGATGTGGCGGCGATGGGAAGAAGAGTGAGGATATTCGTGCATGCAAACTTTCATCGCAAAACCACCATTTCAGTTCTGCACAAGAAACTACAGACTATTTATAGGTTCATGCGCCTTTACCAATGATTTTGAAAGGCAGCTATAAGGAGGAAGAGAAGCACAGGGGCAGTTTGAAAGTGTAACCTCAGTGAGATGAAGCAGGGCGGACGGAATGTGGACCGTCGCTTTCAGCACCGCGGACAGCCGCATGCAGCAGCTGTCCGCGGTGCTGAAATCTGCAGCTCACTTTTTAAGCGAGGAGCCTCTTGAAAGAAGTTCCATTTCTTTAACAGCCGATCTAAAGAAAATGCGATGTGAGGGAAAAGGCGCCCGCTGTCCTCCACACGATGTCAAATGACTTGATTTCAAACAATCACCAGTTGCATTTTTTTTCTCGTCATCACGGGGTTAAAAACGCAACCTTCTTCATCTTCCATCGTGTGCTTGCTTTTCCTTTCTGGCTTTATCACCATCCATCTCACTTTAAACATGTCCTGTTTTCCTCCAAACAGCCGCCTTTGCTCTTCCAGAAAGGCTGCGCACTTTTAACACTTTCTCCTACCGAGCGGCTTCCACCAGGCAGGGCAGCGAGCCCGACACGATGACACCGAGATACACTGTGAGGAAAATTCAATTCTTACCTTCAAAGGAGAGTCCGAATTGCACACAAAATCCGGCAAAGAAAACAAATCCCACAGTATCATGAGAGGTCCACATCATTCCAATGTTAGAGGGGTTGATTTTTTTACATCAGCCGAAGGGGGAAAAAGACGAATCTCTCCAAAAAATAGCCCACACACCAGCAAAATCAAACAGTTGCTGGGCGAATGTGTTTAAACGGAGATTGCCGAAGGTGGAACATGCTGCAAAACTACAGCTTGCCGTTGGTGAAGTTCTTTTATTCCCCTCTCTGTCTCTCTGCAGGAGAGACTGTCGACTGCTTGGCTGCACTGAAGTCTGTAAAATAACCGGGCTGCGGTCTTCGTCTGCGCTACCGGAGAGACGTCAGTCTCGTGGATCACTGTGGCATCCACACACTCCACACCTCTGCAAATCTAGTCCTCATCCGGCCCCTCTCTGTCACCTTGACCGCTTGATTTAAAAATGCGCCGCACATTTCAGCGGCAAACGCACAGAGGCTGACTGCATATTTATGAGGGCTCTTTATTTTGAAATGTCTGTATAATGAGCGCCAAATGATGTGGAGTTTGCTGTTTACTTCTAATGCTGCACTTTTTATATGACAGATGTTTAAAGGCCCTTCTCCAAAGCTACTTATGAACAAAAGACACACAAGCAGAATGGAACACGTCCCTCTCTTAAACGCATAATATTGCGGAGCTTAAAGAAGTGTGCGTGTTTAGTGTGGGAGTGTCCAACACTCACGCAGTCAGAGTCACTCAGCAGTCAGCCTTTGAAGCTATAAAACAATATTGTAGCATTAGATGGGAGCAAACAGGGATGGGGGGCGGGCGTCAAGTGCAGGGCAAGCACAGCATGTCCTGAGTCATTAAGATAGAAGAGATCCTGCTGGAATATTATTAGTCTCCTGGGTAGACTGAGAACACTTTGCCCTTTGTTGCAATGGGCACAAATTGTGCCACTCCTAATATTTGCTCTTAACTGATTCGAGGCCAGTCAGGGATCATCCTTTTGGGACAAGCACTTTTCTCTTCCATCAACACAAGCATCTGTGGGTAGAGGTATTAAAGTGACTGGTCTAAAGTCAGCTGGATAATCACTGGTCCCTGGTGTCATCTGATTCACAGCAGACTCACCACTGCACTTTGAGTGTTAAAGTTACACCTTGAAACACTTGAAATAACAAATCATGATTTCGCTGGTATAAAGAAAACACAAAGTACCTGGATGCACTACTTTGAAAGTGAGAAAAATGTAATAATAATGAACTAATAGTATAAATAGAGCTTAGATTTCAGCATGTCACACTTTGAAACTGGAAAACATAAACAAATCATGAGAATGATTTTTATTTTTATTTATTTTTTACTTGTTTCAGAGCTGTTGTAACACCAGTCTAACATTTTCCCACTGTCAGTGCCTCCTTAATATCTGATATGTGTTCTATTGCAGGAAAGAAGGGTTCAAAATTCTTTAAAATTCTTCATGAGAATCTGGAGCCATCTTCAGTCTGTCTATAAATTTGTGCTAGTTTTTACTGTCAATCAGTTATTGTTTTTAAGGATTTTTGAGAAGGGAATTTACTGCCTTTATTTTGACGGGACAGTCAAGATGTGAGAGGAAATGAGGATGAAGCAATGAGGGATGACATGTAAGAAAGGTTGGTGAGGCATTAAGGTTACATGATCAGCATTTCGAAGGATGGGTTCACATTTTTTCAAGTCTATCTTAGAGCAATACCCCCATGGCCATATGTACACTGAAAGAGCTATTGGTCAGTGGAACTGCTCCTCTTGTCCATACTGAGTGAAAATAAATTCCGAAATCAATTTCAGTGTAATGAGGGACAAAATCTGCAGTCCGATTCTAACATTCAGGTGGAGATCACACAAGGTCCAACAGTCTGAGTTCGACAAATCAAGTGATTATTTTCCAAAGGTATATTCTTTTAGTATGAAATTCCCCTTTTGTCATTGATTGGAAAGTGTTTTCTTGCTGAAGCGAGGCAGGGGGATAGTAACATAAAGAGGCTTCATATAAGCTTCACCTGAACTTTTATTCATTTTTGCATGAAAAAAGGAGAGTGCATTTTATCTCCCATCATTTTTGTTGAAAAATCTATAGGGAGGGATCTCTTTGTGTGGACAGGAGGATCAATCAAAAAGCAATCAGTGACCCTTTAAATGTCTATCTTGGCATGTCAGTAAGATACACTTGAAAAAATGTGAATCTGTCCTTTAATTCTCCTTCGTCAGCAATTAGAGTTTCCAGCTAACTGGAGAAAAACAAAGTGATGTTGTTATAAAGTGGTAGTCTGAGCAGGCAGTCACATGCAGCAGCTGTTCATGGTGCAGAATTCACTCAACCTCCAAGCTGACTTTTTAAAGCCCCTTAAAAACTGGGTTTCAAATCTTTACTCAATGACACTGTGTATTCACAACTCTAGGGGCAACAATCACTGTTGAGGTTTAAAGGGAAAAACCACCTCCAGGTTTTATTTATCAACCACTGAAACACTTAGATCAGGTAACTCGATGATGAGCCATTTTGAAAGGGAATACACAAGAAATGTAGATACCTTATGTTTTTGTTATCAGGATTTTATGGACATAAGCTAGGACTTCAAATCTCTATCAGTAAATTCAGTGTGAAAATCATGACTGCAGAATGAGATTTATAATATCAATGTCATATATTTTACATATATATACAGTTTATATTTATTTCTAATATTTTTCCTATAATGTATTAGCAAATCTTTTACTTTATAAGTTGCTGCCAGGGAGGCTGCACCAACAGCACATTACCACAGTGATGTGTTTGCAGCAGAGAACATGTGATGACAGAATTATACACACCAGCCTTCAAAAATAAACCATCACTGCAGCACTCTTTTGAGGCGGAACACACTCGATTAGCGAGCTGCCTTTTAATAACTACACCTGGAAGGGTTCCCAAAAAGTCAAACTAAACTTCAAAATACATCAATTTCAGAGTCCCTTAAAAATGCTCCCAATCCAATTTACACATTAATTCTAAACATAATTATTTTCTACATAAATTATAAAGATGTCATTAAAGGATTTAGCCAAATAGCATTATATAGTCGTAATAAATGAATTTTTTGGTCAGCTTTACGAATTCTTTCTTCTTCAAACACACGTAAACTCTACCAATAATCCATAAAAACTTAATAATATATCACAACCCATCAGTTTATCTCTCATGTTTTGTCATGTTGTGAGCTATGTGTGCACATGAAGGCCATGGTGTGGTCAGTGTCTGCTTCTTGTCATGTCAAAGTCATCTGAGCAGAGAAATCAGATGTTGACATCTGATAGCCAGTGGTAGCACTGAAATCATTCATCATTAACCATTAACAACTACAACAACAGTTTACAACTTTTGATACTGATTTTGTTTCAGTGCTTGAAAAATCCTCCAAATGCACAAGTTGAGAACAACAAATAAATATCTACATGTTGTAAAAAAAAAAAAAAAAAAAAAAAAAAAATGGGAGAAAACCAACTTGTTGTAAATAGAGTTCGCTCTGTTTATCACAATTTAGTTGAGAAAAAGTTTTTCTTCACACTCCAAAAAATCTGAATATGTTTGAAAGGAGTGGCATGTGATATTTGAGGGTTTGTTGACCCTGATGTTGCTTTTGACAACAAAATAGTTGTGAATTGTATGTTTTGTTTTAAGTAATTGGAATATTTTTTTGAGTTTTTTTATATAATATTTTTGGAATAGCTTACAGACCAATCAATTTGAATACATAAGGACCTTTTAAATCAGTCTACGCACATCTCTGTACATAGCGTGACATTTCATTAGCTGTAAATCTCCTCCAGGAGAATCGGTGACTATTACAGAAAATCAAAGCATTTATGGAAGATGTAAGAAATGATTGACAGATACAAATCTGACCGCCCTGCTGTGAGAACAAGGGAGACTCTCCTCGACCATCACATGTAAATCTTATTTTGTATGCCATTACTCTGATACAGCATGTCGTACTTGTTTGATTAAAGGAGTGACTCAGTATTGGGTAACAAGCAAACAAACCATAACAACAGAGCCACTGTGTTCTAGATAACACTTGATTTGGTTACTGTTCCCGATGTCTGTTTCCCTGCTTCAGTCCTTCTTTTCATCTGTATATTTTTTTTTCTAACTAAAGAAGAAAAACAACTGCATCAGTTGTTTGTTTGAATGCCTGAATATGACATATTTATGTTTAGCTGACAAGGACATCTAGCAGCTGTGTGAATTACGACTCTTTTCTGTCATGAGCAAAGGCAGAAGTAGCAACACATTGTTATAGAGCCATAAAACCCAGAGCTAAATTAACCCACAAAAGAGCCCCAAGGCAAAAAGGAGGAGTGGGCCTCTGCTGGCCTTCCTTCTCTTGCACTGCATGCATTCAAAATTATTTGGTGGAGGTGGTAAGTCACCAAGATCCCTTCAAACACCACATCTCCTCCTAAAACTGTGTTAATTTTTCTTTATGGTCTTTAAAAGAGGTCATGTTTGGGCTTTTTTATCAGGTGTGGCAGCCCAGCTACAAAACACTGCAGGAAACACTGTTTTGTATGGATCAGTACACTATTTTGTTGCAAATAAAGCACAAATGTATGAAAGAAATTGTCGCTTGTAAGGACACTGTAATCTCAAATAATAAAGACCTTAAAAATAGATTTTATCCTGTGGCACTTCTATAACACAGGACCTGCAAACTGAGTGATCAAGAATTCTTCTTGATCTTCTTGTAATAAAAATAATATCAGTATTGCTGAAACATTTTGCATTTTCTTTCAGTGGTACCAGCAGTATTCCCAAGCAAATTTACATTCAATCAAATCACAAACTAATTATTACATAGCAAACTTGAAACTTTTGGGGCCCCTGAGGGACTTGGGTCCCAGGGAAGTTGCCATTCTTACCCAGTTGGTGATCCACACTTAAAAGAATATCTCCACCAGTTTCACAATGTCCAAGTTGCAACAAAGCAGCAGAACTGCAGATATCATCGTTTCTATTCAAAACCTACACCTACAACTACATTACCCACACTGCAACACAACCAGATTGGAGATTGTGGTGTATTAGGCTAGTGTAACCAGCAGCAGCCAGTGTGAAATGAAAGGAATGCCATATGTTGTGATCTTTGAAGGCCACACTTTATATGTTGAGCACACTGAGGTCATGTTCTCTGTATATCTGGGGGTGAACTTGGTGGTTTTAGAGTCTTTGCTGGATTACATTTTACCTTTAGAAGCCAACCCTTGATGGGTATCTAAATAATTCCAACCCACTGATTTCATTATTTTTTTTTTTCACACTCAACATATTTGACCATGTATATTCAACAATACATCTGAAGACACAGCTGGGGAATTACAGTGTCTGGATTGGGGACCTCAGATTTGCGACGCTGCTTTCTGCAGATGATTTGGCTCTGCTGGTTTCATCAGACTGTTACCTTCCTCAAAAACTGGGGCAGTTTGAAGCCAAGTGTGATGTGGATGGGATGAGAATCAGCACCCCAAATCTGACACCTCAGTTCCCTGCTGGAATAGTTTTATTGCTCCTTCTGGGTTGAGTTGCTACCAAAGCAAAGGAGCTCAAGTATCTCAGGGTCTTGTTCACGAATGACGGTAAAAGGTAGCATGAGATGGACAGGCGGATTGGTGTGGCATAAGCATGCAGGCATTATACCGGAACATTGTGGAACAGAGAGAGCTGAGCCAGAAGGCAAAGCTTTTGATTTACCCATTGATCTAAGCTGCAACCCCCACCTATAGTCATGAGTTTTGGCTAGTGACCCAAAGAATAAGGTTGCAGATACACATGGTTGAAATGTGTTTCCTCTGTATGGTGGCTAGCCTAGAGACAGAGTGAGGAGCTCAGACATCCAGAGGGAGCTCGGAGTAGAGTCAATGGTCCTTTGCATTAAAAGGAGTCAGCTGAGGTGGTTCAGGCATCTAATCAGGATGCCTCCTGGGCACCTCCCCTTGGAGGTTTTCTGAGAATGTCCAACTGGTAGGAGACGCTGGGGTAGATCCAGAACACACTGAAAGGATTATATATCTTATATGGCCTGTGAACACCTTTGGGATCTGCCAGGAGGACAGGAAAACTTTGCTAAGGAGAGGGACATCTGGACTACCTTGCTCAGCCTGCTGCCACCCTGACCGAGACCCAGTTAAGTGGAAGGTAATAGATGGATGCATAATAATTCAGTTTATTTAAATCTGACTACTTTTGTCACCAGCTTTGTTTTTTCCTCTCAGTGTGTGGAAGACTTCAACCTTATTGACCTTCATGGTACAAAATAAGCTTTACAGACAATATAATTGGCTAATTAACCGAATAAATAAAGCACTTTACAGACTTTAATTTTTGTGTCTTCCAGGAAATAGAGGAGACTTGGACAGCTGACCTCATTATTTCTAAAATCTTGGCTTGTGTCTTGTTTGGGAGACTTTTTTGTTCATTTTTGGAAAGGCTTTTAATCTGTTTGAGAAAGAGCTTCCATTGCTACAGTGTTACATTTTGGGGAGCTGATGTTTAGCTGCTGTGGACATTGATCATTTGGAAAAAAAGTAAAACCTTTAAAAGAAAGGCATGTCACCTCCACTACGGCAGACCTCAGTGCATCTCCACTGTCAAGAAATACCATCTGCCCTGCCAGTACAATAGCCATTAGGCAGTGAAACCACAGTTTAGCTGGTTCCCTGCCAGCATCCATTTTGTCAGCCTGAGCACACTCCACCAGGCTCGCTGAGTGCAACAGAGTGCATCAAAAAATAATTAAACACTTTTTCCAGGGTGATGATGCAAGCAGTAATTAATTGCCTTTGCATTCAGTAATGTTCATTAATGTGACTGCCACAATAATAATACTTTCTACTAAACTGTCTCATCTCTCGTTATCTTGCTTCTCAAGGTTTCATGGTTATAATATCTGGTTGTGGAGAACAACTAGCATGTCAATAAGACCCAAAGCCCCCAGTAGCCAGTGTCATAGTGCACAGTGAGCAATAGCTACAACATTAATGTGGAGCTCATCTGAATTTACTTGAACTGCTTATTTTGTGCTTCACTGCTCTAATCTTTCTTTCTTTTTCTTTTTTTTTTTTAAGCTGGATGGTATTCAGTTCTTCCCATCATCAACAGTGATGAGCAGTGAACAGTGTGAGAGGTGTATGAGGTGTCTTTTTACCTTTGATGCTGCAAGAATGTCATTAATGAAAGGCATAGTTGAGTTGAGTCTGTGTTGTCTGACAGAAGCCAATGAACTTTTAATAGAATGTAACACTTTATTTGTCCCTGTAGGGAAATACTGTTTTTTTTTTTTTTTTAGTGCCTTTCGAATGGCAGGCCAGAGGTCAGGATCAGCTACAAAATGGCACCACTGAGGCACAAGGGATTTGACCTGTGGTTGGCTTTAGTCAAGATATGTGCAACTTTAGACTGTAGAAATCCTGTCTGTGGTTTCACAGGATTTCACCCACAGGTTCGTGAAGGGAGGAAGTCTGTGTGGGATGAAAAACCATCAAGGTTGACAGTAACAGGCTGACACCTGTCAATCAAAGAACACAGCTCACTTTAAGGATGCTGAAGGTGTAAATCTTTCAAAACAGCTCAGAAATAAACAGATTCATTAAAAAAACAGAAGAAGAATTTCATTTAATTTCCTGTAACAGCTGATTAGAGTATTTTTTTTTTTGTTTTTACAAACATCGCTCAAAGGAGGTTTGTAGTGTTTGTAGGCTTTTTTTTCAGCAGGGGAGTAATCCTAGTGATTATTTGGGGCAGCAGGATGGTGTATGTGGGACTGAGTCAAAATAAGCTACCATGAGTATGTTCATGGTAATAAAGGAATATGTCAACCAGTGCAACAGTGTAGCTTAGTAACTGTGTTTCCATTGCACTGTCAAGCGAATTTGAAACAAACTTCTGAAATGTTGCAAAAAAAGGAAAAAAAAACAAATCAACCATTTTCCCTCAACTGGTTTGGAGTGAATAAACTCGGCTACGCATGGCATAATCAGAAGTTGGCAGTATAGGCCACAGATAGCTGTAATAAGGGAAGAAAACCACTTGTTCGCCAGCCACCAATAAATCTCAAAGAAGATAAAGAAGAAGAAACAAAGCGAGTCGAGTCATATTTTTGCGATTATGGGTTTAACCAAGATGATGGCAACAATGGAAATAGTTGAGTTAAATGTAAGTTAAATGTCAATTCAAAATGCATGTAAAAATATGTTGATGGATAGAGGATGATTAGGCTTTAGATCCCATTAGCCTCACCACCTGCCAAAAACAAAGCATGACTACCTACAGTATGGTCAAGGTTAGTTAAGTCCTCTTTGCAGAATGAGTGAGTGTGAAAATGTCAGACAGTACTCCCATTTTGCCACGAGCATACACTGACATGCTTGTAGATTCATGGCAATGCATGGTGCGACAAACAGTTTAGAACCATCCTTCAGGGATTGCTAGTGCATTTGATAGTCAAGACAGATTTTCTGTAGACTGTTCCTTTATCAAGAGCATAAAACCACTGTTAGTGCTTACAGGCATCACATGACTCCATCACTTCAATTGTTCTACTCACTACACATTCCTGTTACCCTCAGTGGGTATATTCATATGTGGCATGATGGCAAAGTAGTGGAATACCAAACAGCTGGAAAAACAAAAAAAACAAGCAAAAGCCTCATTAGATGTGGAAACATGAATATTCAAAAGTGCCATGTCTATAATTAGACAATTCAGAAATTTGGTGCAAGGCAAGTCAGGGAGTAACATCTGAAGCTGATGCTTAAAAGCTTAAAGCAGCCTATGTTTGTTTTAGTTTGTTTTTTTTGTCACTTTGGGGCAGTGGAAGAAGCTGAAATCACATATTAATAATCATATTATTAAATCATATATTATCTTATTAAGTTGTTGTGGTGGACATGTTACTTATTTACAGAACAACATTCTCATCTATCATTTTTCACCCTTTTTTAGCATTGTTTTGATCTCCACCAACTCCAGAGAAAAATATCTGGCTTTATTGGTAACTGCTACACTTTGTTCACCATCTGGTCTCTAACTGTGTCTGTCTGCTGTTTGGCGCTGACAGGTAGTGTACAGTGGTTTTATAAGAGCTTTTTCCAGGAAGTCAGCTGCCTGCTGCTGCTACCTGAGCTGTGAGAGTGAACAAAACCATTCATTTTGTGAGGTGTAAAATACTACTAAAATAAAAAGAATAAAATGCTTCACATAGCTGAGCTGCAGAGTGGGTAATAATTACATGTTATACAGGTACACTCTTTTGACCTATTGTTAATAAAAATGGATTCGTGTATCTTTAATTTTGGTCAAAAACACCAAAGTCTACCAATATGGTTTTTCTGGCGACCACCCCAGAAGTCACAAACAGTTTATTGAGGACTCAAATGGCAAAATTCCTATGGAATGTTTGCATAGCAATAAAAGAAAAGATGCTGTAATGAAAGAAAACTTCATGATAATGTACAGCTTTAAAATTCAAGGTTGAAATGGTAATGGTGCACTTTGTCAGTAAATGGAAAAAGCACTGGAACCCAAACTGTAAGGCTCAGTTTTGATTTACATTTTAGCACCACACCACATTTCCTACAATCACGGATAGAATGCTGGATGAGTTAACCCACATTTAACTGAGCAACTCCACACATGTAATTTCATTCAAAATATAAAAAGGGCATTGACTCACATTGACTGGCTTCTATAGTTTGTCTATCTTTCAAAAAGAAATGCTTGAAAATATCTTTTCTGTCAAGTGCGTCCCTTCTCTGCATGTTTGCATGGCTTTGCAAAAGATCTCTGGCTAAGATGCAAAGCAGTCGCTGATAAATGATCATGCAGGTCATCATGATTATCAAGGGAACAAGGAATGTGTGCTCTGAGCAATGTGTTTAGGTCTAAAAGGATCCTAGGAGACTGTATTAAAATTCATGGGCTTCAGATGTGTTTTCTAATCCTGAAATATCATGTCTCACTCTGTTTATTATTTTGGTTTCCAGTGATGAAGTCACATAGAACTGCTTAAATCCTACATCTCTACCCACTACCCTCTCAGTTTCTCCTTCTGCTCAAACATGCAAGGCTGATGATGACCTAAGATGGATAATTTCAATTTGTCACATGAGTCTTTTTGTCTATCAGTAATAACACTGAATTCACAATAAGTAATTGCTCAGGTCTGTGGGGAGGGCTAGACAGCAGTCACACTGGGCAAGAAAGACAGTCCAACAATAAACTTACTACCCAAACTGTCTACTGTAAACATCCATAACAGTTGACAAGCCAACTTCCTATTTGACCAACAGTATTTACCGTGTGCACACAGTTTTCCAACAATGACGGTAAAGTGAGATAATCTGTCCAGACTGTTGTTCACTCTTGTTTACATCCTGTCTATCTTTTCTTCTTTTGCCATTGTTGAGATTTCTCCATGTTTCAGCAGTCACCTTGGTGAGTCCAATGTTCTTGCTTGTAATGTAATTAAAATCAATAAAAACAGGAGTCTCAGTCTGTGTTTGCTCCATCTTCTCCTCAGTGTTAAGGGTAAGTCGTGATTTTTATATGTGTTTGTCCTTCCAGGCATTCGTGATATAGAGGAGGTTTTGTGGTCCAATGAGCAATGGTGCACATCACACAAATATGATCAGAAAATGATTGAAAAGTTTTCAAAATGTACTTTTATACTTTTCTGGCACATGTTTCATAATCCAAATTCATTCAGGGTCAGGCTTTGTAATTCTGAAGCCTTAAGCTCTGGTTGGGGTCCTGGTCCTGGTCCTCTCTCTCTATCACCTTGATAATTCAGGACTTTTACCTTGTCAGTTCTCCTCTAAGTACTGTGTTTTATTAAGACAATAATAAGTGCAAAGGTATCTGTTGTCTTTTCCTTTTTCTATTACTTTTTTTTTTTTTTTTACTTTTTACTTTTTTCTCATACAGCAGCGTGGTCAACAAAACACAAAGGTTAAGCTGGACCACTCTGTGTTGGACCACTTTCCTTTTCATCTAAGACAGAATTCTAAATACAAGAAAATTTGTCAATGCCACAAATTCTCTTGAATCACACATATGTGGCTCTTAAGAACAAATCTATTCATGTGAGTAGTTTTTACATCAGGCCCAATGTCCCTTTATTCCTCTATAACAGGGGTGGGAACATTTTTCCTATCAAGGGTCCTTTCAATTTTTATAACATCCTTCGAGGGCCATACTAAAGCACTGAACACATATATCACACTATCCTCTAATACAATGGCTGGGACAGCTTCTTTTTGGCCAGGCATTAGATTCAGGTGGTCGTGATGATGATGATGCTACTTGCAGCTGGTTTTCCTTCTTTCACACAGCTGACCATTGACAAATGAGGTATTTGTGTGGAATCGGTATATTGTGAAAAGCCTTCTCCTTCAGTCTTTGATCTTATCAACAGGGATTGAGGCAAACACTATCAGTGATGAGAGAAACCTTAGCCTCTCTCTGGCCATAATGCAAAGCCAGCCACACATCAATGAAAACATCTCATCAAACATTTATGCTATCAGCACCATGGCAAATCCGTTTGAATGTGCTGAACCCCAGGTATAATTACAACCCATGATGATAAATAATCTCTTCAGCAAAGTTAGAGGGACACTTTCGGGCATTGTGCTTCTCCCTGCCAATGCATGTGATGAGGTAAATGATAGCAGCATGAAAATCATGGCGCTGTTTCTTTGTTAATGCTAATTACCTGCCTCACCACAGTGGATTTCAGCAAGCCCACTATATTTTTTAACAGTTTCATGCTGTAAACCAAAGGCCCCAGCTCTCTGTGTGTTTAATGAAATAATATGGAGCAATATTAGAAGGATGAGAAGATATATTTTCGAGCCTCAAGAGGTAGGACTCTCCTGAGAGGAGGATATATATATATATGTATATATGTATGTGTGTGTGTGTGTGTGTGTGTGTGTGTGTGTATGTATGTGTGTGTGTGTGTGTGTGTGTGTATATATATATACATATATATTAGTAGTAGACTTTCTAATAAAGTGCCTGTTATAAATGTATAATGTTCAACTAATGACTTTATTAATGATTAATTAATGATTAATAAATCATTTACTGTTTCATAGATGAGTTATAATACTTTAATGCAAACAACTTGTGGATTGCAGGACAGTCCTGTCATGCTGGTTATGGTCATTAACATAGTCCCTGAGGTTTTCACTTTCAAACAAGCCATCATATCTGCAGTTCTAAATAGTTGTATACTAAGTCATTCATTCATAAATGCTCACAGGTTTCTTACTGCCTAAAGGTCCACAACAAAAATCAGTCATTATTAAAGTCTGGTCATGTCTGCAGTTGTAAATGTTAATGAGTTGTTATTAAAATATATATTTTGGCCAGATGCTCTGTAGCTCTTTTAGTTGAAGGTGTTCTCCTGATGAACAAAAACAGTAAAAAGACAAAGCAAATGTCCTTCTGCAGGAGGACGTCTATGCAGAGAGACCATGTTTGGACCAAAAATGTGAGCTTGATAAAAAAAATTAAAAAGTTCTGTGTTGGTGTTAGCACATTGCAATGAGAAACAGAAACCAGGCAGTACACTTCAATTCAAAGTATTTTACCACTGAAGAAAAAAAAAAAATGTGTTTGTATCAAGTATAATTCCTCTACCATTACAGATGAAGCAGTGAATTCCCAAAAGGCATTAACTGTTCCTTTTCTTGGTAAAAGCACTGTGGGCTTTTGTGTCCTGACAGGCTGGAATTGGGCAACTCTTTCCTTATCATGTGTAAAATATATAGAATCATATATTTCCAGTATACCTAAAACAAAAATTAGTAAAAAATTGATCATAAGCTCAAAAGATCATAAGCAGGCTGAAATAGGTTTTCATTTAGAGGGAGGTATAGATGGGTGCCAAATGAAAATAAAGCCCAACATATAGCGTCTTGGAAGGTGTTGTTCCACCTCGAGCCTCCTGAACAGCTTCAGTGCTGCCTGTCACTGATTCTCTTAGTCTGTGAACTCTGCTGAAGAGATCAACACCATTCTGTCAAAAGATTCCCTCATTTGGTGTTTTGATGATGGTGGTGGAGAGCACTGTCTCACACGTTGCTCTAAAATCTCCCATAGGTGTTCAGCTGAGTTGAGATCTGATGCCTGTGAAGACTAGAGTATATAATTCATGCCATTTCCATACTCATCAAAACCATTCAGTGCTCTTTATGGAAGCATCTGCATTAGTTATGTTTCTTCACTTCCTTTGAAATATTCCGAGTCCAGGTATGTGACTGTGTGAGCAGATATGTCCTTGCCCCAGTAAAGAGTTAGCAGGGTTCCTCTACTGTAACCCAGCTCTAATGTTTGCCTCTATCACGCCAGCAGGCTAACAGGGGAAGAGAACCAAATTCTTGTGATAGACAGACAAACATGAGGTTGGACCTGTGTGAGTCCAGAGGGTGACACGCAGTCCTCCTGCATCATTAACCCAGTTTGTTGTGAGGACCTGCTGCCATTGCGAGGTTGTGTTTTTGGCATGCTGTGTTATCAGTGGTGATGGGGAGACTGATTGCAGCCACACAAGGGGGAGGAAATTTCCACAGCCCATCTATCACAGCTTCAGATAAACAGATGGAAGACTGTCGGCGGATACAGGCTGAGCACACTGTCTCCCCTGCTGTCCATTAAAGCTAAGGATTCAGTGGATCGGGCAAAAAGTTAAAGATGCACTCCAGGCAAGATTCTCTTTAATGTAAACGAGACCTTAATCAGTCTGCACAAAGGACACTACCCATCACTGCTAATCCAGATGTCATAGCCTCACATTAAATTTTGCTATAAGAATTGTCACTAGTAGGAAATATTCCCCTCGAGAACTGGAAACAGAGGACTTAAAGGACCACATCATTGATCATGAACCTTATCTCTATGTATCTATCATAGTGTGGCATGCCTACATACCCCATTATACTTGAACACTCTCTGCATCACAGGAAGGCTTAATTCTTACTGTGTGTAGATAAGTAGAAAGTAAGGGTCTAGAAGACAGGGTAGTGGACTGTAGAAGAGCAGTTTATGTCCCATCACAGGCCTGCAATTGGCATTTACCCTCTTATTCAAGGGGGCACTCAGATTTAAGACAGGCTGTAACCCCAATGAGTCATCATCATGTACAAAAGATTTTTTCTTTAGAAAAAAAACAGAAAGCCTTGAGTGCAAAGTTTCGAAAGAAGTTGGGATTTAGGAGGCAGGAAAGAGCTGATGAAAGAGTTTTATCGTGGGAAACGTAGAAGTTTCACCCAGACATTACTAGGAACTGAAAGTCACTATTTCTTGGTCTCTTCTGGCTTCATTTTTGACCGTTTCCTAGAGATATCAGTCTCTTCACTCTGACTGTCAGTCTCTGACTCACCCAACTTTTACATCTAAAATCACTGGACTACCCCTTTAATCATAACCCTGATTTCTATTTAACACTGGTCCAAGTGTTTTAGTTGCCTAGCCCTAACTGTAAGTCAACTGTAGATAATTTGCCATGACCACAGTGTTTCTTTAGGCATACAGATGCACAGATATAAAGTGAAGATTCAAAAAAATTAAATCTGTAACTCAAGCAATCCTCAATGGCATACTTATGCCATACAATAAATTGTAAGTAAAAGTTGGGCAAAGTTACAAGTAATTCAGTAATTCTGAGTCACTGAGAATTACCTACTTAAGTTTTATGTAGTAATACAATTGAATTATATTTTACATTGACTGTATTAATGATTAATTAATGATGCTAAAGATGCTTAAATACAGGTCACTCCACACTGAGTTAGGCTCACCAGGCATGTTCTTGCCTCTGATATACTGAAAAAAAAAAAAAAAATGTTGAAAATAAAGTTTCTGCCTTGGGTGCAGCCTCTTTTTTTTCTTGTGTAAAAATCTCTTTACATCATGCACCGTTAAACCTTTAGCCACTGCTGTTTGAAGATTAAACACATTCACATTGTGTCTCCAAAAGCATCTTGCCTTCAAGACATTACTTTCCCTGTGCTACTTGATTTCATCCACACCCAAACACATCCAGCAGGACAATTTGTAATCTGATCTGACCATACTGAGACAAACTTGTAGAAATTTGATTTAAACTCAATATGAAATTGTTTTTTTCCTGTTATTTTTTTCCCCCAGACTTGATAAAAGCATGATTTGTCACAGTTTACCTTTCAACTGAACAACCCTGCCATTGTTCCACTGACATTATTTTAAGGTCATCTAATTAATATGAGGCAGAATAAATTCAAAGCAAATTCAATCTGGCGTGTAGAGTAATCAGGACCCACTTGACACCAAAGAGCTGAAGGTTCAGGGAAGTGCAGCATGGCTTGATGCCACTCACCAGAATCTGATTTCCCAGACTGTCCAAAAAGAATGACAGCATTGATCATTTCAAGCCTGTTCTCATCCCCAGAGTGTCAAATTCCAGTGCTTTGTCAAGCCCGTCTGTATCTCATACAGACATATGGTAGCTTTTATTGTCTATATGAACGTCTAATATTGCCGTGGATGGGTTTACATTGAAGTCAGTTGAAAGCCTAGGGCATCTCCTACAGATGCTAAAGGCTACTTGTGTGTCTGTATGAGACACAGAGGTGTGTGACAAAGCATCAATCTTTGACACTGTGGGAATGAGAACAGGCAGTCATTTCAGTTAGTGTCCCAATACATCTGTTTACCCTCAAGTGACAACGCCCCCTATTGGCCGTAGCAACTAACAGGTAACAGGAGACCACTGTACGTTTGCAGTTTTGGACTGACAGTTAACATTTTCTGTCTTTATGTTTTATGCATGACCATGATTATACCCAAACTTATTTAAAGCCAAACTACAATTTTCCTTAAACCTACCTTAGTTGTTCTGTGTCTAAACCTAACCAAACCTTAACCCCTTTGTTGTCACATCAAAAAATAGTGATTTGTAATTCTATTTCATTCTGGAGGGTTGATGTATTTGTTAAAAAAAAAAAAAAAAAGACTGGGATTTCCCCACATGGGTCTATGTAGCTGTCAACTGTACAAGCAATGAGTTTGCCTTCAGTCCACATGACTCCGTGCTTACTCCTCTTGGTTTTTTTGTGAAAAAACAAACATGGACAAATGGATCAGACCTAAAAGGCAAAAGTGTCTGCTTTTTTCTTTTGGTCTGGACCATGTATGTTGATGACATAGTGTTTGGAAATGAATGGATATCAATGATCAGTGTCAAACACCGCAGCATACCATGGATCATAGCAGTCTGTGTGATATGTGAAGTAAATCCCTTGTAGGCTACAAAGCACAAAACTGCTTGTGCTGTAGGGTTCTGGAAAAGTTTTGTCGAATAATGTGACATTACATTTAACATAAACCCATCATTTCGTTTTATCAAATTAAAGTGAAACCAAGAAGCAGCATTATGTCCTTGAGACTCATCAGCACACACCTACACACACTGACACAGACCAACATGTTCTCAGCCACTGTATCTCAAACTGATTGTTACAGTGGCCATGGTAATTATGCCCTGCAAGATTGCAGATTGGGACCTTGCTTTGTGATTGAATGCTGGCAAAACTAGAGGGAGGACAGCCTGGTAAGAAGAGCCTGGCACGATAATAAGCACAGAGCACTGGCTTTAAAACAAGTGGCTCTGGACCTACAACATCCAAGGCTGAGTGTATATGTGTATGTACTGTGTGTGGGCATGTGGGGATGATTCATGACACCAGGCAGAGACTCACCTTAAAACAGTGGACAGGACAGGACAATGACAGAATATTGCTGTTAAGAAAATAACAACCTGCTGAGCTGTAAGTTTCATGAGGTATTCCAGTCCAGCGTCTGTTAATTTCTTCATGCTGTAATTACTGTAAGTGACTTTCTTGCCTTCACAGCCTTTCTGTCCTTTTGCCATGCTCCCTGGAAAGTGCCTTGTTTCATTAATGCTGAATCTTTGCCTCTGGAACTTTGAGATTTATTTTAAGAATTTTGTGCATGTAAAAAAAAAAAAAAGTCAAACTCTGCCGTGAAAAGGTTAACTGCACCACTTAGCATTCTGGAAGGATCCAGCTCCAACCTGAGAGTCAATCTGTCATTAAATCACCAGCAGCACCATCTCTGCTACACACGATGTGAAGACATCAATAAGCCATCTCCAGCAGCATCGGGTTAGGCTGCTGAATTGATCATTGTTATCCTGATGGCCATGTGCCATTGGCACTAAAAGGTTGGATCTATGGAATGGAAGTTGTTTTCAGATAAGGTGGGCCTGAGGTGTCTGTTCCTCATGCTGTGGCAGATGAATGTGGCATGTACTTAAGTTTATGGTGTAAATCCTCCCTGGTTTGACTTAAATCTTCCAAAAATAATCACGAACAGCTTAATCTTTCAGCCTCTTACAAAGACGGTCCCAAGTCTGACTCTGCAGCTGTAATAACAATGTCTGGCTCCTGTAATGATCTATGGTACCAAACACATACTAGACTGAACAAAATGTCAGTGTTGATACACTGAGGATACAATAATGTGGTAATTTTATAGCAACACAGTAGACAACAGATGTTAACAGTTTGGTACCCCAAAAAATTACAGACTGGAAATTAGTCTGAAATTAAACCATTACACCAGAACACCCCAGGCATTACCACCAGCGAGAAAAAGAAAGGCAGAAAATTGTCTTTTAATTACTACCAATGCTGACATATTGATTGCATTATTGCATAACTGGCTAATAATTAGTGTACCCAAACTGCCATGAAGTTATTTGTGAAATTGCATTAATATTGTAAAAAAGCCATGTAGTTTCTAAGAAACACAGAATGAGGGCCATAGCTACCACTGAGGATACTGAAGGCTTGACCTTGGTATTTCTTTTAGCAAAGATAATAAAAGAAATTTAAAGAGGCCATGTCATGCTCATTTTCATACTTTATTACTTTTATTTGAGATATTTTTTATGCTCATACTGTGCATTGTCACAACGCCGCTTTTGTCTCCATCTGAAACACTCCATTTCAGCTCCACTCTTCCTTAAAGCTGCTCTAATTGGTCAGTTCACTCAGGCCTGAACAGGTGCCGCTCACCATGTTTCCCCTCAGCTCTGCTGTCAACATACAAAATCTTACTCTGGACAAAAGTGTTGGGCTGCTGGAAGAGATCCTTTTAACAAAGTGAGAAAACAGAGAAGTTTGATAAACTCCTGAAAGCAGATTCTCTGTTATTGTTGGTCATCTATATTTGTGCATTTGCTTTAACAGTTTAGCTGAAACTATTCAGTCAAAGGCACAGGCGATATGTCTGTACCAATGTAAAGATACTGCTTGTCCTGACCAATATTCTTACCAAACCCTAAAGATTTTATCATTTTAATTCCACTGTAAGATCTGTGCAAAGCTGCCAGGTTTGTGTGTTTTCTGCAAAAAGTGTGTGATCAGGAGTGAAATATGGAGGATTCCTTACTTGATGATCTGGCAACTTTATGGACTATATCACTATGATAAAGCAGTCGTTTTGTTTCATCAAACAACTATATCAGGCAAAAATGCCCCCAATGATTTCTGAAGTGTCAGTGACATCTTAGCTGTTCTGTGATCAGTCCAAACATGTCTTGAGCTTATGCCATCCCTTCTTTCTCATGACTGCATCAGGAGCTGAGTTGTCTTTGCATCGGTCATTATGTAAATGATTTGCCTTACATGCAGCATGAGGTAAATTAGCCTCAGTTTTTCCAACTGATTAATCGTTTTGTCAGGAAAATCCTGCCAGCAGCAGTTGAGCAGCACAGAGACACACAGACAGGTGAGCTGCAGGGGGTCTCTGATGTCACAGAGAAATGTCGGACTGTTCACTCATGAAAGAGGAAATGAAAGGAGACAGAAGTGAAAGTTTTTGAGAGGCTTTAAATAGAGGTTAATGTTTGAGTGTTGTTGTGTCTCCGTCATGAGTTACTATTTTATTAACTGCTCGATTTGTCTCAAATCAAGAGACTGAAAGAGTCACAGAATATCAGGTGTGAAGATGGTTTACAGCAGGTTCAACACATCACCTACACATTATTATGCATTTATTTTCTTGTACCATTTATTGTGAAAATCCTTATATCATAAATCTATCACGTATCATCATCTTTGCACACTGACTTGATTTTCCTGAATGACTGCACACATTCACCTTTAATTTGCACTGTGGCAGCTCTATTTTATCTTAATTCTAAATATATTTACTTCTCAGATTTACATTAATGAAATACAATAATATAGTCTAAAATATATTTGTAAACTACAGACATATGAATATATCTATATTCAGGGACTGGTTTTTTGAATTAATGTTACACTTCACATAATTCAGTCCAACTTTCAATTCTATCTATATTATCCTTTTTTCCAGGCTCAGGTGCATGGCCTACAGTTCTAAACAGAAGCAAACTGAGAAGTGCTTTCAGGTTGCTGCTGGGGAACACTGTGGGAGTGCATATTGCTTCATATCCTTGACCCTATGCGTCCTTGATCAGTCTCACACTGCCTGACAAACCTGCTGAAGAGCTTTTGAATATACCTGTTATAGCCCTGAAAACAACCGACACCCTCCTATCTTCAATTCCATCATTTTAATTTGTATGTTTCCTTTTTGATTCAGTATTCACACGGAACACCTTGAACTGGACTTTAGCTATGAAAGGAGGAATATAAATGTTTTTTCCATGCTTGACAAATAAATGGTGTATTCTAATGGACTTGGCTTTTTGAATAGGAGTATACGTGTGAGAAAAAGGAAAAAAAAAAAAAAAGATCATTTCAATTTGATATTCTTCCTGTGTTTTATGCTAACAGGGGGACTGGTGCAGACAAAAGTCTTGCCTACCACATACCTTGGTTTTACTTCAGCCACGTATCATAATCCTCAGCCCTGAATAAAACTCAATCTGAACAGAGCTGTATACCTCTCCAGGCTCTCAAATATCACTGCCTAATTTCAACAGAATAATTTGGTCATATTTCAATTGGGCCAAAATAATTACATTCCAATTTTATTTCGCTGTAACATTTGCAGATCTGGGCCCATTAAATTCTACAAGACTTCATTTCTGCAAGGTGAAACCTTGAGCAATTAATGGCTTCAGTCTGTGCTGAGGTGCAACCATAAAGCATTTTTTTCCACTTAATATAATCATAAAATGTGTCAAAAATCTGTTCTGTGCTTTATTAGCCTGTGAAGAGGGATTTCTGAGTACATCCAATTATGTTGGGACGCACCACCAAATGTCATTGAGTGCTTCGCAAGTCCACAGCTTCATATTAATGCTTCAATGAGTCTTTGCCACCTATCATGATAATGCACTGATGGATAGCATAAGTAGTGAATTATGAGGATGTTGAAGTCGCAGGTTTGTGTTTGGGTGTGTGTTTGCAAGCAGCTCTGTGAATCTGTGTGTGTTTCACTCTGATGATCCCTAATGAGAAGTAAATGAAGCACTTGTAATGTTGCATGAAGGAGTGAATACAGTGTAAATGCAGGTATGATTCAAATATGAACACAAAAACAAAACATAATTGCGTGAGGTGTGCACTCAAGGAAGATGTTTAGTTTTCCAATTTTAATCTTTAATAAGGGATGGCCTTTGCTTTAACCTTGATTACTTGTTTTTATTTTTTGCACATTATCACTGAGACTGAGCAACATTTTTAATGAGTTTTCATTTCATGCCCCAGGTAGTAAATCATGAGATCTGAGACTGTAATTTGTTGATATTCACTGTATGCTGTGTTTGTTTCAGCTGTAACTAAATTTCTTCAAAAAGAGAGGAAACTGCCGACAATGGAGCAACAGCACCTTTGTGAATCACAAGAATAACAAATGGAAAATGTTCGTTATCTCCAGATGTAAAGCTCCCTTTCAGCTCTGATTAGCTACTCTTAGCTATTAGCATGCAGTGATCTGTTCAGAGCCCTGATTTCACCTCTTAACAGTGATTTCACTGGTTTCTTGTGAGTTGCTTTATATCTAAATACTGAAAATGTACTATATACAAGGCAAAATGACATTTTGGCCATGAGCATTGTAGCTGCCTACCGTGCATGGATCCTCAAATGTTTTTTTAAAAGGAAATGAATCTATAGCAGTACAGTTTTGACTAAATGGGCATCATTCAGCTCAGTGTGCATACTGTTATCACATTTAATCCTGAAATGTATTTGCACTTTTTCTGCAAACATTTTGGCATTCTTTGCTCAAGGGTGTGCACAAAAATAAAAGGGTTATGCATGTTTTACAAATCTTACATCCGCTTTCTCCTCAGGCACTTTTCTCAACTAAAGCTGGTCAATGAGGCCAATTACCATTTTCTATGCTCTCATATTCCTTTCTTCAAGGATGTGTTAGGTATTAGAGATGGTTCCAAATCCAAATCTCTGGGCCAGAAACAGAAGTAATCAGAATTATACAGCAAGTGGTTTTACCATATCAGTTCGGTATTATTTTTACGGGAGCCTTGCAGCTGTAATCCATCATTTTGTTTCCCTTTTCTTTCCTTGAAAGACCACACCATGATTTAGCTCTTAAAATTGGATTCTTTTTACATTAGGGTAACATTTGACTATATATCTAAGAGATGTGCTTTTCTTATATTCCAGACAGTATATTCCAGTGTTCCCTGAAAACCAACCAATCTATCATGCTATTATTCAATATTCTTTCCTGGTTTCATTTTGTCAGGTACCTTCCTGTGATGTAACTACGGTAACACAATTAAAAATCTGCACTTGTTTTACAAAGTTGGCTGCTGAACTGTGCTGCTCCTGTGCCCCGCTGATTGGTCTTGCATTGCTGAGGCACCACATGTGAAACATGATTAAATACAGTGGATTCCACATGCTCTATATCTGTGATTGGTGTTGGAGCAGTTTTTATCCAGGAATACATGTCTGAAATGCCAAAAGTCTGTTAGATGTCTGTACTGCACATTGAAATAATAGCTGTACACTACTAAATTTGCCAAACTTAATTTTTCTTGAGGTACTTAATCCAAACACAGAAGGTCCAGGTTTAAAACTGTTAAACTGATCATCTTAAACTATCAATATGGTGCATGGAAAGTTTAACTGAGAGGATGTCACTCCTGAAACTGACATGCCTTAATCAGAGAGAAGATGTATCTCTGTGTTGGAGTTGTGGGAACTACAGAAGCACTCAGTCCACTCTGATTGTGCAATGTACTGCAGATCAGTGCTGATGTTGAGCAAGAAACTGAACCCCTTACTGCTCCCAGTGGTCGTTCTGTGTTTCAAGGTAGCTGGCTGCCGTCTGTGTGTGTATGAATGAGGGATGGATTGTAAAGTGCTGTATAAATGCTGGCCATTTAACAAACATTTCCTTATTTGGTGTTATAAGAATGCTTTATGGATATTTCTATATTTACTCACCTTAATAAAATGTACAAGCCTTAGTGGAAGGGAAGAGTGATCACTTTAGTGCTTTTGCATATTAGATTTTAATGAGGTCAGGAAAAAAAGAAAAATATAATAACAGGACAAAAGGTTGATTTTGCAAATATTTTTAGCATACAGCAGCAGGGCCTATGGGACCCCACAACATGAGGAAACAAAACCAGTTTCAACAAAATACAAGAATGTACTGTGTACTCTACTGTGATGATTGTAAGTACTCTATTTAAAGAGCAAAACTGGCTGTCACAACTTCACAAACCATCACTGTGGCAGAAAGAAAAGATCATTGCTGTTCACTATGGCCTGATTGGCCCCCTGCCGACCACCCCCACCCACTTCCTCTCCTTCTCTCCCTGATCTCTCTCATCTCTCCCACTGCTGGACATTTTACAGCCAGCCATAAACAATAAGCAGAGAGCCTGTCATTGTGCACACAAATGCAGCAGCAGCCGTCTCCGGGGGTCATCTAATTAATGCAGGGGATTATTGCCGGGTCCCTGGGCCGAGGCTGGGCCCCGCTGTCTCTGAATAGGGTCATTATGGGAGGTAATGAACAGGGTGAGCAATGAGTTTTGGGCTGACTTGGCAAGGGGCTGCCTCAAATGTCAAAGCCACAATGTAATCATCACTTTGTTTGTGGCACTGGGGATGGACTTTATTTGTTTTCGCATAACTACTAGTGTGGAAACTGCAAAGATGGAGTCATGAATGGACTCATCTGGAGGGACGAGAGAGGTTTGGTTACTGGTAAAATCCCTCCTCATTGACAATGCAGATGTTTAAAGGGGCCAATATTGCTACTGTGAGAGGCCTACAGTGGCTGCTGTGGGATCTTGGATTCACACAAAAAATATCTAATGAACAGCACATTTTTGGGGTGAAAAGTACTGTGGATATTTCACTCATGAGGCCAGATGCATATTATAATCCATCAAAGTGGCACAAAGTAGTTTCTCATGGTGAGGTACCAATTTGTTCATCTGTGTTCCTGCAGTCATTCTGCCAGAATGTGACAGGTAGTGAACATTAGGAGCAGTGTGCAGGAAAAAAAAACAAAAAAAAAACATCATCAGCCACACATGAACGCACACAGATTTTCACCCCATATACCTAAATATATGGAAGATTTAAAATGCCGAAACAAAAACAAATCAAACAGTTGGACAGTTCATTGTTTTTCATTTTGCCATTGACAACGTGTTTCCATCTCCAAAACAAAAAGCTCCCAGGATCTCCTAATTAAAACTAATGAAAGTGCTTTGTATTTAGTATTGGCACGTCCATGCTGCTCTCTCTCTCTCTCTGTATTGCAAGACATCCCTTAACTTTGTTTCCTCTATGTTGTGACTGATTTAATGTGGCGTGGGAAATTCATTTCAGAACAAAAAAAGCTATAAACTGAAACAGAAGCGAATATCACAATGTGCATTTTATTTCACCTCTTCAACATATATGCAGTGAAAAAAATAGATGTTTGAACAAATTTACAAAATGGGAGGACATTTTTCGCGGCAAAAATCAGATTGTAACTGATCCCTTACTCACAGTTATTGCAAATCAATTCTGGACCTGACCCAGCCTGACACATTGACATACGACCAGACCAGTAGGCTAATCACATATGCTCCGAGTTGTACAGGCAAAAACTACAAGTGAGTACATGAATAGGAAGGAAGTAAATGAATGTTAGAAAATAAAATGAATAAAAATGAAGTGTCACATACAGATTACACAACCAGAAACACTCTCCATGTTTCAATCTACTTTTATTTATGTTTCCTCTGCTCAGACCAACTCAATGACACAGACACACACATGCACACGCACACGCACACACGCACACACGCACACACACACCTGCAAAACTAATATCACGCACAGCTGGCACAGCTGGCACAGTGTGGATATTTTCATTAATTATTTAAATCTTCCACCATGATTTAACGGTTAACTGACTTTGTGTGCTCTGCTGACAATGGTGAGCTCTTCTGTCAGATTCCCAGTTTGTACACTGAGATCATCTGTATAATAGCAGCAGACAAGCAAATGTCCTAACTGCCCTGTGATGTTGTAATGAATTTTAAGAACTGTTTCACAACAGAACTTATTTTCAATTGGATGAATAAGGACATAAGACATAAAAGAGGCATTCCAAATATGGAGCATAACCGCACAGTTCAGAGAGTATTGCTTTGAGTGTATTAGCAGTATGTCAGCAGCTGCAGCAGCACCATAACACCTGCCAGTTCACTACCAGTCACATTTTATGTGTTGTTCCTCACTCTTTAACATTCAAACATGAAAATACATTCCACAATATAGATGAATAGAATCTAATCTCCAGCAAAATGTGCTCTTGAGGTCCCCAGGAGGACCTAGGTGACTAGGGCCTTTGTGTAATGTTTGAAAGCAAGTGGTCTGAAACGGAATTTCTCGAGTTCAAAGGCCTTAGTGTTGTGTTGCTGGAGTCCATCATCTGTAAAAGCTACAGAGCCTTTAATGTTTATACAGCTCACATTCACTCTTCTCAGTATGTCACCATTTTTAACATTCCACAACAACAGGTGTTGCTTCCAGCTTGTCACCCCAACAAACAAAACAAGTGGGAAGCCAGTGGGGGATCATGTTCTCGTCACTGCTCTAGTGACTCCTACTGGTTGGTCAGGCACCTTTGCACATACGTTATTCCTTCCCTGATGCTCCTCACTGGTAGGTGGGATCGAGCAGATGGTGACTCGTTATGTACTGGAGGAAACACATGCTTCTCTCTAAAACAAGAGAGGGAGTTAACCACAATCAGTACAGCATCGTAGGGGTTATTTTAGAATGGGAGAGGTACAGAAAAGAGCAATAATGATTCTCAGGGTGAAATGTTTGTTTGGATAATTAAGAGGGTTTGATAATATTCTGCACAAAGAGAACATTTGAATTGCAACTGAAGACACATGCACCAGTGGCTGACCACATATTACACATATTACTGCATACTTCTGAGTGCATAGGTATTGTGAGGCCCTGAAGAAGAAAGTTTACCAAAACATCAGCTCTAATAAAGCCTTTTCTAGAACAGATGTGCAACTAGGTGTAAAATTGCAGTGCATGCAGTAGCTTGAAATGCTCATTATTCACACATGGTATGCCACCATATGTGCATTGTTTAAAAAAATAAATAAATAAAAATTACGTCACAACTGCTTCAAGAAATGTCATGAAACAGTTTGAAGCTTTACAGCATTACTGTATGGATCAGCTGTTAATCAGCTGGTTTAGAGTCTGTGTGGCTGTGTTGACATGAGGTCTGTTTTTGAACACATCTGAGTCTTCCTCTGTTATTTTGAATGCTTGGTTGGCGGCAGCCGTGTGACTCCTCAGAGCTATGTGTCTTGTGTTTTGGGGCGCTGCCCTGGGCGCTCCAAGGTCTCAGCTTAAACTGTAGTGCACAATGTCAGTGTCAGACAGAGAAAAAACACAGCAGCGCCTGGAGAGATGCACACACTTCCCACCGAGTGCTGTTAACTGCATCCTCCACACAGAATCATGCATTTTTATCTTTCATCATATTATCTCCTTTTTTTTTAATGAGCAAAACTAGCATGTTAGTCTGACTTAGCAGTACATTTGCAAGTGAAGCAATCAACATGTGCACTCTAAAGCCAAGTGTTTGTCATGACCCATCCATTCCATTCTGATCAGAGACAAAGTGGGAATAGCACCAAGAGAGCAGCTCAAATGTTCTTTTCCTCAACATTTTCAAATTCCTCATGGAAAATCCCCAAGTGCTCCCAGACCAAATGTAATCCCTCCAGCCTGTCCAGGGTCTTTCCTGAGGTCAGCCGGTCATTCCTGGAACACCTCCAAAGTGAGATACCCATGGGAAGCTTTACCATGTGTCTGAACCACCTTGACTTGGCAGCTCTCAGAGAGAAAGGAGACACACATACTCATTCATTGAATTGACTCACCATACAGGCTGCCATATACGGAGCCCGCAAGTGCTCAGTATGAAATAATTAATAAGTAATTAAATAAGAAAAAGACGTATGAATAAATTACATAACCATATATGTTAATCTATAATTTGTGAAGTGATGTAAGAAATCATTAAAATCTCATTATTAAAATATGTTTTTCCATTACTTTTTCATATCTATTCATTTTGTCTTTGTTTTTCATGACAGTGCTGTTGCCAGCAGTCACTGCTCCCTCACCTTTCAGCCGTTCACATGACCCCTGCTTCTGAAGCAATCAAGCTCAATAACTGCTCCTGGATTCAGCCAGTTAGCAGCTGGTAATTAGAACGACAATGCCAATGACAGAAAAAGGTCGCCTTTTATTTATTGATCTAAACAAGGCTGCACATGCTACCTAGCTAGCTAGGTAGGCAAGGCTGTAAATTTGGATTTTTAACTACATGTCTTCATATAGCTGTAGAAAATGGCAACTCTGATCTTTACACCTTTTAATTTGCTTGCTGAATTCATTAAAACATGAAATTCACTGACTTGAAGCAGTCTTAGCCACTCAGCTAAATGCTCCAGTTTAGAAGGTAAAAATGCTGCTGATGCTCAGTGTTGTTGTTGGTAAACTATTGCGTCGTACGGTAGTGTGTGTTCGTCTGTGTCAGGGAACCTCCCAACCAGTTGGCCTGCTGGAGCCAGAGGAGTGGATCTCATAAAATGCAGATTGCCAGATTGGCGACGACTGTCTTAGTGCTGAGATGAGATGACACATTATGTAAATGATGTCCCCTATTTCACTCAGGCTGCTGTGTCACGGAGGATAGATGTGAGTAATGTAAACAATGTCGGCAGATGCTAGGCGCTGGACGGCTGACAAGACAGAGTGACACATTCAAGATTTCATATTTACCAGAGAGAAATGAGTTTCCTTCTCTCCTATCATTGGACCTTGATGGTATTGTGTGTGGGTGTGTTTGTGTGGGTGTCTGTGTGTTCGCTAATAGTCCTAATATTTGGCAGGAACTGAGTTTCACTGCTAATGACAGCGGTGCATCTACCACGTGCTTTTGTGTTTAATCAATAAAGGTAAAACAATGGTTTTACAAAGCTGTGTATGAGTCAAGATCTGAGAGATACAGTAATAAAGCAAAAATAATTCAAATAATATGAACGTGAACATAGTTTCTTTCAGCACCACACATGCTTTTGGCAGGATAATGCATGTCAGTATCATTATGCCAGCATTACTGCCATAATGTTTAATTCAGCAAAAACCTAGATTACATTCAGTAATGTTTCTAACATTTAATGGAGACCTTTTCAATGAAAAGATGCATTTAAATAATGTATTGAAGTATAGTTAAAGCTGCAGTAGGTAACTTGTATAAAAGTAATTTTTTGTCATATTTGCTAAAACTGTCCCTATGCCCAGACAGCAGTACATGAAACATGTAACCTGTGAAAAAAAAAAAAAAAAGTCTCCATTAGTCCCACCTACTGCTCCTACTGCGATTTGCAAGAATCCACCGTGCCCGACACAAAACAACCAATCAGAGCCAGAGGAGCGTCTGTCCATCACTGCTCACACACGCTGTGAACTGCCCCCTCCCTCCGCTCATGCTGCTGGCTGCCGCTCAGTCAAACAGCTCTGTGAGCGGCGTCAGGAGGCTAGTGAAAGCTATGGCGGAGCAGCAGCCAATCACAAAGGAGAACTGCCCATACCGCCGCTGCCAACAGCAGCATATACGGCTAAGACAACAAATAACCAGAAAGCTAATATGGTGATTGTTACAGTAACACTCGGCAGTGTGTACGGTATGTTAGCGACTGTGATAGCAGCTGGGCAGAGTTAGCTTGTTTCCAATCCTAAAGCTAATGTTACTGGTTGTCACGGCAGACGCCGCAGGGAGGAGGGGCTTGGAGGCAGGGCATGAGTGCAGCGGAGAGGGAGGGGGAGTGATGAGGAACTTGTGTTAGTTCAAATTTTCAGGCTAAGTCTGCTCTCTTCTCCATCTTAGCTACTGCAGCCTTAAGGTATGCTTATGCTTATGCGACTAAAACACTTGACTGAGGTTAGGAAAACGGGAAAACTGTACTTCTTGACAGTGATGGGTTGTTATAAAAGTTGCATTTGCACTGAATATTGGTACTGGGTGTAAATCGTGTGTCCAGTCTTGATATAATATTCAGGATACTGTTCTGCCAGTGCCTATACACACACATGCACACTTCCAACAGTCCATTGCCTCAGCTCATCAATTGTTGATATTCAAGCCAAAGTAAATTGCTAAATGTTTATGACATGTCAGCTGCCGGGTTGGCATGTTTCAGCATTGAAACATTAAACATTAAAATTAACATTAAAACCACTTACCATTCCAGAAAAAAAACGGCCTAAAACGCCTGTCAAAGACATACCCAAAGCAAACTGAACTGAAACTGCCATCTGGAGTAAATGCATGATTTGGGTCTCTTCTGAAAGGTAACACTCTGGTCACACTGAACTTTTATCCCCAGCAGTCAGAATCACTTTAAGTGCTACTTGCATTGAGCAATAGTAGTTTAAAATACTGAAATGGAAGGGTTTTCCCCAGTAAAAAACTGATAACAGCACCACAGAAAGTTAATGTTTTCTCTAATCGTGTATTTAGGCAGTATCTTGACAATTTATTATATATTGACATATATGAATATTAAAAGTTATATTCATGTTTATTTATATTCTACACTTTCACCATCTATATGCATATTCTAAGTATTTATAGTGATATTTATAGTCAACTTCACAATCAGCAATGATTAGCTCGAGCTTCCCACATTGTGGGGGGGTGGAGCAAAGACGAAGGTGGAGGGGAAAAGGCAAACAAATCAAAATCAAATCCAATCAAATTATACAAATAGGGATAAAAGAGGGAATCAATTAAAAGTGGATACACAAATAAAGTCCTCTTTTGCCCTTCTTATTTCTTTCTTTGCTCCTGCTCCTCTCTCTCTGTCCCAGAAGTTGCTGTGATATTTCAGTCTGGACCAAAATGGTGGACCATAGATGGTATACAGACAGCAGCAATAGCTGCAGCAATAAAAAAGGGGACGTAGAAGAGAGTAAAACACATACCAAAAAAAAATAAAAAAAATTAATCTACATTCTATGCAAAAAGGAGTATAAAAAATAAGCGAAAACTGCACATGGTAAGGTATGGATAATTAAGTACAGTGTTTTGCATGGTTGCACAGTAGATAAATATATAAAGTTAAAAAAAAAAAATCTGTGCTATTGCTTAATAAGAAAAGAAAAAAAATCTGTAATATTGAAAAAATCTGTAATATTGCACAAGCTATTGCATGTAAGATATAGCAAGATGTCAAACATAAATCACAAACATCACAAAGCAGCTTTAATCGATATTTTTTATAAATGTGAAAGTGAAAGGGAAATCTTGAAGTGATGTAAAGTACCTACAAAGAATTATCACCTGAATCTACAGCTCCCTTTAGCTTTTAACTTGCACCTCATGTTTAAAGTAGTTAAAACAGCAGACAGTTAGAGACTATCCGGTGAACATAGTGGAGCATTTTGTAGCTTAAGAACCAGATGTTGTGTTCACAACTTGTTTCCACTATCCCCACGCAGCCTTAAAAACCTTCTTTGATTGCTTAAGTATTTTGCATTTTCAATTTTGTGTACTGTATGTATGTGTGTGCTTGCATGTGTGTGCATGAAAGTGTGCGCACACATATGTAGTCATGTTTTTCATAGTTTCAAAGTGCCACTGCTGGCCCCCAACGGCTCCATGGTTATGACATCCAACAGCCTGACACTCTTTTTTAGGGTTACCATGTAGTGGTAAAAGTATAAAGTTGGTGCAACAAGAAAGCTTCTAAACCTGCTAATGCACCAAGGTATTTTCTGCTGTTGTTTGCGACATTTTAAATTATGACACAACTGCTAAAAAATGCTTCAGTTCATGCAAAGAAATGACATGCTAGAAGAAACCAAGAGCAACAGTGTGTATGCTAAACAGCTCCAATATTTGCCAGACAATATTGCTCCTGTCAACATGGCCCCTTTTACACCTGCCATTGAAATCCATCCATATCTGGACAGCTTATCTTGCATGTTAATACAAAGTACAAGAGCACACAGTTACTCCTGGAATATGACTGAATCTACAGCAGTCAGCCAGGTGGAAATGCAGTGAAGAGTGTTAATGTACCTATATTTGTTCAAGAAAGCTGATGGCAGTTACAAGCTGAATTCTGAAGTACTGGTACTTCTATTACAGGAAATTAATTATCGGTATTCAATCAGATTACAATTACAATTGCTTTTATTCAAATTGATGTACATGTGAATTCACACACAGCATCAGGGGCAGTTTTGGGGTTCAGTATCTTGCAGTATCTTGGACTGCCGAGGCCAGGGATCAAACCACCAACCTCCTGATTGGCAGACAACTGCTCTATCTCCTGAGCCACAGCCACCCCAAATCAGATGGCTCCGTTGACTTCAGCCAATCACATAAGCGTAGATTTGAGGGTGTCATTTAATGTGATCATGTATCTTTACATCTGCGCAGTCTCCGATTGTGAATTAGAAAATGAGGAGAGAACAAATGTCAAAAAGTTGCCTGGCACCTGGCAACAGGTGAAGTGATTGTCTTCTGTCATGCATGATTAAATTCATTTTTGACTATGAATGCATTAGCTAGCTAGCTAGTTAATGGATGATCTTAGGTTATATAGCTAACCATTATATAGCTAACTTGTTAGCTAACAGTAGTGTTAAATTACACATTACTAACTTAGCAAGCATTCGTAACTCAAACATATTCAATGATGCATGAAGAGAGTTATCACTTGATTCCAAACTCATCTTAACAAAGAAAGGGAAAGGGAATTTTTGGTTCAAATGAGAGACTTTGATGCTGGAGGCTAAGTTACATGGTTGATTATTTCAACAATACCATGTCATCTACCTTAACAACTGTTGCTCCACTACAGGTTAAAAAGAGGTCGACTGACAGAATCTCCGCATGGTTTAACAATAACAGTGTTAATGAGATTAAGAGAATCTGTCGAGCAGCTGAAACACAATGAAGGAAAACTGGGCTCACAGTTTACTGTAATATATACAAAGAAGCTATGACTGTCTATAACAAAGTCATGCATGTGGCAAGAAAGGATTACTTTTCCAACATTATTTCAAAGAATGTTGGAAACTCTAGAATACTCTCTACTCAACGCTGCCCCCAGTCATCCACAGTTCTCTGCATCAAACTGTGATTAAATCTGATGTTATGAGTCTTGATGTTATCTAAACTTCAAGTCCTACATCAACAAGGTGCCAAAAGCTTCACTTTTCACCTTAGAAACATAGCTAAAGTCTGATACATTTATAAATCAAAAAGATGCTGAAAAACAGATTCATGGCTTTATGTCAAGCCAATTTGTTTCATACACACACACACACACACACACAAACACACACACGGTGTAAAAACAGATAGCAGCAGATTTATTACATTATATACAGATCCTGAAATTTCAAATTTGTGAATCCTTTTGTGTGTACTGAGATTGATCTAATTCCATGAAATTCTAGATTCAGGCACAGAATTCAATGCATGGCAAGCCATTTCTTCTGTTGACTGCATTGTTTGTCCTTGCCATCGAGGTCTGTAAGATCTTGCATTGCTTTTTCATATATCACTGGTTCCTTTCCCCACAGGACTCCAAAGCACTGTTGTTGTTGTTTTTTTTTTTGCAATGGCTGTGGCACCAACAGCAGTTTGGTACATGGCTCTAAGTACATGCTGCCTAAATGAATCTTCATTTTGAGGCAGACTAGAGGCAGGCTGGATGCCAGTGCATAGCTCATCTCATTCAGACTTATACATTGATCCCCTGTCTTGTTCTTCTGGCCACATAAAATGAGTGTGTGATGTCTGGCTTACAGGCAATGACTGATCAAATTTTTTTGTCAATCAGAGAGATTTCAGCTCCTGCAAGCGCTTCTTAAGTTTGGTGAAGGGAGTTGATTTTACTGTTTTGAAAAAAACTTCTCATCATATCACAGACTGTGAGTGCATGGAAAATTGGATGGCACTGGCATGGGGCTTTCCCTGTTTAAGGAGAGCACAGAAAAAGGCATGGCAAATCTTCAGCAAAGAACAAGGCACTGAGAGCTGAATTGCTGAGACGTGTTATCAGGCTAGAGAGGGCAACAATCTGGAAAAGACTAGTGAGGAGAACTGGATATTCACACACACACGCACACACACACACACACACATAACCAATGATAGACACAAGGGGCTTTATTTTCGTCCCCACCACTGGTGGGGCGCAGGGTGCGCACCCCGTGCAGTGGTATTTTCGTGCATCGCAGGCAGGCACGCAGTGCACTTGGTATTTTGGTAAACCGAGGCACACAGAGGTACACCAGGATGGGCACGATTCAATGCAACTATCTGAGTCAGCACATACAGTCAGACCTAAATTTATATATTTTGATCAGTATCTCATCTGACCACATCGCAAGCGCGTTCAGCACGCGTAATGGTCACTCAACCTGACCAAATGTACACAGGTGAAACAGGGATGCAAACTAATCAATTAACGTCGCTATGCCAACCAGAAACAGCCGTGGAATCCTACAGAGCATATATACTGCATCTATCTGAGAGCACTGGAGAGACAGAGAGAGACAGACACACGGAAAAAACATAAGTGATGATCGTTGTCCGCTATTACCCACGTCATTTCATTCCAAATACAAATGTTATCATTGTAAAGCTTAACGTTATCCACAAAGATGGAGTACATCATTGCTTTGAGGAGGATGAGGAGGATGAGGAGGAGGCCAAGGATTTACCATCTAAGGACCTTCTCCTGAGAGAAGTTTGGGCGTCGGACAGTTTCCTGGGCGGGCTCAGTCATCCTTGAAACTTGCCATGCACCTCGCTGTTTTTAAAGTGAGGTGAGGAGCTGGTGTGATTGGTGAAGATTTGACTCGGCTGTGTCAAACCCACTCCACGCCTTCTCCCCTCCCACCTTCTGAGTTGCGCCACTGGGTGGGACTGAGATGAGAAGGGGGAGTAGTTGCGCCGGCAGTGCAGTGCACGAAAATACCAAAGTCTGCACTGCCACGCCCCATTGGCGCAGTGGACCTGACTTTGCACTGCACCAGCAGCGGAATCGAAAATAGAACCCAATGAGAGAACTCACAAGAAAGGGGTGGAGGAGGCAGAGGCATCCTAATATTCTCCAGTTTTTTTGTGTTTGTTTGTTTGTTTGTTTTTTGCAGATTGTATTGATTGGCACAAACCTATCTTTGCCTGTATGGCCTTTGTGCATTAGGATCAAAGCTGAGCCAAACATGCTGCAACTTCAGCAATGCAAGAGCAACACAAGGACATCAGTACCATCACAACTGATGATGACTCTTGTGTATATACTGGGGAGGTTGATGGTATGTAGCAATATCCTGATGTAATCTTCTTGACCACTCATCAAATTGGCTAGGCTCTCCACACTGTCCTTTTGGATGGTTTTGGTTTCCTCTGCATCTCCAACAATCAATCTCTGGCCAAGATCATTGTATGTTCCTCAGTGAGTGTATGTGGGCCTGAGCTTGTTATGTATTTGAAAATAAAAGCAGAAAGTGCAGCTGCTGGTCAAGTATGTCCGGTAATTTGGCACATTTGGCTGCAAATTCTACATAAAAAACACAATCTACATCAGACATGCTGCCAAACGGTTAAGGGCACTAATCAATTCTCTGAAGTTCATTTTGTCATTACTTGTGACAGAGTGTTGGATTCTCCTAACTTCTCCTGTCTTCGCAGAATTTCATGAGCCTGCATCTTGGCATTTTGTTGTCATACACAACATACAGCAGTAACTGGTCATGAATATCCATTTTCCAATACAGCTGCAGCATGCAGTGTGTCCTTGGCATCACTGTTTACAAAATGTTATCATTGTGTGTGTATGCTCACATTGTTAATGTTATTGTAATCGTTAGCATTATTGGTGTGGACAGCCCTTAAGTGGTACTCATTTTTCCCAATCAACTGTACCTTCTTGGCAAGGTCAGCTTTTAAGGTTTAATTCATATATTGTTAAAAATTGCACTGACATGCTGGTATTTCCTTTAATAATCAGACTAGCTCAAAATCAGTTCAGTGCCTCACCAATGTGACTATTAGCCAGTCTGTAACAACTGCAGTTTATGTGGAATAATACCCATATACCAAACTGCTGTTTAGCACCACAGTCACCACAACAAAAATAGTGTTTTGGAGTCCCATGGCGAAAGGCTGGAGGTTGATTGAAGATGTCACAAAATCAGTGATGTATGAAAAAGCAGTGCGAGATCTTACACAAAACTAATTGGTTAAGTTTAGCCAGCAAAACTACTTGATTAAGTTTAGGAAAAGATTGTGATTTTGGTTAACGAGTATGTTACTGTCATTGAAAAAGTGTATTGAAAATATAAATGTATTAAGTTCTCTTTCCAAAGAAAATCTTTACATCTAAATCCTTAAAAAAAAAGCTTGCAAGGAAGCGAGAGAGGGAGCATAGAAAGCTGTCACTTATAAAGCCAGCTTGGTCTGGGTGAACCAAGGATGATATTGTTGAGATCTGCAGTCTCCCCTGCTTTTCCTCACTGTGCTCCTATTCCTCTCCTGTCTCCTGTCTGTCTGTCCCCTGTTTGTCAGGTCTGAGTCTGTGTCACTGTGGGACGTGGTCAACAGGTGGGGCCCAGCCTCCTCTCCTCCTGAGCACAGTTTCGCTCAATCAAGTAATCATGACTCACCTGCCTACGCAGTATATAAGCACCAGGTTTTCAGCCAGGATTCGTCAAATCATCAGCCTACCTGTGTGGTAATGACCAAGAAATTTGTTAAGTACCTTTTGTCAGTTTGCTTTATCTGCTAAGTGTGTTCCTGACCTTCCTTTTTTGCGTGTGTCTGTGCTCAGCTGCCAGTCTGTTCTCACCAAAGAAACTAGACCTGTCACTTCCCGGTCTCAGTTACTCTGGATTCTCTGCCTGGATTCACCCATTGCACATTCTTTGAATATCTATTGAACTGTTAACCTTTCAACAGTCTCCTGTTTGAGTGTGGTATTTTGGGTCCTAGATACTCTAAAACTTAACAGATGTGCTCATGTCCAGACATCTTGATACAGGTTGACATCAGTTTAAAATGAATTTGTTTCCTTAGCTGGAACATTCCATAGGATCTTTACTCTTTTTTAAGTGCATTTTTTATCCTGTTGAAGCTTTCAACCACAAGTGAGAAGTTAATATTCAATAAATTTCAATAACACAATTTAATTCCCACAGGGTCATTAAGCAGCTGCGGTGGATTGCCGTGTAAACCTGATGATTTTTCTTCTGGCATTGAGTCCAGAGCATCTTTCAATTCAGACAAATTGATAGAAATCTCTTGTCTGTTCGGCTGAAAGTGTGGGTAGATTCAAATAATTTAGAAAATACAACACTGCAGGGTTAACCTTCTGAGACTTGGTTGTTTATAATTTAGAGTGAAGAGAGGTAAAAATGTTAAGAGTGCTAACTCTTCAGCATTCTTGAATACATATGGATGTTTAAATCTCAAATCAAAGACTGTACTTGGTTTCTTTGCATTTTTATAGTTATCGTGATGAGTTTTGAGATGCAAGAATTCAGCTTTTTTATGTTCTCTGCTCAAATGAGAAGAAAAAGCGAGTATGAAATGACTTATACATTTTGCTATGGAATCTACTGATATCTACTTGTTTCAAATGTGTATGTTGCAGAAAAGCAAGATCAACATGTTTCAGTTTAAAAAATTCAAGACTTTACGATCTTTTTTTTAATTCACTTTTTTATGGGTTTTTCCAGAACAAAAAGAAACATGTACATGCTATACCAGTCACTTGTACCTTAGCCAAGACAATCTTTTTGACAAGTCCAAACCTCATACATTCAGAGTTATGCAATTAAAGTTAGCCACATAACAAAGTGCACAAAGTTGGTGATATTTCATAGAAATCAAAACTGATGTTTGGATACAGGACACCACAAACAAAACAAAACACTGACAATCAGATGAAAATATTAAATTAAAAAAAGTAAAGTGACAAAAATGGGCACTGTTAGGTGAAAGCATATAGAGCACCCTGGAATACACACTATTATTTTGGAAATAATGCAAATTGTTCACTCAGTCAATTATTGTACCTCTGCATAGTTAAAAAACAAAACAAAACAAAACAAAACAAAAAAAACAGGTGCACGCTGGGATTGGTTAAATGCACCATGGTAAAAATTGTTCACAGTGGATTCTCCAGTTGTGACTTCTACATATGCTTCTACAAGTAATCTGAGAGGAATACATTTCAACAAAATGGGATTTATGATAGGACAGGACTTTTTTGACTTTGTCCTGGGACTGGGATGGAACAGGAGTATTTTTGTGGGACTGTGATGGAACAAGAATGAAAATCCTCTCCCATGTCACCCTCCGATGTGAGTGCATGTGTGTGTGTGAGTGGGAATAGAGCAGGGCTCACTCCACACAGGGAGACTTAGGGCTGATCACTGCAGCTCAGACAAAAAAAAAAAAAAATCTGAGCATCCTCTGGTGTTTCACCTTAGCTGGGAAGATTAGGAAGTGTTGAATGCCCTTCTTTCGGGGACCAGTCATGGCTTGGGAGAATGACTTAACCTAGAGGTAGAGGCAGAATAGTCCACATGTATGAATAGCTTGTGAACCTCATAGGAGATGGAAGAGCCAGAAGCTCTGTATGTATCCACGACAGTTTTCCGGTCCAAATACCAGAGTAGTTTGAAGATCTATCAAAGATCTTGAAGATCTATTAAAGTTCTTGCCATCTGATTTTGCACCAGTATAGATTCAATGTGCTCTTTCAATGTCAATATTCCCCAGGGATAAAAGACTGGGGACACACACTGGTAAATGTCACTGGAGAAATGCAGTGGTATCGCTCCTTTCCACGCTCTCAGGTAAGTAAGTTAATCTTCAAATTGGTTCTGATCTCTGATCTCACAGAGATCTCAGCCTGTGAGATCTTTTTTATTAGCTCCCACACTATCATGCTGTTTTAAATCAGCAAAGCCTTATAAGGTTATTGAGTTGTCATGAATTGTTAAGAGTGACAAGTTCGGTTTCCATTTTGAAGACACTGGATTTCACACACATGAGGTCAGTTTGCATCACATTTGCTGTTGCGCTGGTGTTATTGACCTTGTAACGAATACTGGCGAGCGAGTTCTTAACTTCTGAGAGTGGTGTAGAAATGCAAATAAAATAAATAGAAATACCATCTGCAGAGCTTGATTGGATGGAGTTGTTTGATTCAGATGTGTACTGGAAAGGGTTTGTTGGATGGTCACTGTTAGCAAACAAAGTTTTTGGCTTCTTGTCCTGAGTTGAAGTGGGCCATGAGTGGAAAGTTCCATCTTTTCTTTGTTTATTTTAGTAGAGGTACACATTTGATTTTGTGAAATAAATAAATAATTTTAGGAACACTGTAGAGACATTGTGACAGTTTGCAGAAGCAAGAGCTGAACTCTTTCTCCGCCATGCAGCTCAGCGACCCAGAAGGATCCAATTTGTGATTCATCTTTGACTTTTCCATTTCATTCAGTCAGATTTTTCAGTTAAATCACTTGGAACACATTATGTCATGCAGCTGGCAGGCTCATATTATTATCTTATACCATCAGTGTTATTAAAAGAAAAGATTAATTGAACCTATTTGCATTAAATGTATATACTATATACTTACCTTAATTTATGTTTGTGTCCTTGTGAACACATTTACATAGCCCTTTGTATTTACATTGCCCTATATATTTGTTTGAAGTTCTGGTTGCACTAGATACCTGTTAGGGGCTGGTGACATCAGTGGGTGAAGTGGATGTTCAAATAACCTGCCTTTATGGTATGATAACAGTCATTAGTACATTCACTACTACTACTACTAGGTTTGGTTGAAATCTAAACACCAACCAAATAACGTAATTTTACAATAAAATAATTTTAAACAACACCCGTTTCAAAAACTAGATATGTTTAAGTCATGAAAATGTCTGTGCTTTGTTCTTATTCAAGTGGGGGTATCTCTTTGTAGGAGTTAGGAATTTAGGAACCAAATTACTGACTGACCTAAAGTTGCTACTGTGAACATAACACATTAAAATACAAGAGACTACAGCAACATTGTGAAGCTGTATTTAGCAGTGCTTTCAGGTACATGCTATCATTAACTTGCCAACATGCTAACATGAGCTAACATGATGACTATGTTAACATGCTGATGTGTAGCCCGTATGTTAACCATGTTCAACATTGATAGTTAAATGTCTCAATAGTTGTTGTGGTATTTCAGACTCTAACTGACAAATCAACTTAACCACTATTGAGATCCATATCTCCAAATTAAATTTGGAAATATTGATGCCTACTTGTGGTACACATTTAGCTGACCAGGCATTATTTGCACAGAACTGTTGGGGCTCTATTTTCGATTCCGCCGCCGGCGCGGTGCAGGCGCAGCACAAAGTCAGGTCCGCTGCACTGATGGGGCGTGGCGGCGCAGACTTTGGTATTTTCGTGCACTGCGCTGCCGGCACAAACTACTCCCCCTTCTCATCTCAGTCCCACCCAGCGGCGCAACTCAGAAAGAGGGAGGAGAGAAGGCGTGGAGTGGGTTTGACACAGCCGAATCTAATCTTCACCAATCACACCAGCTCCTCGCCTCACCTTTAAAGACGCCGCTGGCGAGGCGCATGGCAGGTTTCAAGGATGACTGAGCCCACACAGGAAACTGTCCGACGCCCAAACTTCTCCCAGGAGGAGGTCCTTAGATGGTAAATCCTCGGCCTCCTCCTCCTCCTCCTCTTCATCCTCCTCAAAGCAATGATGTACTCCATCTTTGTAGATAACGTTAAGCATTACAATGATAACATTTGTATTTGGAATGAAATGACGTGGGTAATAGCGGACAACGATCATCACTTACGTTTTTTCCGTGTGTCTGTCTCTCTCTGTCTCTCGAGTGCTCTGAGATAGATGCAGTATATATGCTCTGTAGGATACCACGACAGTTTCTGGTTGGCATAGCGACATTAATTGATTAGTTTACATCCCTGTTTCACCTGATCAAAATATAGAAATTTAGGTCTGACTGTATGTGCTGACTCAGATAGTTGCATAGCATTGAATCGTGGCTGTTGCTAATTATTGATCGCAGTGAAATGCCAGACACTGTGGAAACCTGCCTGTGAGGTATTGGTGACGTGGGCACATGACTCCGCTGGTTTACGAAAATCCACTTGCCCAGTGTGAGTTGACCAGGTCTGGGGTGGCGAGCTTTCAGCGCACTGTTATGCCGCTGGCATGGACCAAAATGGACCAAAAATCCAAATCCGCTGGCTGATTATGCCGACACCTCCCCCTACTGTGCCTCAATGCCCATCCTGGCGTACCTCTGTGCGCCTCGGTTTACCAAAATACCAAGTGTGCTGCGCGCCCACCTGTGCTGCACGAAAATACCACTGCGCGGGGTGCACAGCCTGCGCTCCGCCAGTGGCGGGGACGAAAATAGAGCCCTTGGTGTAATTTTGTCCATCTGAAGCATGTTCATTTGTTCAACAGTTCAGACAACAGATCTACCCCTATAGCTCTAATTTGGTCTCCACCAGCAATTGAGAAATAAATCTTTAGCTTGTTAAATGCTCTGCTATGTTAACCAACCAACCATTGTGTAAATTTGTATTGTCTGCCAATTGGTGCCTGGCAAGTAAAGTGAAATAGGTTAATTAGAGCTTTTTTTTTGCCAACTTGAGAAGTTGATAAGAGCAACATCCAACTATACAATTAATTTGTGGTGAGCTAAACAAGGCAAAAATTGTTCATTGACATTTTACATGTAATCTAGGCTGTTCAGCTTAAGGGAGAAATTGTCCACTATAAATGTAGTAATGCTGAAGCTAGAAGACCATAGATAGAACACATGATGTCAGTTGGAAGAGATATCATCGCTGCTGATAGAAAAAAAAACATTACCTTAGAAAACATCAACTCTGGGAGCTGAAACGTAACATCTGTCCAGAAATGTCAACAGAAACATTATCACTGCAGGTTTAACATCACCAAACACACACTTTTATTGTAAAATGCAGTTGGTGAGGTTGGGAGCGTCATTACTGCAGGTGTAAACATTATCACCATGGGCAGAAATGTCACACTGACAGGTGGAAACATGCTCTCTGTGGCTAAAAATGTCATCTCTCCAGGAACAAACATCTCCTCTGTTGGTTGAAGCATCTTTTCCACAGGTAGACATGTCAGCACCACAGGAGGGAAACCCACCATGTGGGAAAAATCTTCATTTGAACGGTTTGACTACTGTGGGAGTCATCATCATTTCTTCAGGCAGAAATTGTTAGAAAGCACCCATGCCATATACTGAACATTTTTATTTCATTATGTGTATTTCCTGATACTTATACTTTGTTTAGAAAGAAACAGATTGAGATATCGCAGCAATAATAATATGAATCGATCACCATGACATTTTGTAAAGACATTCATGTCCTTCAAAGGATGAATCCTTTGGTGAATGGCTTTGGTGACTTTTCAGGGCCACCATAAGATCAGTGTTTGTGGTTTTAAGTTGATGTGATTACAGGATAAGCTAATTACTTTGGTGATGCCTTTGTATCACCAAAATCTAGTCAAAAATCATAGTTTATGCAGTACAATTAGTCTTGCTAATTCTTTTTCAGAAAACCTGTTGTTTCACCTATGTTTTTTTTCTTTTCCACTTTATAGTTTTTGGAGATTGAGAATCAATGGCTGTCTGGTTTCCTTGAGTGTCAATGTTAGCATTATGTTATCCCTCTCCATTTTACCTTTTGTCATAACTAATGACAGAAAAAACATAGAGGGAGGTAAAAACAAATTCACTGCACTCAAGGAATTGGATATTGTCCAATGGCAAACACACAAGGAGCACTTTGGGATGTGTAGAAACTTTGGTCACTCAATATTGGAATTCATTTTTGCTATTTAGGAACTCAGATTCTTTCATTTATCTATTGCAAGATTGTGTAGGTGTTTTTTCTGAGTGAGACAGTTTCTCCTTCAGTTTCACTTCAGTTTGTGATTTGAGACTGTATGTTATCTTCTCTTTTTTGTGTGTCTGTATGAAGTTAATGTTTTGTTGTGGGATGAGGAAGTGACCTTCTTCATAGAGGAATCACCACATCACCACTTCATGACTAGTAGCGGTAGAAACAGGGAAACACTCCAGTTTTGGTTCCTTAATAAACTTAAATCAGAAAATCATTGAGTTATTTATTTTGAAGATATTTACACTAGGTTGCCTCTTTATTTGATAGATCTGCCCACATCCAGTACCACTAAACTAGCTGCCTGAAGCTTATTTATCAAACTTACTCCAGACACCTCAGATTTCTTTTTGACACAGGAGCTCATGAATAGCCGGTGGTGTACTGGCCGTCTGGCTTATTGGGACAAATCCCAGTGGGCTGCCACATCAGTGGGCCAGTAGACTGTCAAAAAATCAATAAAATGGGAAGTCAGAAATGATGATTAAAAACTCTCGTCATTCAGGGTGCACATGAGAGCATGGTGCATATGTTCCAGGACTATGGGCTTAATGGCCAATCACAAAATGTAAAAAAAAAAAAAAAAAAAAGTTATACACGGATATAACCAAAATGCTTACTGTTGGACCGGCTAAGCACAAACATGGCATGAAACAAGCATGGAACATTTAAACTTGTTTCTTGGTGGCGATGTACGGGCTAATAGTGGGTACAACTGTACCTGCTGAACTAACTGCTAACAATCAGCAGTCAGTCAACATGCTTGTGCTGGTCAGTCACAATAGCTCTCCATGCTAAGCTGTCAGTTAGCAAGTTAGTTAGCTCTGTCTCTAACAGGACAATAAGTTCAATTTATTCAACAGACATACTTGAACCATCGACTCCTGTGTCACAACCTACTAAAAGCCATCCCTCTTTTGTGGAGAAGTTTATGGAAGAAGTCAGAAGTTGAATGGAAAATGACTTGACTTCTATGAAGCCAAGAAGCTACGATTGCTCTGTTTGATCTCACTCCAAGGTCTGCAATGTGAAAACCAATTTATATCAAAGATCACCAATGTTTAAATTGATGCTAAATAGTCACAAGTCTGTACTTCATCCTTGTACATTTTGTGGGGGTCTCATTGGAATGAAGTGATTTCATCACAAAGCATTACATTTAAATGTTAATGTTAAATGTTAATTCAACATGCTATGCCATTTTCTGAATATGAGTCCTCCTTGTGGCCAATGTTCTAAACTGCTATACTATCAATCACTAAAACTGATACTATTATAATCCAGTGAACCTCAACCACAACCGCTGTTTTTACATATACCTTTCAAGCCTTCTGAACATATCATACTCAATTGACAAACTTTGCATGGGGTATCAATTGAACATATAAATACAAACTCCTATTGTCGTACTGCTCCTCTACCAAATAAACTGCATGTAATCAGCAGCTCCTAAGAGTACTTAAATGTCACTGCAACTTCAACCAATGACGTCTTCCAACTGTGTATGAGTCAGTTAGGCGAGATGAGTGAGATAAGCATCTGTCAAAATCTGCTATATCATTTATGTTTCAAGCATCCATCTGTGCTTGTACCTAAGCCCCCCCAAACACAACATCAACCTCTACACAGCTATGTCACAGTACTACCACTGCTTCTGTATGTCACCTTTAACTTCCAAAGCAGCCTTTCCTCCAAACCACCCCACTGCAAGTCAAACACACAGTGGGAGATGTGATTTCCTTTGATGTGTTGCCTTACTTAGTAGTGGAACACAAAGGTTTCCGTGAGCTATGTTTGTCCTCACTACAGGGCACCTTCTCATTTACATAATTCCTACAAAAATGTGCCACAGCTTAAAAAAAAGGTGACAACAAAGGTCAAATAAATAAATAAATAAATAAATAAAGCCCTGCAGTGAAGTACACATCAGACAGTTCGACAATGAGGTTTTATTTCACAGATGCATGGCAGTATCTCACTGGCTACAGGATAAAACCTGCAGCAGTGTAGAACAGGTGCAGTGAATCACAGCCATTTAGCGATCTTTCTCAGCATGGAGGTGATTAATGTTGATCACCCCACAGCTTGTCTGGCAAGATATGTCCCCAGACACATTATATACAGACATATATAACATGTCAGTGATTCAAACAAGAAATAGCAATACCAGACTTGTCAACAAGGTAATATAACATAAATAATGACATTAAATATGGATATCTTTATTTTAATAGTGGATTTACAGAATTACATTAGTTACCTTGAAGGAAAATACTTACTTACTTGAATATGTTAAAAAATAATTCTTTAAAGGATTATTGTTATCATTATTATTATTGTTGTTGTTGTTGTTGTTGTTGTTGTTGTTGTTGTTGTTGTTATTAGTAGTAGTAGTAGTAGTATTAGTATTATAGTAAAGTTTAGTAAGATGTCAGTGCAGTTGTGTAGTGGTTTCTTTATGGTAGCAGTAGAAAGAACCTAATAACTAAGCAAATAATAGTTCAGGGCACAGGGGTCATTTTCTAAATTAAGAGGTATTTTATGTATTTTACTGACAATCAATGCAAGGCTTTTTTCTGTAATGGAGCATTTTCACTCTGCAATATTGTTACTTTCTGGAACGGAAGACTTCTTCCTCCCCTTGTCAACACTATAATGTTACGTTTGTTACATATTTCCTTCTGGAGATCTGTCTTCCTCTAGCTTGTAACTATCCTCTGCTTAACTGCAGGCAGACAGTTTTTGCCACAAACTTGTGAAGAAAAGTGCTTTGATGTGTTTGCTTCATATTTACATTTACGTGAGCTTTGAAGCTGACAGGTTATGGAACGACAAGGGGTATTTGTTCCCTGAAGTTGTTTTTAAAACAGCACTTCTTCCAACACTTGGTGCAGTTTTACCAAGGTACTTATGTTGCCTGGAAAGAGGCGCTTTACCTTTCGACACAGCTGAATTCATGATCTCACAATCTTGCGATTATCATTTATAATATCTGAACTGGAGTGCATTTCTTCATTGAAAGAAGAGCAAAGAACGCCACTGAAGGCTTCTCTCCATGGAAAAAATGTTTTTGCTCTTCTTCCGACTGGCTTTGGCATGAGTCCGACTACAACACATGGTTCATTGATCTGATTGGTTGAAGTCAGCCCATGATAGATGGTAATAGACAGATGGTTCATCCAATCACCTGCCAAGTATTTTTTTGAAAGTGCCTACCCTATTTCAAATGGTTTCCATGAACAATTTCCCAGATGGTTCTGTAGAACAAACCATCTGGCACTTCAGGTTAGGAGGCACGGCCTTGAAGGCAAAAGTCAGAGGACAAGTCAACCTCTTTTTTAAGCTTTATTGGCACAACCGCATTTTAAGTAGATGACATGGTATTGCTGAGATATTCAAAGAGCTGTCATAACTATGTGTATCAAATGGTCTCATAATTCTACAGAACTTTTCTTCAGCTTAGCCATCAAGGAATCAGTAATTCTAACACTGAAACATTGTCAGTGTTTAACCCTGCTGTTATTACAATGTCCAGAATGTTAACAAGCAAATGAGTGGCTTCATTAGCATGTTGTGTAAACTCAAAGCTGTCCAGTAAATTCACACGCTCCATAGCTTTGGAGTCATTCTTTGTTGATATGGATATTCAGGTCTACATTCAGGATTAGCCTGTCGTATTTAGTTATACTTAGTGCGATCAGCTCTGAGAATTCCTGCAAAAATGATGAAAAACTAATGAATATCTTGGTGGTTGATACAGTGATGATGAGTACTGATAGTTGGCTGCAATGCCCCCTCCTTCCATCTTTCAGACTGATGAAAGGGGGATGAGGGATTCCTGACAGGGACAGAGATGTCCTCTGGATGCCCTGGGTGATGTGAAGCTGCCTGTACAGGCTAACCTTGGCACTTATGTATCTGCAGTTTGTGGTTGAATTGGATGCCTCCGTCACTGGGGTCGGGGTGGTATTATTGCAATGATCTGGCTCAGATCAGAAACTTGATCCCTGTGCTTTCTTCTTCAGGAAACACCGGCAGGGAGGAACTATGATGTTGGTGGTGACAGGGAACTGTTAGAATAGCAAGTGGCATCATTGGTTGGAGATTTCTTGAGCAACCTCTCCTACATCCAGTGGGCCAAGCGACTCAACTCCTGCTAGAAAGAGATTGAGTCTATTGTCACTCTGTTTGTGTCTGACTCTGTCCATTCTCACGTTCAGCACTGGTTCCACATGTACCAGTTCACCTGCCACCCTGGTGCCAATCGAACCTTAAGGGTACTTAAGCGAGATTTCTGGTGGCCTAGGATGGGGGCAGACACCCGGGGGTATGTCGCGGCCTGCTCAGTCTATGCTCAGGGGAAAACTTCTCATCAGGCACCTGCCGGTGTCCTCAGAGTGTTGCCTGTCCTAGGCCACCTGTGGTCACACATCCAATGGATTTCATCAATGGACTACCCTCATCTCAAGGTAACATGGTCATACTGACCATTGTTGATCGGTCTTCCAAAGCCGCTCACTTTGTTGCCCTGTCCAAACTCTGCTAAAGAGACTGCTAAACAGTTAGTGCATCATGTTTTCTGCTGGCATGGTATCTCATTAGATATAGTCTCTGACAGAGACCCACATTTCATCTCCCAATATTGTAGGGAGTTTTGCAGGGCACTGGGGGCATCAGTCAGTTTGTCCTCGGGCTTTCATACCCAAACTAACCAGTCTGAAAGATCTAATCAGAACCTGGAATCAGCCCTTAGGTGCATCACAGCGGCCAAGCCCACTTCCTGGTCAACCCATCTCCCATGGGTAGAATATGCTCATTACTCTCTCACCAGTTCTATCACAGGCTTATCACAATTTAAGGCTTTTCTCAGGCACCTGCCCCCTCTGTTCCCTTGCCAGGAGGAAGAGATATCCATTCTATCTGTCCAGATCCACCTCTGCCATTGTCAGAGGATCTGGAGGAAGGCTTGTGCTGCATTTCTTCAGCCGGCGGAGAAGAATAAACAGATCACCAATTGCCACTGCAGGGAGACCCCTGAATATAAACCAGGTCAGAAAGTGTGGTACTCTTCCAAAAATATACCCCTCAAAACTGACTCCAAGAAACTGTCTCCCCAGTTCTTAGGTTGCTTCACTGTTGATTCTATTATCAACCCCATGGGTCCTCTACCAGACGTCTAGGAGTTTGAGGGTTCTGCACAGTATCTTAGCTGATACTAGGACTGTGCTGGACAGAGACCTCAGATGTTGTTCCTGGAATCTGTGGAAGCCACACTCCCAGTTTGTGCGTCACTGCCCCCAGTGCTCAAATTACCACTGGTATCGCTGTCGCCTTTACTCCCCACATCTTCCCTAGCTGCTCTTCCAGCATTTGTCATTTTTCTAGCTTCTTGTGTTCCTTCTTCTTGATGCTGCTGTCACTTGGGATTGTTACGTCTATCACTACTGCCTCATTACTATTATTATTATTTTTTTTTTTTTATTATTATTATTATTTTTTTTTTTTGGTCTATCAGCACAATGTCTCGTTGGTTAGTCACCACCATCTTGTCGGCCTAGATCTGGAGGTCCCACAGGTTCTTGGCTCGGCCATTCTCCACTGCCTTAGGGGGTGTCTTCCATTTTGACCTTGGGGCTTCCAGCTCATACTCAGTACAGATATTCCTGTATTGGTTTTCTTTTGCCTGAGGAATTTGGTCAGCATCTCATCTTTGGGGGCCATCTTCAGGATGTATTCCTGGATCTTAGTTGTTTCATCCTGGACAGTGACTTTGACACTCACCAGTCCTTGGCCTTCTGTTTAGTGTACAGTCTCAGGGTGCTGGACTTTGGAAAACCTTAATGCATTGTGAGCAGCTTCATTGTCTTGACATCAGTGTCTTCTATTTCTTCCTCTGGCCATCTGATTATACCAGCAGGGTATCTGATTACTGGCAGTGCATATGTGTTGATAGCCCAAACCTTGTTCTTCCCATTCAGCCGACTCTTCAGGACCTGCCTTACTTGTTGTAAGTATTTGGCTGTGGCTGACTTCTTCATGGTTCCCATTTGCTCATGGTATCCCAAGGTATTTGTAGCTGTCCTGAACATCTGTAATGCTACCTTCTGGTAGTTCAACCCCCTCAATTCTGATTATCTTCCCTCTCTTTGACACCATCCGCCCTCATTTATCTACTCCAAATGACATCCCAATGTCGTTCCTGTAGATCATGAAGATGTGGATCAGGGATTCGATTTCTCGCTCATTCCTGGCATACAGCTTGATGTCATCTATGTAAAGGAGGTGGCTGATGGTCGTAACCGGTGTAGCCACTCTTCATGATGATCTGGCTAAGGGGGTTCAGGCCTATGAAGAACAGCAGTGGTGATAAGGTATTTCCCTCCCATATGCCGTATTTGATGGTGAATTGTGTAACTAGCTTTGAGTGGGCCTCCAGAGTCATTTTCCACAGCCCCATTGAGTTCTTGACGAAGGCTGTTAGTGTCCTGTTGACACTGTTACAACTCCAAGCATTCCATGATCCATGTGTGTGGCATTAAGTCATAGGCTTTCTTGTAATCAATCCAGGTGGTACACAGGTTGTTTTTTTCTGGTCCTGCAGTCTTGGGTGACTGCTCTTTTGACCAGTAGCTGGTGCTTAGCTCCCCTGGTATTGCTACCAGTTACTCTACTTTTGTTTTTTGTTTTTTTTTTTAATTCATAGGCATTTGCTTTTTAACATGGCGATGTATACAATTCGGTATTTTCCTGTGAATGTTAACATCCTTGTTGCACTCAACAGCACAATATTGCTCCTCCTTGACCACCACCCATATAAGTCATGAATTACTTTGTTTAAAGTTGAAATGCTTTGGCATCTTAGTTCATATGAAGCCATTCCTTGTTTTATTTCTGTCATGGTACGTTTCTATCATGACAAAGCATTGACAGCTGTAGTTGTATATTCTTATTTTCTGGGTTCTGTGAAACCATTACTGACACTGATACATTTGTTATATTTTTGTTAAACTCCTCTGTGTAATTATCGTAAATAAATCTTACCTACAAATGGAACAGAACAAGTAGCCTTATGCAGCAATTTAGAGCTATCTATTACGATAAACGATCAAATTTCAAGAACATGCACCTCCTCATGTACTGTACATGTGGCATCTGGTTGAAACAACAAAACAACAACTAAATTCTCAGTGAAGACAGTCTGCTGAGTCTGAGTCTGAGATGTTGCTGTTTAAGTCTTTCAAAAGCATTTTTTCAATGTTTTGAACAACACAGAGAAAGTCACCTCCATTATATTAGGGTGGAGGCAAATGAAACTGAAACTAGCAGCACAACCAGGCACCACTTAAAGGAAGTGAAAAATATGTGTTTTTTTGCTTCAGATTTAGTGACCCTTTAATGTGCAGGGAAGTGACCATTGTGATAGTAACATCACTGTTTTCGTACATTGATCTAATACAGCTATGTCAAACTTCACAGGACCCAGGAGGACTCTGACCTTCCTGCCATATCCAGAGGCTCACACCAAGTGGATGTCAACATTCCTCATGTGTCACAGTTGAAGCGGTCACTGACTGCTCTGGGCACAACGACAGAACTCGGGGCTCAGTCACACTCTCAGCTGCATATGTTAAGGGCCTCGTAAAGATATTGCCACTGTTTGAGGAGAAGAAATGTACTACGTGTGAGGATTTAGCTTGTCTATCTTCTTTGATTCCTCATGCGAGTCTCTTGGGGATGCACTGAATAACCTGTTGGAAGATGAGGCAGCAAGAGCTCTAGTAGAGGCACTGAAACATGAAACATCATTGCAGTTGATGTTTAATGATGCTTGCCGACAGCCTTTACTGATCCCTTTGGACAATAATGTACGACTGTCTAGCAACAACAGAGGCTTGACACTTAATATGTAGTGTTCAGAATTTGTTAGGCTTTAGTGAAGATTCGTGCATCTACTTCTTCATATGATTTAAAAGCCTCCTGCAAATGAAGTGGTCAGTTTTCATTTTAGTGGTTCAGTGGTTTAGACATTATATTCACTGTATTCAAACATGTCTTATTTCATCTGCATCTGCTGACTAAAATGCATAGAGACAAGCTCTCAGATGCAACAGTGAGCCAAACTCAAAATTACACTGATTCACCCAAAGGGTGAACTGCAATTACAGGTCAAAGGGGGGGCTGCATCATCAGTAGAGCACAACATGTTTACTGCTGCTGTTTGAAGAAAGGCTTTAGGCATTTATTGGTTTTCTGGACAGACATCATGTAGAGAAAAAAATCAGGCCAGACACAATTAGATCAGAGACATTGTGAAACAGCAAAAGGTGAAGCAGAAAAACAGAAATTTAGTGGATCATATACTCTATGTAATCCCATTTTTATGACAAGGTGATGCCAACATAAACACTTGTGCGATCAGTGTGACCCTGCACAGGGCTGAGTGGGTTTTCATTAAAGGCAAGAAAAAAATGTGAGTGTTCAACATTTTACAGCGCCATAATGTTGAACTAAATCTATTTTTTTACACTCTTTCATGACTTTCATTTGAGTGAAAGACCATTTGAAAGACTGATCATAAACATTTTTGGAAATAAAAGTGAGCAGGCAGCAGAATGTAAAAATGTTCCCTTGTGCTTTTAGCTTGGTATCTTGCATATGTATGTAGACACATATTCAGTGCAGAGCAGAGTACTGTTGCCACCCCACAGCAGGCAGCATGTTTCTGGATGTTGTCAGCAGTGTTGTTGGAAAACATGGTTCCCTTTGGGCTGGGTGGGGTTTGTGGAAATGCTATAAAAGCTTGGACTATCCACCTCAGTGAACCTTGTGCATGTTGCCTGACCGCTGTCTTGGTCTAAGATGTTGCATATACAGTGATTCCGTTTTCATGTCTTTCTTTTCCCTGTTTTGTTGCAATCAAGATCTACATCTTTTCACTCTAGTTAATGGATAAAAGTCTGTCGTATTTGCAGTTTTACATTCCTGATTTGGAATGATGATGATAAATTTGCAGTGAGTGCAAAATGTTGTGATGCTACTTAATGGAGTGGAATGACATCCTTGTTACATTGTTACATATAACAAGTTTTTGAAATATACATTATTTTTCTGAAATGCAGGTAAAGTTTACCAAGTATTTAAGGATCACAATTTTATCTCTCATAGCTTCAACATACAGTATAAAATGTACAGTAAACAAAATTTTACAGTTATACTATCCCATTTGTATGAATGTTATGCACTGTTGTTACACTTCATTTCTGACCATTGCAAATTGCAGTCTGTTCATCAATAGACCAGTGTGTAGCATTTAGTGGCACCCGGAGATGAGGTTTCAAATTGCAACCAACTGAATACCTCTCACATCAGCCCCACCACAGTAACCGGCAAAAATGTGAAAATTGTGAAGGGCCCCCTTAAGGACCAGAGTTTGGTTTATGTGTCCTGGGCCACAGTATAAACGTGGCAGCGTATTATTGAGGACACCTTGGAAGGTGACTTGTGCCCTCTGTAGATAAACAGTGCTCATTCTAAGGTAACAGAAACACAACTATTTGTAGTTGCAGGTGATTGTACACAAATTAAAACATAATAAACCAAAACAGCCCATGCACAGGTAAGTGCACAAATGAATACAGGCACAATGTAAACACATTTTAACAACCTTTATTCATTATTCACATTGAAATATTTCCTTTAATAAATTATGTTTCTTTAAAAAAAAAAAATGTTGATGTAGTTCCTTTTATTTCTACAGCGTATGATGTTCAGCTACTGCAATAACCCACTGATTTAGCTAAGAGGAAAGGCAGGCCACAGCTAGTTGTGGCAGAGGTCCCTGCACACTCAAATAATCACACAAAAAAATGAAAGAAACCAAACAGAATATCTATATACAAATTAACTAGTAATTCAAATCAAACTGAAAGAACAAAAAAAAAAAAAAAAAAAAAGACATGCACCCATGCAGGAGTTCGGTAGGCCCCTACCCACAACTGCTGTGATAAAACCTGAATCCACCTTAAGTCACCACCTGAATAGGCTGAGCACACTTGAAATACAACACGTTAAAAAGAGACATCTACGTAACAAAGGCTAGCGGTAGAGCGGCTACTTGACCACGAGGCAACACGAGGCAAGAGACCAGAGAGGCAAAAAAAAAACATAAGAAGACGAAGGGGAAAAGAGGCAAGGCAGGGCAAACAGCAGCCTGATGCTGGACAAGCTTTAAAAGAAACAAAGCCAGCTGTTAGTGACAAGACCTATGCTCTGCAGATAAGTTTCGCACCTAACTTGCAGCACCAGTTACCTGTGTTAGCCTGCACACATCAATACAGTAGCAGCGGCAGCGAACTTTCAGGCCCGACACACCAACCTGGAGAAAGAACACACGGCACATACCACGCCGGGATACCACGGCTCAACGGAGCTGCACGACGGATGCCACTTGCTCCGGAAGAGGAGAGAGAGCGACTAACCCAAGAGCGAGGGTATATGAATAGGCCTGCATTAGCAGCCAATGACGCGGCGGCACTACAGGTGCCTGTAAGGGGCGTGCCACACACCTACCGCAATCGCCATGCCTGCTATAAAACAGACGGAGGGACACAGAAGAGAAATGCAACAAATATTATAAATATCTGGTTACACAGGCACTGATTATCACATCATTAATATCATCCCTGGAATCCAACATGGTGGTGGAAGCATCATGTTTCAGGGATTATGAGGCTAATCAGGATAGAGGGAAATATGGATGCAGAAAAATACAGACTGATGATGCGTGAAAATCATTTTGAGAGCGCTCATGATCTCAGGTTCAGGCAAAGGTTTACATCTTAAAAAGACAACAACCACAAGTCAAGAAAACGCTTTGGGAAAACTCTGTGAAAGTCAGGATCTCAACCCACCAGAGCATCTCTGGATAGATCTGAAAATGGCCATGCACCGTTCCTCCTCATCTGACTTGGTTGAGCTTGAACAATTCTGCCAAGAATAATGGGAGAAACTTACAAAAAAAAAAAAAAACAAAGCTTGACAAGCTTGTAGGATCAACTCCAAGATGACTTGAGGATGTGCTTTAAGTAAATACTAAATACATGGAAATGGAATATAACAACCTGTTTTTGCTCTGTCATTGCTGTATATTGTGTGTAGTTTGGTGAGGGAAAAAAAAAAAAAAAACATTCATCATTCATTTTAAGATGAGTCTGTAACACTTGAAAGGGTCTGAAAATTCTCTGTATGCACTGTACATGATAAAACACAAGACAACAGTGCAAGCACAAAGGAGAGTGCTCATGTGCCCAGAATGTGATATAATTTGAGAAAGATTCATACTTTTAGTATCCAGCCTCAGAGTTTCAAAATAATGTAATACATTCACTGATGTATTGCACTTAATTGCAGTTTTTCTACCCCACCATATTTTTTAACAGATATAGTGACTAGTTGATTGCATGAAAAAAACAAACATAAAAAAGAAGTTGTTCATAAGATAGAATTAAATATTAAGGGAGTCGTTTCCAACCACTTTGTTGACCCCTCATGTTCATCAGAGACATTTCCCCTTTAAGTTTCTCATATTTCCCATTAATCATCTCCTGACCCCTCACATTTATTTGTGAACCTTTTGAGGGGCCTGACCCTTAGGTTGGGAACCACCTGACTGCACTAGATAACTGCATATGAAGTAGTTAAAACTAGCTCCACCTCAAGCAGCAACAGTTTTACAATCATGTGAAACTCATTGAAAACAGACTGCTTTTATTTTCATGGTCCATTATTGTACAGTTGAAGAAATATGAGAAGAGTCTTTGGCAATCAGACCTCATTGTGATGCCATACTTTAACCGGCTAGTGATGCCATGAGCTGTACAGGACTATCCTCCTGGGTGGGTTTAGACATGGGTGGTGGTGGTGGTTATGAAGGGGTGAAGAGCAATGTTGAAGATCTGGATGGGTGTGATGTGGAGCGGGACTTGTGAGGTCAATGGAAGGACCTATGTGTACTGGATGTGTAGGGGGGACAATAAAATGGCAGATAACAAAGTAACCATTTCAAAGTTTTAAAGCAACAATATGATTGGTTAGCAAGCATTGAGATCGTCTTCCTGATCGAACTTCTGCTAAGATTCCTTAAAATGCTGCTACACATCGATGAATCATTATCAACCATCTAATGTTGTCAGATATAATCATACATGAGTCACTTTAATATTTGATACTTAAAAGTGAATTTTGCTGATAATACTTGCTTGAATTCAGGACTTTTATTGAAACAGAGGCTTATAAAGCACATGTCAGTGGTAGAATGCATGTGATGCATCTCTGGATCTCTGTTTGAGTGAGAGAGCAAGACTCCTATTAAGTGCAGCAAATGTGGTCAAAAAGGAAAGGTATGACCAAGATCAATAATCACTCATGCACAGGAGGGGGAGAGGTGTAGGTTGTCCACAACACTTTGCACTATGTCAAAGTTGCACTTGGCCAACAATGAACATTTTCATTCTTTACAAGTCACTCTTCTGAGACAAAAAGAGAAAATGTTAATGCAGATTCTACAACTAAACCTCATAATGTCCTCTGAAAGCTTTCAGGCTCTGACGAAACAAGGAATTTCATGAAACAAAGAACTAAAACAACCACTATAATATTCTATGTGGTAAATTAATTTCCTTGCCTTTCTGTACAAAACAGCACCTTTTTTCCATGGTGGTCTGTACAATCATGCAACAAAAAACACCTTTGATGTAAAAGGCAGTGCTCTCTCTCCATCAAAACCTTACAGGGAGAAGTGTAGCTTAATTAACTACAACTAAAAATAGGGAGGAGGGAAATAGGCTCTATTCTCCAGCTGTGTGTTGAATGAGAAATTCCTTTTACCAACACAGTCGTGTGGAAAACATGAACAACACAAGATATGTGGGTCAGGCTTGGTGAAGGGGAAAGTACGCTGAAGGACATTCTGAAGTTGGCCCAGGGAATAAAATCAGACCCTCTTGAGCTCTGTTAGAAACATCAGCCCCCTTCTGTCATTTTTTTCAAAAAAGTAGAAGAGGTTCCTTTTTAGAAAAGGATGACTGCAATGAATCAAATGTTGACCACACGGTGAGACTCCTGCAGCAGTTGAACTGTGGACCACTATCTTTAAAGAACATTTTCAGACGAGCAGATAAAACCTAGGGAATGGAGGACAGTGAAGGGGGACGGGGAGAAAGAAAGTTGATGAAGGGATATTCAGGGATAGAGGTGTATAGGAAGGTGGTTGGGGAGTGGAGAGGGCAAGATGGGCAGACGGATAGGATTGTGTGTTTGAAGGTAAGGTGGAGAGACTGAGGTTTGGGCAGGAGCCAGAGTCAGCTGGGAATGGTCTGTCAAGGAAAAGATGTCTCTATTCCTTGTCAGACAGAACTTGAGAAGGTACACAGATGGACTCACCTTTGCACCTTTGCAAAGTAAGCACTAAGAGAACTAGAACTAGAAGATGTTCTTTTACTAGCATACACATACACAAACTATATATGGGAAAGGCAGGGTTATGACTTCAGCCATGGTACCATGCTCTCACAGCAATTCATCTTTAAACCAATAGCAAGGGCTTTTAAGATTTTTTTTTTTTTTTTTTTTTTTTTTTTTTTTGCACCGTTTTTTTGTCCCTCAGGCAATGTACATACATGCTGCCTTATCCTCATAGTGGAAGTCCTTGGGGCTGTACACTTGCTGTGAGGAAGACTGCAGACACTACTCATGAGTAAAGAAAGTTATTAAAGATATTAGAACTGATCATTACTCAAAGATAATGCCGTAAAAGAAAGTGGTCATAATACAACTTTGATCCTTAAAAGTTGTATTGAATTAAACATAAATAAAACAGAATGTGATAACTTGCTTACATATAAACAGCACAAAGACAACATATTTATTGAAAAGGTTCATTGTTCATTGATATTTGAAAGGGGCATCCTAGATAGAGATTAGAAAAAAGTATTCTTGTACAATGTTGCAAAGTCAATATTAAAAGCGGATACATTTTCACACGTTTGAGCATAACACTACACGTCTAAAATGCAGATACTTGGTTTAACAAAGGCACAATGAAAAAAAAGGACTTATTAGTATTTTAGTTCATACAATACAATACAATACAATACAATAAGCATAGTGAGAGACAATAAAGAAAAAATGAAACAAACATTTTTTTTAAGATTCACAGCATAAAACACAAAGAATACAGTATGTACAATGTACCAGTAAGCATTCTATTTAGTCTTAGTCCTGTGTCAAATGGTCGGTTTTAGTTTTAGTTAACTTTAAGTCTGGGCATTTTAGACTCATCTTAGTGAAAGAAAACAGATTATATTGAACTTTTCAGTCAGTCTTATCCAGCCAAAATCTTTCTTTTTTCTTTTTCTTTTTTTTTTTTTTTGTTATTCTAGTCAAACTTATTTCAATCAGATTTTAGCTTGTCATTGTTTATGTTAGTTAGTTTATGAAGGCTATTGTAGTATAGACTGTGGAATATTCAATACCTTGCTCTGAGTCTCATAGTTTAGTTTAATTTGTATGAAAACCAAATTTCCAAACATAAAAATTCTGATTATGTTTGAGGCACAAACTGGTAAGTTTGACCTTGGATCATTCTGGCTGAGATGGAAGGCCTCCAGTAGCACACAGTGCCATAGTGTCATAGTGACAGTTACACTTCATTGATTGCCCACATCTGCCAAGTTTGCAATTTTCCTGCCAAACTTATTGGAAGTTTTGAGTTCAAAACTGGTCTGTTTTCACATTGTAGCACATTTGTCAGGGGGCTTCACTTGCTGCAGAAAAAGTACAACTGTCCTGGACAGCATACAGTATTGACACTGCAGATAAATATCTGGCAACCTGAGCAGAGAGCCAGCAGTCTTGCTGTACTGGCACAGTACTATAGAGCTGGTGCTGGCTGCAAGTTAGGGTTAGAAAGTTAGTTTTACTGAAAACTTTTATGAAAGCACTAAGACGAACACAGGGTGAGGGACAGAAGGATGTTTCTGAATATGAAAATGTATGAAATATATTTCCAGACAATTACAAGCCACCTGTCTTCTTGTTCTCTCTTTACATAGAGATGTATTTCAGTATGTACACACTTTATACATATTGTCAAATTGGATTTTAACAACGATGGCCTGGTGTCTGTGAAGGTTGAATGATGTAACAGGATGTAATTCTTCCACTTCCCGTTGGCTTGTTGAGTCAAGATACATGATTATTATTATTGAGAGAGAAAACGAGTCATCAGTGACTGAATCAACATCCATTATATTTATCAGAGGTGTGTAAACTGTGACCCCTGCCTGCAATTTGAAATGATCAGTGGCTGGAGCTGCAGCAGTGGCTGTGTCACACAGCTCATTTAACACCTCAATGCATGAAGGTTTTTTCAAACATGCCTTAACCCCAACCCTGGCACTTTTACACAAATTAAGTAATAAATTGAAATAATCTTGCTTGTAAATAATAATAATAATAACAATCCTTTATGTTACCTGTTAAAGTATTTGCATTATGGAAACTGCACACACTAACTGACAATGATGGTTATTTGTACTTAGTGTGGGCTGTGATTTGTCGTTGTATTTTCAGTGCATTAAAGAAGCAGAATACAGAATAGAATATGAAGACCTTAATTTATTGAAGCAAACATAGTGACATAACTTTAATTAGGTCATTTAGAGAATCAGAATGTTGGTTTTGGTAAATTCTAATTCCAGTTCATTTCACTAGCCAGCAAGAAGAGTTTCCAATTAACCTGCACATGGAGGAAACTCATGCAGGCACAGGGAAAACCTGCAAAGTCACGACTTGTCCACTATACAATCCACTGCAGAGCTGGGTCCACTGCAATAAGAAGACCTTTGAACGCTCTATTTGCATAATATGATGCACGGACACTACTTATGGCAGCATGCAGTGAAATGTGATGGCAGGACTCTGATCTCCAGCAGCTCGGGGTCCATCAAGCAGGTCAGCTGAGAGTGTTCCCACACCTAAATCAGATTGCTGAAATGATTCCACGTCAGTCAGGTAGTGGTGACTTGTTAAGCCACAGTTTCCTCAGTGTGCTTCCAGAATCTGCTGCATTTAGGTTTCACTGTTACACAGGTTGGTTTGCCATTTCTAGCCAACTATAGCCTTTTGCACACATCTCCTCCATTATTGTGTATGATGTGTGTTTTGACTGCCCTGCATTGATGCTGCATGCATTTGCTGAACTTTGAACAGACCTTTGTGAGTGTAGCATTGAGATGAAACTGAAAACATTTTGTGGATCAAAAATCAGCCTTTCAGATTTTCTGTATCTAGTTCTTGTTGGTAACTTTCACATTGTAGCTTGGACTGCAGGTCTTTGAAAAAGTAATTTATCTCAGTAATAAGATCAGATTATCACAGGCTCTATAATGGGAAATAGTTAGAAACTAATGCTTATCCAGTTCATCCCCCACTGCTACCAACAATGTTGTGGCAAATGCAGTGCAAAATGCTTTCATCATTTAAATTGATATGGTGCAATCGTTGCCTATGATCACATTCAGCAGACATGAAGAACATTAGCATCCATTTACAGTCATGTCTGTGTCTACCTGATGTATGCAAGTCCATTTTTGTCTCCCTACTCCAAAGAATAATATCTGGCTCATTCACAGCTAAATGCTCCACCATGTTCACCAGCTAGCTGCTAACTTTGTCTGCCATTTGGTTCTGCGAAAGTAGCATAAAGTTGGTTTTTAGACGTTTTTTACTGAAAACAGCTGTTTGCTGTGCCTGAAAACAACACTATGAGAGCTGTGAGACTGAGCCTAAATGGTAAAGCTGCTGGCATAACAACTGGAACAATGAGTTGAAAGTCACTGTAAGCTCCATGGAATAATAAATGGATGGCATTTATGTAGAGTTTTTTTCTAGATCACTCAAAGTACTTTACAATGCAAGTCATCATTCAGCTATATAACACATTCATACACTGGTGGCAGAGGGTATCATGTAAGGTGCCACTTGCTCGTCAAGCCAATGGACAGCAACTGGAGCACTTTGGGGTTCAGTATCTTGCCCAAGGACACTTTGACTTGTCATCTGCAGGGGCCAGGGATCGAACCACCGACCTTCTGATGAGTGAGTGTACAACCTGAGCCACAGCCACCCTGAGCTGAAAGGAAGCACTGACCCTGGTAATCATTTTCTGTGGGTTCATTACTCTGAGTGACACATTTCACTCACAATTGGCCCGTTGAGCAATTGTTTATACTTTTTTTTCCTTTTTTATGACCTCTAAAGATACACTTTTTCAGACTCATCAGATTTTTCTATGATTGAATTTGGATATATCTCTGATATCACATTTTTTGCTTTTACCTGTATTTTGGGATATATAAACACCACAAGATGCTGGTGTTAATGTTATTAAAATGAGTTCCTTTTATAAATACAACCATTATTGACATCTGAAATTGCCATCATGGTTACAAATGACATCATTGCACAAAAGTAATTAAACCCTGAATGGAGAGAAGACTGTTGCAAACGGACATCAGATAAGATTAATTCAAGCATGCCACTGTCTTCATGTACATCAATCATGAAAGAGAGTCCGCTTTGTGCCTTTTCTTCATTGTGAAATTGGTGCACTTATATTAAACAGATTACAACACAGAAATACATATAATTTAAATCTTAAGAATAAGCACCAGCGATGACTGTGTGAGCGGCCAAATATCTGGACTTACAGTAACAGCCTATATGGATTTCTATATGAAAAGAATTGAAGATTATTATTATTCTGTTTTTGCTGTTTCTCTCTGTGTCCCATCTCAGTGTGTCTGTCATCAAAGTAATGATCTGTTTAGATTTCTGAAATGGCACAGTCCTGTTAATTTTTCTGCATTCTCAGTGTGTTTTCCGTATGGGAGAGATGAGCTGGGCAGTCTGATGACAATAGAGAATGAGAGGCAGGGAATCTCCGTCTGGCTTTGCAGGCAATGAGCTATTGGAGCCCTGCAGAGTTCAATCAATAGCATGTGTACGGCAATCTGTTCACAGTGTTTGTGCCCAAATACTGCTGGTCTCACACAAACTGCCTTGTACTGTAATGTATCACATGTCAAGGTTGCTTCCTTCTCTCCTTTTGAGGAATTCCAAGCAAAAAATTTGCTGTTTGACAAGATTGCTTTTATTTGAGAAACACTTGTTCCACAAATTTATGAAATTCAGAGTTAGTTCTCTTTTTATGTGCTTTTCTATTAATTGACTTACTAACAATATTTCTTTTTGGCAAGGACATAAAGGAAAAGTAGACTGCACAATAAAAGCTTCACAGCTCTATACAACCTTTATTTGCAGTCTATAAAAGTCTCAAGAACAGCCCTTAGAAAACATTTAAAGCCATTGTGGTATGCTAATTTATTTTCAATTAATACTGCATAATTAGAACTTGCAGTCTTATTGTACTGACTCATCTGAATGACCGTGAATGATTTTCAGTTGAAAAACGTTGTGGAGGATCAATATAGAAATGCAATCAGCCCCCCACCTGTACTGGCTCAGAATGGAAAGCTGCCCATCATCACTGTGACTCACAGTGAGTATGGGTATTTTTATTTCTGTCACAATACATCCAACTGTCCATCCACTCTTTTCTGACCGCTTGTCTGGACTGAGTTTCTGCCAGATCAGTTGTTATTACTGAGCATATTATGAACAGTTTAAAGGGGGTCATGATTCCTGATTAATTGCCCATATGGTCAATGATCTGGCTCTCGGATGATTGGTTGGTATTCTGGCAGGTCAGACATTTTGGTCGGCTGTCAGCAGTTTGAGCAGTTCCACAGTATGATTTCCCTAACAGCTGCTGTCAAAAGATCCAGAATAAACTGTAGTGAGCTTGTTTTAATATTAATGGATGTAGTATTTTACATGTTATAGCTACAACTGTAATCTTGAGTGAGACTTTTAGCTCAGGCTCCATTTTTCTTTTTTGTTCTCCCTGTTCTCTTTTCATAGCAGACTTGCACAAAGTAATACTGCTTTTCTTTCATTTTAATAAAAACATTGTTGAGGAAGCTGTCATCTTTAAATAAGCTTTACTGGACACAACTGACCACTGACTTGATCTGTGCAGCGTCAATATAAAAGTCACTGGCGTTGCAGAAAGGTTGATTAAAACCTACTAATTATTAGACTCAGGTGTTTCATTCGCATCCATTGCTAGCAGGTGCAGAAATCGAGCATATAGCCATGAAACCTCCGTAGACAAACATTTATAATTTAGAATGGGATGACGTCTTTGCCACAAGTCAGTACCTGGGAGCAACAACAAACTCACAGAGTCAGGCCAACAAGTAAAAATCACTTATCATCTGGTGCATCACTCACTACAGAGTTCTAAACTTCCTCCGAAAGCAACATCTGCACAGGTAGTATTTGTCATGAGCTTCATGAAATGGGTTTCACGCACGCATGCACGAAAAGGGTCTTCTTAATGCTCCAGGGCAGAAGGACATTTTAGCCAACTGAGCTCTTCCAACTTTGAGGCAACAGTTTGGGGAGGCCCTTTGCTGTTCCAGCATGACTGTGTCCATGCACAAAGGTCCATAAAGACATGAATAGAGAATTTGGTGTGGAGGAACTCGATTGGTCTGCAAAGAGCCCTGACATCAATCAGAATGCTGATTGTGGGCCAGGCCTTCTTGTCCAATATCAGTGCCTTACCTCACAAATGGTCTTTTGGCTGAATGGACACAAATTCCCATAGACACAGTCCAAAATCTTCCCAGAAGAGGGTTGGGTTGAACTTCATATTAATGCCCATGGCTCGCAATGTCACCACTTCCCAAATGCATGTTTGTATCCATCGTACACATGGATACAAACAAAAATCAGTTCTCCCCCATTGATTATGACAATCATGAATATGTAATAAAAGTGTGGTTTATTGCCTTACTGATCCTTTCTACTGAAGACCCTGTTGTTTTCTGTCTGCAGTTACAGGAGAAGGTGAAGCACCCACAATAATAATGCGTGTGTGTGTGTGTGTGTGTGTGTGTGCGTGTGTGTGTGTGTGTGTGTGTGTGTGTGTGTGTGTGTGTGTGTGTGCGCACGCCATAGTTTAGACCATCCCTCTCTACAAGAGGTCGTGTTGGCTAGGAGCACACAAAATTTAAAATTATGGTAATAAAGCTTTTTATATGACTAATCATCATCTTTTTTATGTCCACTTCAACATGACTGTTTCTATGTTAGTACTTACAAACTTAGTAGGCACATCAGGGTCACATACTGTCACTTGGGGACAGTCAAATAGCACTTGTCCAATTGTACATAATAGTAACTGAAAAGTTGTGTTATACAGTAACAAACTGTAATGAATCTCTGTTGGTGTCTCAAACACATCAAAAAAAACTGGGACGCGTTGAATGGCTGTGGTCCAGTATGAGCTGAAGCGGGGTGGCAGAATGTTTTCTCAAGGGACAATATTTTGGTTGACAGAAGAACAGACAAACGTGGCTGGCTGTTGACCAGGGACATAGACAGAAATTTGCACTGGCAGTGGTTAATTTAAACAAAAAAGAAAAAAACAGTACAGCAGCGACGCAATACAGTAAAAGAGTTTATTATGTAGCTTATTTTAAAAAATACATGGTCATACTGTAAAAATGATGGCACTCAAATATTAGCACATGGCTGGCAGGAAAACAATAAATAACACATATTTCCTTATTGCAGAAATTCCCCATCGTTACAAAATAAATTCCCCATCCTCAATATTATGCTTTTTGGGGTTTTCCCTTTACTAAGTTTCAAAGCCCAAAGTCCACACCAAAAAGAGGATATTCTCGTCGACGCAAAACACTCAAAAGTGTGGTGGTGAAGTTTTTATTTTAGGTGCTGTTATTGTGGTGATATTCACGGGAGAGTGCAGCTAGCTGGAAGCTAAAAACACCAGCAGAGCTGATGGGAGACATGACGAGCAGTGCCTGCTCAGGTCTGTATGACTGCAGCTTGTGCTTTTTCACACAGGTCACTGGATAATTCCTGGCCGACTGCAGTTGTGTGTATTAGTCAGTCCAAACTGACGAATAGTGGTGCTGATGCACAGTGAGGTATATCCTTACCTGTTGCTCCATCCGTGGAGTATCAGAACATGATGAATGGAGGCAAATGAGATATGATTAATATCTCTGGCTTGTAGAGAACAACAACACCCTTCAAGACCCATTCTGAAATTTTTCATACTTACCTGGCAGGGGAGATACCATGATCAAGAAGGTGATTCACCCAGGGCGAGGCTTAGCCATTGCACTTCAGTTGTGCTGACCCCTGCGAATTCCCCAAATGTGGGAATCTCGACTGCATAATTTCTGGTAGTGGGGGTCTGCGTTTGCGCTCTCCCCTAATTTTTTGGTGCCACGGTGGCACAAGTAGTAACACTGTCGCTTCACAGCTAGAAGGTCCCGGTTCAAATCCTGCTGTGGGCGCTGGGGGCGTGTCCTCCACCATGCCTTCAGTGCCTGCTGCTCGAGGAAAAAGGGCCTTTCTGTGTGGAGTTTGCATGTTCTCCCTGTGTTCACCTGGGGTATCCTCCATAAAATATACCCCCACTAGAAACATGCAAGAAGATCACCACCTGACCAATGGTGACGAAGAGAGTTGGGTCCCCGGGATGTCGGATGTCAGCTGGCAGCCCACCGCTCCTGGTCTGCCGTGGAGGAAGGCGACCAGGATGCAGAGGAATTAATTTCATGGGAAGCATGGCGTGAAGCATGTAGTGTGCAACATGATGCGTGATGTGATAATAAAAAGTACAATACTTCTTCTTCTTCTAAGCGATGCATTTGGGGGATAGCCTGCTATCACAAATGGTTTCAAACAAATGTTTTTCAAACAAAAACAAACATCTTGGAACCAACTGTTGGAGATTGATGCACATACCATGACGCACCTGATAGGTAGGCAGGTTGCTCTATAAATCAACAGAGGGCAGAATTCTTCTTCACGTCAGCCTCTGACAAAAATGAATCCTAACACCTAAGACAATGATGTCATAGTATGCTGAATGGGAGCTCTGTATGCTTTTTTTCTTTTTACAATCTTTACAATCATCACATCAGCCAAAGAGGAGAAGACTGCATGTGCAGTGTGTTCGACAGATTTTTGCTGATTTACTTTGATCAGTCTGTAGTTTTCTTAATCTTGACAGATAGAGAAGGCATATCCAGTGACTTCTTGATGGAGTTTTTTGTGGTGTACACACACAGCAAGTCCATAGGCAGATTGGCAGTCACATTGCTTCTTTGTGGGAGACAAGTCTTGCAAATTACAATGCTGTATCTGTGAATTACAAATATTGGAATACCCAGGCTCCAGTTTGGGCTCAGTTAAGCATGACTGCTAAAATTCCAAATCCATGTCATTACAAAGCCTGCATGAAATTATTCCTCAAGGAGCAGTCAAGAGCGCACTGTAAATAGGAGAGGGTTAAGGAGAGAGAGAGAGAGAGAGAGAGAGAGAGAGAGAGAGAGAGAGAGAGAGAGAGAGAGAGAGGCTGACACACAATTTTCAAGGACATTCCTGAACAATTAACTTGCGGTTTTAGCTATCTACCCCATTAGTCTTGGGGGTTTGGAAACAGCCATTGATTTTGGATGTCAGCCACTCTCATTTTATGGAAATTGCACTAAATGGCAGGGAAACAAAAACAAATTGAATTTTCTGTGCTGTTACTTGTAATGTGAAATTAGATATGTGGCCATGTGTGACTGAACAGGCCAGCCACAGAGACAGAAAGAGCGATGGTGCAGTATGGTAGGTGTATGTGTAGGATACACCATATACATTTTGTAAAGTGCTGTTACTAAAGGGAAGACATATATGTAAGATACAGTATAATAACGAGTAAGTGCAGGTACACAGTTTAATTTCTTTCTTGGTACTTTACCAGTGGGGATTTTGATACTACTACCAACATTTACATTTTCTCTATTTCAAGTTAACTTGTAGTGTATGTTGTGCTAATTTTTGTATTTTTAAGATTTAATAATTCCAGACATTCAGTGTCTTCCCAAATAAAAAGCCAATGAAACATCATCTACAGTAGGCCATCGTGGGACAATGGTACTCCCACTGAAAGCCATACGGTTGAAATATCTTCCAACACCTCAATAATCAGTCTATGACATGTGATTTTTGACTTTATACATATCATCAACTACTTTTTTCTACTGTGTAATAGTTCAAACACTATATCTATTATCCACGTCTGACTCATGAAGAATTCAATATGGCAATAGTGTTTTTCATGGCAACAGTATTCTTGTACTATATACTGTACATAATAGTTGATTGTTATTTCTTGCATCCTTTTTTATTGTCTTTTTGATCTTTCTCTGTCTCTCTTTTATTCTTTGCAATTTAATTTCCCTAGCGTGGGATTAATAAAGTTTTATCTTATCTTATCTTTGTGCCTTGGTGCATATTTTGATTGGGCAGCACGGCATCTTGCTGGATGGTCTTGTGTTGAACTTTACCAAAAGCTGAGCCAGGTTAAACTTTTTTCCACCAGAGCCCCCTGAGCTGGTTGTCCCAGCACAGTTTGATTCATTATTGCTGTGGACATTTTTGCCTTTTATTCAAATTAGTGTAATTAAGGTTCTATAATATTTGACTCTGTCTCTCCATTGTCAGAGGAGGACAGTACAGAGGTGACACAAAATCAAGGAAGAGAGCTGGAAACAATGGTTTCCTGGCCAGGTATGTGTAACTGTTTAACCACCATGATGATCAAGAGGGAGTTTATTTTGTAAACAGCTACGTTGTCTGTTAAGACAAAGCTGTCTCCCTCTGTCTCCCATACACTTCGACTAAAGTGGATCTGATGGACAAATTCAATGAGCATTTCCTGTTTCAGTGCGATCTATAGCTTCTCCAGCAGTTTCACAGGTCACGGTTGACCTTTGATCAACTCTGCACTGGCAGCCAATAGAAACACTGAAGTACTGTGTTTTGAAATTAAAAAAAAAAAAAAAATTCAAAGCATGACATCTTAAGTGGAGAAACGAATGTGAAGACTCGTATTTCCAAAATGCTCCCAAGATGTTACAAGGCAGACAACACAAAACAACACAATGTCCAAAACACATCACCACAGATTAAGAAAAAATAGCTTCTGCATTAGAGAAAAGGACCAATGAAGTAATAATGTCATTGCAAATGAGTTTGGGGGGACACATTTAAATATTATGGAACAATAATATTTTTCAGCAGCAGTTGGTTCCAAAGTCTAGCTGGCAGACCACTCTACCAAGCAGAACATGCATAATCAAAATGACACTGTATCATTGATGACACAAGAAGTTTCTTAGAAAAGTCGAAAAGTCGAAAAGCCTTGTTCTGTGATACAGGAACCTAAGTTTACTGGCACACTAAGAGAATATTTTAGCAGCAATATATTCACAGGAGAGTGATTGTTCCAATTTTATTCCAAAGTATGAGACACTTGTCTGAGATACAATTTCAGCTTTTTACCCAAATATAATGAAAACTTGTGATCTATGATCTTGTCTCTTAAGCTTTCTAATCCATCACTAAGAGTGTTCTCAATATCACTGACATCATTCTAACATAACAATGACGCAGAATCATCAGCATACAACAAGAGCTTGCATTTCACAGACGCTAATATATCATTCACATAACAAATAAAAGATGCCCAGGAAAACAGATAGACAGACATGGACATTAAAATTGACACTGGCATATAATTCCTAACATCTGATTTACTATTTTTCTTAAGAAGGGCAACAGCCCTGACCTTCTTCAGTTCACATGAGAATTTACTCAGACTTATAGATACAGTTATCTTTTATGAGTAATTATATTAGAAATTGCATTTTCACTATACCACAGAAATATGTCTGGAATAAGATCCAGGCCAGTTTTGTTGTACATGGGTAATGCAGACAGACACATCCTTACAAATTTGCACTGAAACAGGACTGATCTCAAATATAGCAGGAGTGAGGTTTTTGTCAATGTATAAAGGATTTATAACTGATAGGTCATATCTCACGCAAGATAAATTAGCAACCAATCTAATCGGTTGTTTAAAGTTTGTTGTTTCCTTTACTGCTTAACAGAAGAGAACATAACAGAACCTCTTGTGTGTGTTGACCTCCAGTGGTTTAACTTCTCACCTTGCTGCAGTGATGTTCAAGTGTGCTGTAGGGTGTGTCAGTACACCATAAAATCATTGTTAGGTGTTAGCTGCAACTGAGCTCATTTCCACACCAAGCCACACCCGATCACCCATGATTCAACGGCTTCATCAGAACTGCTACATGACATCCCATGCAATTTCTGACCTTACCTTTAGTGAAAAAATAAAAGAAAATAGAGTAGGATTGACATTGATTGTCTAAAATTTGGGAACTATGTATAAAAACACCCTGAAACACCAACCCATGCCAAAAAAGAATTGATTATGTCTTGGGTCTTTTTTGTTTTTGGCCGTCATTCCTATCCGGTATGATAACATTTTACTCTCCTATTTTGCAGAGGTTGAGGAATATAATAACATGGCTACAACGCCTGATGGGGCAAAAACACAAGCAATCATATGATCAGGCTGTAAACACATCAACACTTTAGACAGATTATGTGAACCGCTTTATTTGGAATTCAAACAGAAAGTGAGTGCACGTTAATGATAATAATCCTTTATTGCACGTCACACAGCAGGTTAAAGGTCTCAGTTCTAACCTCACCCCTTTGCCTTGATTTTGAAGCCCACGTGCCTCCACCCACCCCTCCCCTGCAGCCTGAGCATACCTGCTCATCTTTGACTCTGGTCATCAATCACACGGCACTGTCTGGCAGACAGCCCTGAAAGGAAACTTCTCCAGGGTGCCATTTGTACTTGAATTACCTAACGTCATGACATGCTTTCTTCATGACTATCTCCAAATTCCTGTGAAATTTCCTGTCAAAACAATTGTAATGAATAGTCTTCATCTATTACAGCATCTTAGCTACCTGACAAACCGTTTGCTCACACTTTTTTTGCCAACATGCCAAAGCCAGATAAAATAACCTGTTAGCATTTGACACAAATCATCATGTAACTTGGGAGACTAACTTTGGTTGACATTATGTAGTACCCTGCAGATTTCTTGGACACAGTCAGTGGACAGAACACAAAATAATAATAATACTTACCAGTTGACCAACATGTTGACCTGGACTTGAACTGTGTCCCCAGAATAATCCATCTGTTTTTGCGTAAAATTTTCAACAGCACTCTGGATGTCCACTGCAGAGCCAACTTTTCCCTGTCTTAGATGTTCAGATCGTTTGGTAACGCATGAAGACTCACCATTTCTCCTTTTGCAACTTTGCAACTGAGCAGACACACCTTGTTTCACTGTTGCCTCACCTCACAAGCTGACGGGATTGGTTCCCTGGGTATGTTGAAACCCCGGCTCTATGAATCTATGTTTTTGATCCTGCCATGGTTCCACTGCTCTTCTAAAGTGGAAATGCTATTATTACCTGTCTGGTGTTATCATTTCTCTCATGATATGTCTGTTAGCTGTAAACATCATTTGAGGGGGGTCTTTAAAAGCTAAAACTCAGTATGAAATCTTTCTTTTCCATTCCACGTTTGCTTGTTTGCCTTCAGTGATGAGTAACTGAAGGTGATAGTTCAGTCCACCATAACGTCACAGTAGTTAAAAGCTTTACTCAGACTCACAATGTGTGAGTGCTGGTATGTTTGTGAGCACGTGTGTGTGCGTGTGTGTGTGTGTGTGTGTGTGTGTGTGGGCATGAATGCAATATTTACATGTGGCTGTCTTGCCAGACAGGAGGAAGCCGAGCTGGTGATGTCAGTATTTGCCCAGGGGCCTCCAGTCCCTCCTCAGACATTCAGTACTCTGACTGAGGCTGTGGGGAGCTCTGCCACTCATTGGCCCAATTCTGTCTCTCCATCTTCCTTTTCTCCTCTCGCCTGCCAGAATCTGCAATGCCCGGATGAATATGCATCACTCCATTCATAGACACACATATGCATATTAAATGTGCGCACACATGCACAGAGCTCTCCAGACATAAAATTGGATAAGAAATTGGATATATCTCCATTGTTAATTGTAGATAATTCAGGAGTTGGAGTTGTAGGAAGAATTAGATTGAGCAAAGGACTAGAAAAAGGATATATTTAATAATCAATAAAATAGCAAACCAAGATACAGAGATATTACATAAATGTTGATGATGGGTCATGTTAACTGAGTGTTATACATGTTATGTTATAATGTTTATACAACCATAATCGACCATGTTCTGTCACATGACCACAGTCAGTTCCACGTTTAGGCCATGTCAAAGCTGGAGCCAACTCTAGCTTAGCTAGTTATGCTAGCTATGCACAGTGCACAAAGCTTAAAATCTGGTCCACTGTTTTCAGGTTTTAAGATTCAAAATGCATTTATCAATAAACCTCTCATCTCTCATTTGTGCTGCCATATGTCAAAGTGGCATTTTAGATTGGCATAGTAAATACTTGAATATAAACACAGTTCTGGATTCAGCACGGATTCTGAACACTAACATCACCTACATTTTTTTTTGTTGTTGTTTCATTTCCAAGATGATGAAGCTCAAACATGCATAGGCATCAAACAGCATTGCATATACAAGCTGTTTCGTCATCAAAACAAGCTAGGGAAAAAAATACATAGGTAAACACTGACATTGTCAAAAGGATGAAGGCCGCTGCTCATCAGCTCATTGTTGATACTTGGAACACAAATGCATCACAGAACAACAGCAAATGTCAGAGACAATCACCGAGCAGCCTGCAGCAAACCTTTTGAATCGAATGGACAAATAAAGCATTCATAAAGCATGACAGCAGTATAATGTTTGCATATGATTATTAAACATGAATGAGAGAAGATGAACAAATTCACTCCTCTGTCACCAAGAGGTCATAGAGAGGGACCTTTTTACTTGTATGCTGCCTTTTTGTGTGTGATGTCTGTTATGTAATGACATTTTGTTTAATATTTACAAAGTTGCATTATTTTCTTCATTAATCCTCATACAGGCAACTACTGCCTTGTATAATTAGCATAATCCCTTCTAGTGTGGTTCTGTATGTGATCATGATGCTGTCTGTTTGACCCCTCCACCACTGATGAATGTGATGGTGACCAGTACTGGGGCTTTGGTGGTGATGAGGGACTCTGGGTGTCACAAATAGAATTGATTTACCAAAGGTTGATAGGCTACATTTTGGAAAGACATTTCGCCAAGTCATGCAGTAATTATTTTACGGGTATTAAATTCTTAATGAATTTAATTATTAATGAAGCTGCGACTGTGGCTGCTAGATGCCACAGTATGACGTGAGCATGCCAAATCAAAGAGTCAATTAGGGGACCAAGAGCATTATTGTCTCCTTTCATTCTATTTATAGTGCATCAAAAGATAATTGTTAAACCCTGTGTGGCTGGTAACCAACAGCCAGACATCACAATTTTGCCACAATGGAGTTTATGATCTGTACAACAACACCCTCTATCATTAGTTCCATGGTTCTGAAAAGAAAAGTCCTTTTAATGCTCAGGGGCCCTGAAAGCCTCTTTTCAAGTTAATAGGTTTATGTGATTTGATTCATTGCGAATTTGATTTGGAATTTGCACCACTAAAATGCAACATCAAAAATTAATGTGTCTTGCAGTATTAGGTTTAAGTGTTTTTTTGGCCCTCAGAGGCCCAACAACGTTTTGTTTAGTTTTTTCTGTCCTGGGTGCCCTTACAGGATGACCCAGCTGTGCCTGTGTCACCCCTAAGCTCAAAGACAATACACCATTTTACAGAGGCAGAATCTCGTAAATTCAAGGCCGGATGGATTGGCCAGACTTACCACTGACATTACAACTCCAAAAAACGCGGCACGTCTATTCTCTTCAGCAAAACCACTCCATACATTCATAACAGTACTATCATAGACCCAGAGGGACGATTTATCATCATCAACGGTAGCATTCACAAAGATAGAATAACAATAGCTAGTATTTACGGTCTAAACTCAGACTCTCCCACATTCTTCCACTCCCTCTTTCATGAACTATCCAACTTTCCAAACTCTCATATTATAATAGGTGGCGATTTCAATGCAGTATTAAACCCGGACCTAGATCGCTCGTCCAATCCATCGTCTAAACCCCTTAATTCCTCATCCACAATCAAACAATATATGACAGAATATGGACTGATGGACATCTGGAAAGCGCAAGCATAAGTGGGGAAAGCGCGGGGGTATCCGGCCCAGGCTAGTGGCGAATCCACACAAGCTGGCAATACCATCTATCGTACTCGCCAATGTATGCTTCTTGGACAACAAACTGGACTATATACACCTTCTCAGATCGACCCAGTAGACTGTGAGAGAGTGCTGTGTTTTCTTTTTTATGGAAACATGGCAAACACAGCATATCGGACTCCGCCATCCATCCAGCTGAACTGGCTAACATGCTGCCGAGCAGACAGAGCCCTCATTGAAGGAGGTAAGACCCATGGCACTGTGGTGATTTGTAGACACTGTTCACCCCTCGTGGAGTTAATGATCATCAAGTGCCAGCCTCTGTTAATGTCCTGTACATATAGCAGCATTGACAATAAAGTTGACTTGATTGGCTTGACTCAGTCAGCTCATTCAGCAGCAGACTGATCCATCCCACTGCACCACAGAGTGACATAATTTATTTTATTTTATTTAATACTAGAAATAAGTATCTACATTTGCTCCTTCTAACTCTTAAGTATATTACCTTTCTTGTTTTTCATTTTTACTCAGGGGCTTTTTGTAACAAAAGAATTTCCATTTCCATTTGATAGCCATTGTTCAAACTACTACAATAGTTTGAACAATGGTTAGGGGGTTGGGCTTATGTAAATGAGATGCAATGAGCAGCACTGTGTTACCTGGCTCCCCTGGTAGGTGAGAATCTTTCAGGCTGGATTTCTCACAAAACTAGTTTTAGGAGTGCCTACATTCAAATGGCCACATCTTCCTCAAATATTTTCAGATTTCCATGTGTTAGACATCGTTGGAAAGCATAGAAACTACACTTTCAGAATCTGTAAATAACTCAAAATGCCCCCCAGGACACTTGTTGCTGGTTTTCTCATGGCTGGTCACATACTACTCCCCACATCACAAAACATATTCCCGTATTGACTATTTTTTGGTTAATAACACACTCACACATAGAGTAACAGAGCCTAACATCCACACTATTATGATATCAGACCATGCCCCCATATCTCTCAATTTATCAACAGGAATTACACCTCAACCCAAACCAAGATGGCGTTTCAATATATCTTTACTCAAGGACCAAGATTTCACCACTTACTTCAAAGAAGAATGGGCATCCTTTCTTGAAACCAATAACACCCCGGACATAACAGCTAGCACACTTTGGGAAACAGCAAAAGCAGTCTTAAGAGGAAAAATAATATCATGCTCCACAAAAAAGAAAGAAAGAAGAGTCTGCAAGAGAACACTGTCTAGAGCACAAAGTGAAGAGACTGGAAACCCTGGCCTCTCAAACGCCTACCAACACAGTTAACATAACACAGGATCATACAGCAATAAACGAAACATTTAGAAATTACTACTCCAATCTATACACCCCGGATCATACCACTACATCCACAGAAGCTGACACTTTTCTGAGGAGTGTCTCCCTCCCCAAATTATCCACCGACCAAGTACACTATCTGGACACTCCAATCTCTATAAATGAACTGGAAAAAGCATTACAACTTATGCCCAACAACAAGTCCCCTGGCATAGATGGTTTCCCTGCAGAATTTTATAAACACTTTTGGCCCATTATCTCTCCTCTACTCTTAAACATGATTCTCGAAATCCTCCATAATTCCAAAATCGCTCATCATATGTACATAGCCTTGATCATGCTCATTCTCAAATCAAATAAGAACCCCACACAATGCTCTAGCTATCGTCCAATATCGTTAATAAACACAGACATCAAAATTATAAGCAAGACCTTAGCAATAAGATAAGAATTCGTCATCCCTTCACTTATACACCCAGACCAGACAGGGTTCATTAAAGGGAGACACTCTTCAAAGAACACAAGAAGATTATTCAATATAATAGAACTACACACAAACAAAACATACACCAAGATCCAATACCCAGCCATAGTAGTAACTTTAGATGCAGAAAAGATGTTTGACAGGGTAGGGTGGCCCTTTCTCTTCACCTCCCTCAACCATTTTGGCTTCGGCCCTCATTTCACCAACTGGATCAAAATTCTGTATAACTCACCTTCAGCATCTGTAATCACCAGTGGACAATTTTAAGTCACGTGGAAAAAAAATGACCAAAACCATCAGGTACAATTAATAAATTTCAGACATATTAGAGGCTGTCTTTCAATGGATGCTGCAAAGACGTTCATGCACGCTATGATCCTTTCTCACTTGATGTATTGTGTCACTTGTTGGGGACAAGCTGGAGAAACAACCGTCAAACCATTGGAATCTCTGTATAAACAAACCTTAAAAACCCTGGACAGGAAATCTATGCAGTTTCACCACTGCAGGATTTTGCAGAAGCATCACCTACTTAGCTTTGACAATGTTAAACTATTTGCTAATTTGTGTCTTCTGTTCAAGATTTTAAATGGTCTGGCTCCTCCCCCATTGCGTCAATTTGTTAATCTACGTCCTCAGCAGTCTATAAAATCCACTAGAATATCATCAACAAGAGACTGTTTTGTGCCCTTTCGTCACTCTGCTCTCGGTCAGTCAGCTTTCTCTGTAAAAGCTGTAACTCAGTGGAACACTCTCCCCGATAGCATTAGGAACTGCGATTCTATCGGAAGCTTTAAGAACAAACTCAAAAATCTACTGAAAGACACTCAACTCTGTAATCACTGTTTTTTTAAATATGACTGTATGACCGTGTTTGTGTATGTGAGTGTATCTCTGAGTGGGTGCGTGATAGTGTTTGTGTATATATGAGTGGGTGGCTTAACTGTACAGTTTTGTGTCATTGTCTTATTGCCATTTTTCTATAATGTTTGTTTACTGTCTTATTGCTATTTCTCTCAAATGTCTGACTTGTGACCTGCCAAGGGACTGCAGATGTAAATTAGCACTGAGCTAACTCTGGTACAATGTATCAAATGGAAACATTTATGTTTTTTATTGTAGATGGTCCCTTTACAAGTAAACACTAATAAATAAACTAATATCCAAATCTTTCTCCCTAAACAGAGGTACCAGACAAGGATGCCCATTATCGCCACTCCTTTTTGCACTGTTCATCGAACCACTCGCCTCAGCCATTAGACAGAACAATAACATCTCAGGTATTCAAACAAATTCACACTGCCACAAGATCAGCTTATATGCAGATGACATTCTACTATATTTAACAGCCCCCTCCAGCTCCATTTCATCAGTCTATAAACTCATCGACAGTTTTGGTAGGGTCTCTGGCTACTCTGGACTGGACCAAATCTGAGATTCTGCCTCTTACTCACATTGACTGGGATGCTGAGGTTGGGGACTTACCTTATAAACAACCTATTCAATCTATCAAACACCTCGGAATCCTTATCCCAAAAAACCCAAAGGACATTTTCAAACTGAATTTCACACCACTACTACAAAATATCATCCGTTAAAATGAACATTCTCCCCAAAGTCAGTTATCTATTTGACATGACACCCGTCAATCCACTCCTGGGCTGGTTTTCCTCTCTGAACTCAGCAGTAAACTCATTCTATTGGAAAGGAAAAAAAAAACCCGGATCAAATTAACCACTCTTCAAAAACCAAAACAATATGGCGGACTTGATGCCCCAAATTTCTATCATTACTTCCTCTCTTATCAATTGCAGTATATTTGCCATTGGACCACCATTTCCAACCCTACCTGGCTAGACATAGAACAAACCATCTGCCAAGACCTGAGCACCGGAGACATTATCTTCATAGACAAATCAATCAGAACCCATGAATGCTTTAAATATAATACACTAAACACTACTCTCTCCACCTGGTGGAAAGCAAATGAAATTCTTAACCTTCAACTCGTTCCATGTAATTCCACCCCTATCTGGCATAACCCCATGTTCACAATTAACAGAAAACCTATCATCTTTACAACTTGGAAAAGGAGAGGAATAACTGGCCCAGGGGACCTTTTCAGAGATGGCTCTTTCATGACCTTTGACCTTCTGGAACAAACATACAACTTACCACCAAACTGTCAATTTCAATACCTACAGATTAAAGAGATTTTTAAAAAAGTCACTGATATACACAATTTTTGTAATCTGACCCCCCCCCCCCTTTACTATTGACAATAAATTCAGTCAAACCCAAGAAACTACCCTCCCAAATCTATAACTTCACTACCAACAGATAAATGGATTTCAGATCTTCAGACTCCAACAGAAATCAACTGGCAAATAATCTGCAATAACACATTCACTATGTCATCCAATTCTAACATACAGCTAATCCAATACAAAATATTGCACTGAACACATATCACCACCCATAAAATGCGCCTGATGGGCCTCACTGATACCAACACCTGTACACACTGTCCTACCATAACAGATAACTACCTCCATGCACTCTGGAACTGCCCCCCAGTCAGACAGCTTTGGCCAGAGGTCATGACAGAGCTATCCAAGATCCTCAGCCTCAGCATCCCACTCTCCCCCACTATAGCCCTGCTTGGTGACCTCTCCTCCTCATCAATCCCAAAACATCTGCAAACATTCATCCTCATCTCTACAACAGTTGCCAAAAAAAATATTTCACTTAATTGGAAAGATTGAAAAAAAAAATTATCAATAAAACACTGGTACAACTTACTAACCAAACATTCAAATTTGGAAAAACTTACATCCACCATAAAAGATAATATCAACTACTACAACAACATCTGGTCTCCTTTCTTGCAATACATCCAGAGCAATACATCCATGTTGCCTTTCTTGTCTTTCATGTTGGGTCTTATGGTTAACCAACCACTTTGCTTATAAAACATTATGCAAATCTGATTGGTAGCTGTCAGATTGGGTAATTCTGAAAAAGTGGGGGTGTACAATAAAAAGGATTTTGATACCATTTTCTGCTTTTTTAGATGCTTTTATCACATTCCCAGCTCCTGAAAGTCAACACAGTACCCTCCACCCTTCTGGATGTTACACCCATCAATAAGCACAGAGGGCCAATGGACCAGTGTCACCATCCATATGTCCCAACATTAATGAGATAGAAACCAAGGGGTTTCAGCAATATTAGTTTCAGTATTTATACAGCACACAGACTGAAATAGTAAAGCCATGCAGACACACACATGCAGACAAGTGAGGAGAGAAAATCTGAATGCCTGCGATCAATCTTGCTCTTTATAGAGGAAAAAGCTTTGAGGAAAGTGTGTCAGCTTCAATAACGGGGCACTGGGGTGTCCATACATCAGAGGCAGCTGTCAGCTGCTGTGTCAGTCAGTCCCAGCGTTACCAATGATCCATCCATATGCAACCTTTCTTTGCCAGTGGTTGACATGTCAGTGCAGCTTAGTGAGGCTTTGTCAATACTGCCACTATAATGAAAGCCTGAAATATGACCAGTGACCAAAAAAAAGAAAAAAAAAAAAAAAAGAAAAGACAGACAGTTAACATATTGAGGAGAAAAGAAGGCACATTTTCTATGATAGGGCTGAGACAACTGCCTTAGCCAATCAGTGTAGGTGATACCACCACAGAGAGCCCTGCTGCTGATGCCTGCAAAATAAAGAAAAAACAAAATAACAAAAATAAAATCGCTGAGTAACAAGGAGCAAATTACACCCAGAAAACATGAAATGTACCTTGTGTTTCTTGTGTTTCTGTTTGAAGCCTGTTTGATTGGACATTTAACATCAGAACTTTATTTTCCATTTTTCTGTTTCATAATGGATTCTGTTCTGTGATTATACGTTGAGGCCACAGCACATAATGTTGTTTGGTTGAGATCATCATGGGTTTTTCATTATACTCTAAGCTTGCATTAAGCTCTGGATATCACATCTTTATTTACCTGAGATTATTACAGTTATTTCTTTACATAGTATAAACTTAGATTTTGAGCTTCCAGTATTGTAGTGCTGTATATTTTACAATTTATATATAGTTTACCTCACTGGGTAAAGAAAGTCAGCAGTAAATTATACTGTTCTAACAGTGCCAGACACAGTGCTCTGCTTGTGGTTCATTCAAGAATTAGACATCACATATTTTTATTTATTAATTATTTAAGATACAGTTTGAAGCTCTTTTATTAAGATTATGAAAGCCTCTTTATTAAGGCAATCCTATTTTTGCTATTATTCTATGCAGGCACAGAACATATACATTCTGGAGATTATCGTGGATTTTATCTCTTTACATCATTTGATTTCTAGGTTTGGGCCAGCACAACCTGCGAGATGGAGGAATTTATAAAGACAACAGTATAGAGAGAGGATAGGTGTAAGGCAACAAAAGGACAAATATAACAGTCCATGTTCTGGAAAAGGATTATTCTGCTGATGAATTCATTCCAGACTGGCTCACCACTGTAAACACTTCCAAGAGGCAAACTTAAGGAGTGTGAATTCTCCAAGTCACCCCACCGTCACCCTGATGTTGTAAGGCAAAAGGATGTAAGGTCTCCTTCAAAAGGAGGACAGACTGGCTCAACAATTTAGTTATAGTTGAGAGGATTTACAGCACTCATTCAGGACATGACCCAACAAGTTCTTCTGAGGGTCACTCACAAAAAAAAAAAATGTCGAGAGCTCAAGATTTAGTTTATCTTGGTGTTAAGGGAAAAGACGGTCATGAAGGGCCACACCTTCAAGTAGTTGTGCTCTTAAATGCAAGGAGCTGTTGGAGAAGAAATTGACTGCTTTCAGGGTGACTTCTGTGGCAGCACGAGTGCTAGCTTCCTGTTCCTGGTGGCGACATTGGTCTTTTGGTCATGTTCAAGTAGTGGTGCTCAGTCACATAACTGCTCAGTTTTTCTTTTAATCTGCACATAGCCAAATAGTGCTCACACCATTCCTTATCCTTTCAACTGATGGGTGAAAAACCAGAAAGTTTAGCAAGCATCATATTAAAAATATCATTTAATACAGTTTCTAACCTGCTTATTTCCTTTTTGGCATGTTGCCTCTGACTGTCTTCCTTAGAGTATCTGCCAACAACAGCTCTCCGTTTTGTTTTTGTTTTGTTTTTTTTAAAGTAGAATAAGGAGAATATAAAAACGTGTTGAGGCAAAATTTTTGTCCTGTTATTAACCTGATAATAAAATTATCTCAGACATTTTGATGTTACTTATGAAAAGCCAAATAAATACATAGAATTCTGCTAGTGTGTGTCTGTGTTTTCTTTGAGTGTTTTAATCCTTTTTCAGTCTTCTTTAAATGCTGACACTGTCATAAAACCACCGAGGATACTGAGTTTTAAAGTTTATGAAGTTTACAGTAAGTACAGAAAGCCATGATGAGCCACAGGGAATGTCTTAATTAATGTCAAGCTGTCTTTACAAAGACGTCTCAACGTCAGCTTTGCAGTAAAAAGGACATAACTGACCAAATCACACTGAATGACAACAGTCAAGACTTCATATGCATGACAGGTGCCGTGTCAGTCTTATGCACATCCCTTCAAATAAAGGGTTATAAAAATATGTTGTGTATTTGCTTGATAAGTACATTTTGCATTTGCAAAACAAAATATATTAAATTGCTAATGGTGGCTTGTATTTGCAAAACCAGACAGTGTCTGTTCATGAATTGTAGGGCATTTGTAAAACATGTTTTGTTTGTTTGTGATAAGGATTGGCAGGATGTATATAATTAAAAAAAAAAAAGTTGAAGAGGAGTTCTCCATTGCTAATCACTAAATCACTTTGGAGTTTGTATGTACGCACCAAACCAAATTCAAACAACTGTGGCAAAATGAGAGTCATTATTACACAAGTGCACAAATTCATTTAAGTGAAGTTTTAGGGTGAGTCAAACATACTCTGCTCTCTGACAGGGACCCAAGCCTGAACCAGATGGGCTCAGGTCCACTTACACATCAATAGCATCACTCTAATGATCACTTACTCATACCTATTTCTAATTTCTCCTAATGTGGAGCTTCAGTCCAAGTTCATTCTCATCAATATTTGCTTTTTTGACTGGCCAAGACATTTCTGTTTTATTAGCTGTGCTTTCCAGCGTGGATCACTGCCCTCTGAAGTTTACTGGCCTTTTCATTAACTGAATACACAGTGAATATCAGCACACTCCTGTGCCACTAAGTACCTAACATCATTCTCATTAACTAACATCTCCCATTCTCATTAACTAATACCTTCATGGGAATGGACATCAAACACATACTTGTTCCACTTGGTTTCTGACATGATTATATTTGAAGGCACACTCACAGTTTCAGCCTTCATTCTGTTACCATTATATTCTGCAGGTCACGTAAGGTAAGGCCATAAGAAAAGGAAACATAACGTGACTGCAGTGTATTCAGTAGGTGCTCCATGTTGTAAATAATATAAGGGTATAAATAATGGTGCTGTCCTTCACACACACACACACACACACACACACACTAGACATCATTGCTACCATTAACCTTTTACATTGGCTGTCTATCATGTGCGTAGGCCTCAATAGAACTGTAAAGAAACTAATTCTCTATAGTGTTTACATTTTCTGGTTCTGTATGTGGTACAGCTTCAGGCGTCTGGTCAGGGACAAAGGATTGAAGTGTTTTCTAGGATTTAGGGTTTATTGAACTGTCACCACACCAGTCACCACACTCCACTTATCCATTTGTTGGTAAGTCTCTGGTTAAATAGCTGCACACACCACAGCAACAAGCAGCTTCTTAAAACTACATATGAACTGTCTCTGCAACTGCAGACACTGAGCAACTAAAGGTCCAACTGTGCTGTTCACTGAACACCTGCTTGTTAACTATATCACAGAGCTGCCTCGGTGACCTAAGAGTGCCAGACATGCTGCAGCCTGATCCACTGAGAGGCAGTTATGACTGACAGAGGCCAGTGAATGTTCACACCATGGATGATGTCCAGAGCTTAATACAAGCTTACAGTACAATGAAAAACCCATGATGATCTCAGCCAAACAACACAACATATATAACATCACAACTGGACTTTATCAACGCTCTATACACCGGCATTGATCAATCACAGCTTCGCCGCTTGCAGTTGGTTCAAAACTCAGCTGCCAGACTCCTCACCTGCACAAAAAAGCGCGAGCACATCACCCCGGTCCTCGCATCGCTCCACTGGCTCCCCATCCGTTACCGCATTGATTTTAAACTTCTAGTGACTGTTCACAAATCTCTCCATGGTCTGGCCCCCACTTACCTGTCCGATCTTTTACGCCACCATACCCCCTCCAGAGTATGACCAGCTGACCAGCTGCTGTTGGAGGTGCCCAGGTCCAGATTAAAAACCGGGGGGACAGAGCCTTTGCAGTAGCAGTCCCCAGACTCGGGAACTGCCTCCCCCTCCACATCCATGCAGCTCAAACTCTGAACATTTTTAAGTCCCTTTTGAAGACCCACCTCTTTTCACTTGCCTTTGACTAGTGTCTGCTTTTTCAAATGCTAGTGTTTATGTTCTCTAGTAATCCCTCAGTTACCTTTTAAATTATCTTTTTGTTGTTGTTGTTTTTGTTTTATTTTAACTCTTGTAGTCAATGTCTTTTAACCCTTTCCTTTTGCCCTAGTTCTTTCCTGTCTTTATTCCACTTTAGGCTCTATCATGTGCAGCCCAGCCATCTGTAAATGTGCTATAGAAATAAAAAAACTGGGAGCAGTTTTATAAGGGATCAAGCCCACAAAAGCCCTTGTCAGGCATTATCCCTTCCATGATTAAGAATCACATGAATATAAATAAATCAGTGTCACTATTCTGATGCAGTGTGTCTGTATTTGTATAGACACCAACGACAGAGGAGGCACTTAATGAAGTCATATCCCTTCAGATATCTCATCCCATGAGCAGCACGTCTACAGTTAAAGACTATCAAGAGCGAGGTGTGTTGTTGAGAATGCGTTTGGTATACTTGCCAACAGATGGAGAGTCCTCCTTACCACAGTTCCCCTTGAACAAGAGGCAGTGTCCTGGATAACCCTGCCTACTCTGTCTCTGACAACTGCCTGCTAGTACAAACACCTACAACCCTGCTTTGAGGATGAAGACCACCCCATCATCCTTGGAAACCGGCCCAGTGACACCACCTTTCAGTCAGCGCCTGCTGGCAGAGATTGAAATACGAACAGAACTGCACAGGAGCAACACGACACAGTCAGAGACGACTTTGTTTCAACGGCAGGGTCTGTGTCTTGGCAGGAATCCATGCTGTGAGGTGAAGACCCTGCTCCGTTTTGAACACTGACACATTGAAACATTGAAATCAAACATTTCATTGTACAACCAATGCCAGCCACACTCCGGACATATCTGTAGCTTTATGTCAAAACAGGAACAAGCTATCTAAACTGTTTTATTGTTTTTGTTTGTTTGTTTGTTTTTTTGTTTGTTTTTTATGAAACACTCAAATAAAGTGCTTGAAAATTAAAATATTTGGCTCGCCACCATGTTTTAGGAATTCTTCCACCTGAACGGTGCAATCATGAACACACAAACATGAAATTTAATTAGTGGTACCAGTTGGAACAAAACAGGTTTTTAAAAAGTCTCCTCAGCTTTTTCAATTTCTTGTGAGCATTCCTAAGAGGTCGCCAGGAAGTAGCAGGAGGCTGGTGGTAAAGTAGAAAGGTTAGCTGGTGTGTTGCAACATGCTGTGAGAAAGTGTGATGTCGGCTGCGATGGGGGACTCTAGGAGTAGGTTGCCATCTGTTCTGACATGTTTCTGTCTTGAGCATCATACTAAATCTGATCTAGCTGGATGAAGGACAAAAGATAGGCATGTGAACTCTTGTATTAAATGTTATAATACACCATGATACCAGTCAAAAGATGATTAAAGTCATGTTAAACCTGTTTTGCACTCTGTGTTAACTTTTCATTGAGCTATTAAGTCTACTTCATTATACTGATTGCATGCTTAAGTGATTTAACTGATTTACATGCTTATGTGATTTAAACAAGACAAGATTTAATTTCGTTAAAAAATACAAAATACTGTACTCACATGGACTAATAAGATAATTATACCGGGGCAGTTCACTGTTAATAAATTTAGTCCAATAATTACAATTCAGTGCAATGGAATACATAGTGGAAATATGGAATCAGCATTATTTCATCAATTTACAGAGACACACACACCTCCAGAGTGCTGAAGGCCTGACAAGGCAATGCATGACACTTGAATAACTTTAGTATCAGTTTCTTTCAGGGGTAAGTTCTTTTTCCTACTTCCATGCCATTTTGGATGCTTCCCATACTGAGAGCACATCAACACTGCATGTGTTATTACTTCTGTAACTGTGAAGTGCAACATAGAGTATCATATTATTAAATTATGTAAACTATGTATGGTGGGCCGACAAAACTGCCATAACTCAATAAGATTTTCATCTTCAAACATTTCCTTTTGTATGTTTTACCTCTACTATGTATGAGTTTGGCACCAGTGTCACGCGGATCGATGCATCATTTCATGCTGCATTCCTGTGGGTTGGTTAGTTGATGTATGTTGCAGCAGATGGTCATTTTATATTTCTGACACTGTCAGAATTTTGTTCCAGGTTATCTGGTCATGACACAAAATGTTTCCTGTTGGTTTTAAATAGAATCATTAAAATTGTAGCCTACCACTTCCATTTGTCACTTTTAACATATGATGCTCAGGAAATTTGCTTCAGTGCTTCACAGTTCTGTTACTTATAACTGAGGTGTCCAGCATCCTTTCTGGGCCCCGCTTTTCCTGCTGTGACTGATGTCTACCCATTGCTAGTCCTGGAAGCTTGGGTGACTTGTGTGTAGACATAACTATGTGTGTCTTATAGCTGGATGGAATTGATTTCTTAGGACCTGGATCATGTTTGGACAGCTATCACAAAACTCTAATCTGGCAGATTATGCCATATTCACTTTTCAGTATTATCTTTGAGTATTTCACATTTTATTATTTCACAATACTTGCAGTTGTTGGGTTATACTTCAATCCAAAAAATGGGAAAGGCTCATAATTCTGATGCATTTATTTCAACTAATGACGATAAACATGTTGAGTAACTACTTTAGGATGAAATACAGCAGTCAGCTGACTAGCATTTACACCAAATGGAGGTGCTGCGGGTTAAGGCAATCAGCTTTATAGGCCTGAAACCCACATGATCAAGAAATCAATTAGTACAAACAAGAAAAATAAAAGACAAAAGTCAAAATTGAAGACATTCAACATTCAAATAGCCAAAAGAATCCACATTATAAATCTATATTAATTGTTTTTTTTTTTTAATTTAATATGTATTAATAATCAAAAAAATAAATAAATAAATAAACTTGAATGACAAGACAAAATATATAGCTATATAGATGCATGTGTATGCAAATATAGAACAGAAAACTGAAAAGTCAACACATCCTAATACTGTGAATTCCCACATGCATTGAATATGTTTTAGCACTGTCATATATATATACATATATATATATAAAAAAAGCTTTCACATGGAAAATCCTTGAAGATAAGCCATCAACCCTAAGACTTTTTCATATATCCTGACTCAAATTCAGATTTTACACTCATAATATATGACAAATAAATAAAATATACTGCTTTATTAGAGATCAGAGGTTCTCACAGTTATCACTTAAAGGCCCACATCTGATTTTTATTCAAAGATTGGCAATAAACAAAATAACATTTAGTCAGCTAATTAATGTCACATCTCTTGTGACTGGGCCAGCATGAAACCGAGACAGACAAGGCTCAGACAGTTGAGACAGTCCGGTCCATATTTATTTCTGACTCAGACATGTTCTGACAACTACAGTTACACTAGTTATTATGTCCCAGAGAAAAGGAGACACATTCTGTATCTGCGATTTAGGAGCTCAAAGCAAATTCTCTGGTGTGACGTTACTGTGTGAACTTAACAGCAACAACACACAACACAGTTAACATTACCATGACAACAGTGTCAACCATAGGGAAATGAGTCACATTAAAACCACATTCATCTGGAGACAGGATCACTGTGAATGATCTCCATCACAATGAATGTTCAATGTCACTGACAAATTATCGGTCAATGGAAAATAATTTCAAAATAGAAAACGTTACACTTCATTACATATTGTAGCTTACCCCTAACATGAATGAACAAACTAGAAAATGTCCTCAGATCTCTGTCAAGGAGGCAGTCAGTGCTAAATACAAAACCCACAGTTCAACTACCAATGAATGAGTCCTTATCTTAACAAAAAACTCCACTTGAAGATCCCATTAAGTGATCGACAATATTCCGTTTAGGACTCAATAGAACAGTTGGCCAACAAAAATAAACCCAAGTAATGCCTCTTGTGTCAAGTAGACAAGAGTTACCTTCTCTAGTCTGGATAGTGTGCTGCTGTTGGCTCCAAGCAGGGTGGATTGATGGTGGGTACGTCTTGGGTTGGCAAGTTAACCGACGATCACTCTCAGGATGGACTGGACCTCCTCTACTGGTGAGCTAGGTTAGATATACATATTTTCTGAATACAATAATAGTCTGTGGACTGGATGGGAAGCCTTGAACCCGCCAACATCACTCTAAATATGGACGGCTCCTCAGTATCCACCTTCCCTCACATAAGAAATCTTGGCATCATCTTCAACCAACCCCACTCCTTCAACCAGCATGTTAAACACATCACCAAAACAGCTTTCTTTCAGCTCAAGAACATCGCCCGCCTCCAGCCATCCCTCTCCTCCATAGCTACAGAAACTGTCATCCATGCCTTCATTACCTCTTGTCTGATTAGCTGCAACAGTCTTCTTTATGGTTCATCTACAAAAATTCTCAAAAAGCTCCAATTCATCCAAAACTCTGCCACCCGCCTGCTCACCTACTCTCGGCCCCGTGACCACATCACCCCCATCCTCTACGAGCTCCATTGGCTTCCCATCCCCCAGATAATCCGTTTTAAAATCCTCCATGACACAATCCATGACCTACAAAGCCCTCAATAACCTGGCCCCACCCGACCTGACCGAGCTCCTCCACTGACACAATCCCAAATGCAGGCTCTGCTGATGCTAACCTCCTGTTGCCCCCCATCCAAGTTCAAACCCTGGGGTGACAGGGCATTCTCCCTCACTGCTCCTACCCTCTGGAACTCACTTCCAAAAGCCATCAGACACTCCTCCTCACTCTCCATTTTCAAAGAATCACCTGTTCAACACTGCTTTCTGCCTCTGACTGTCTACTCACATCCTATTTTTACTTCAGTATTTATTTATTTTTTTTTTTATGAAGTGTGTTTGAGTACCCAGAAAAGCGCTATACAAGAATAATGTATTATTATTATTATTATCATTATTATCATTATTATTATTATTATTATTATTATTATTATTATTATTATGACCTGTGGGCCTCCAGTTGATGATATGGCCTGTGTCCAGATTGACAAGTCATTCAGTCCAGATGCTTTTGATCATACCAAAGTAAAATTTTAAATGCAAAATACTTTATTGATTATTTACACATATGACACCTTGTATCTCCTTCTTTCACTACTAATACTTCTCAATTACAGAAAACGTGACAATAAGGCATGATGGAGGGCCCTTGCCTGAGTTTGCCAAAGGTCCCAAAATAACTTAATATATCCTTGGAACTGTTCAACAATGGTACCAAATGTACTCCTGGCCCCTTGCCCTTTTCTCCCCCCTAAGTCCATTTTGTTCCCCTGAAACTCCCCCCTGGCATCCACCTCTAGAGTTGGCTGTGAGCCCCTGGCCAGCTGTGACACATGCCTTTCCTGCAGGGATACATCATCCATCCCCATCCCTGCCCTTGACCTCCTCTGCTCTGGCCAGCATCTCAATTGTCCATCATCTCCCACTCTGTGGGAAGGACGCATTTCCATTTAACTTTTCTGATTACAACACACATATAGAGCCTATATAAATATAGCAAGCCATTATTGATGTGTGCTGGTCCCTCCTGCAGTGATAATAGCCACATGACTGTTCCCAGAGCAAGCTGGGCCCCAGTGTGCCTGCAGCTTTCTTGTTCTGATGGGTGATAGTAATGAGAGAGGTGCACTCAACTCAGGCTCCAGATCTAACTAACCTGTTGTTATCTGTTCCATGTCAGTTCAGACCGCTCTAGGGACTTTCATTAACACTACAAAGCTCTGCTCAATATCAGTCATTTTTGGTTAATCACCTTATTACTCTGCACCGTCTGGATTTTATGCTTTTAACTGAAACACGATTAGATAACAGCAGCGGAGCAACAATTCTCTTTGAGTCAGCACTTCATATTTCAATAGTGTAAATGTTTCTCCAGCCGACAGGAAAGGTGGACATGGGGCTGCTGTATTTTAAAACTCATTCCAATAAAAGCTTCTATCACTTTTCCTTTGTCTGCCGCTGCACTGTGCTCTAAGGCAGGTCACGGATTTTACAGACCTATAAAATACTTTGCAAACTTTACTGAAATGCTGCCTGTTATCTCCACTGATTTGACTTTTTATTATGAGACTATACAGTAAGTGATGTAACAGCTAAGCAATGCACTTTCTTTTTGGTGAAGTCAAGCCGCAGTACATGACGACTGAAATGGAAGCTGTGTGTAAATATAAATGTTAGGGGCATGCTGAGCATATGATGGAACCATCAGGTAATCCCTCCTAATAATACACACTGGTGTTACTGTTTAATTTAAATATTCAAGTTAGTTTATGAGCTGAACACAGAACTTTCTCATACCAAATCAGATACAGAGTAGCATTCCACCTAATTGTTTCATGCATAATTTAAAACTCATCTACACTACAGGAGCATGTGATCATGTGACCACAAAGATGCCACTGTCAGTTATGTCCCATTCTGATTAGCCTGGTAACCTGTGTTGGAGTCACAACCCTCCTCTTAACAATGGTGAAATATTGTCTAGTTTAATGTGTTCTGCACTTGATTGTTACCACTCTGCCCCTTTCAACTACTGATGCTTCTGTCTCTCTCCTTTGCTATTGTCTATCCACGTACTGTCTTAATTGACATTAAAAAACAGGGATAGTGAAGAACAACTGTAAATAACTGACAATCACCAAGCATGACTCATTTAAACTTCTTACAAATGAGTCTGTTGCTACATTTTCTATTGTTAAAATTTGCATTGCTTACCTTTGAAGTAATGTTGTAATTACAGACATAAAAACAATGATAGTCTACAGTCTAAAGCAAGCTGTAAAATTTGGACCAAAGGCACACCTATACATGTAATGAATTAGTGGTATGAGTCCTACAAATAGTCACAACCACATGTAATTACAGCTGTTCTGGTGCTGTTGGTGAACCTCACCGATGCAACATAATCAGTTAAATTGCGCTTCTTCTTTTCACATCAGCAGGTCTGATCAGAGGTGCATGTTATGGAGGCATATGATCAAGGAGGTGAACTTGCAGTAACAGAATAATATGAGAGAACTAGGGCTGGGGAGAGAGTGGACAGAAATATCAATATGCAAATAGATGACGTGTCTTCATCCATTTATGGGGATTTTCATGCATCTGGCTGCAGGGTCTTCCAGTGTGTACACACTCATTTGGAAAGATATCCATGTTTTGAATTTAAAAGCATGTCCCCCTATTGAAATATGTTGACACAGACTTTTTGAAAAATACTATGAATTGGATCATTTCATTGTGTAAATATAATATTTACAAATGCGGACTTACAGAGACCCCTCTTTTAATTAAATAGAATAGAAATATCCATTTTTTGTTTGAATTGATCCTTATCTTAAATGGCTTACTTTCTTATGAGTTTTGTATTTGAAAAAGAAAAAAAAAGAAAAAAGAAAGAAATAAAACTCTGTCTTAGGCACTGACACTCTCTCTTACTTAGATGACAATTAGTATCCTGTCTTTGCCTCCTTATAGATAGATGGGGCAAATTCAAATGTACTGTAGACGTCAGTGAAACAATTAATTGGTCACTATCTGAACAGCTAGATCTAGTTGTGACCCAACTCAGGGGGCTTAACCCCCAAACAACATCACCAAGTAAAAGATGGAAATTTTAATTTAATTGTAAAGATGTTTAAATTAAATGAATCTGACTGCATGTATTGTATTTGAAGGATGTGATGAAACTGTTAATCACTTTCCCCCTTTGTAAATAGTTAAAACAGTAGTTCCTTCATCAACAATGTTTATGTTGCGTCCCAGGGGATCCCAGTCCCTTTGCAGCCCTTGAGCCTGATCTTGTGGTTAAACACCCTGTGCTTGCTTACTTTGCAGCAAAAACACCATGGGAAGGCAGCAGATGAGGCATATGAAAGGAAGCTCAAATATTCTAAGCAGCCAAGGTGGAACAGGAAAGCTGGAAGGCCACAGTCACCCTGGGGATGTTGGGAGTTGTAGTTGTAGCCATTAGTTCAGTCAGGAAGAAAAGGAATTGGTCAGGGTTTGGATGTAGTCATAAATGCAGTTTCCAGAGATCCTGAAAATAATACCCTGGAGAATCAAGTACAGAGCCTAAAAGTGTAGAAATTTAAGCTGCTGAATAAAATATGAGATGATGTACAGTACTGCATCACACAATGGAAAGTTGGTCGTTGTGTAGGATGTGAATATGACCCTACTTTAAAGTGAAGGAAAAAATGCATTTCAGTCAGGGATCACACAATAAGTAATGCAATGTTTGCTTTAATATTTCATAGATCTCTGCTGTGATCCTGTGGATAAGAAGCCATGTATAGATGGGAAGACCTCTATAAAATGAAGACTTTCCACCGATCCTCCCTTGGGGAATTAAGACCAGACAAGAATGGTTTAAAGAGTGAGTACATCCTCAGAAAGCCTGGGATTCATTTCTTCCTCGTGTCCTGCCAGTATCTGTAAAGCCATGTTAATGTTACCAGGTCTGTTGTTGTTTATGAGCTAGGCTAAATAAGCTCTGAACCAGAGGTTTCCAAGTCATGGTTCAGAGCCAGTATTGTGGGAAGTCAATGATACAGAGGGCACACAAAACAGATAAATATTGAATGGAAATGGAAATCATTAAAACTGTAGGCTATAACTAACAGATCCACTCACCTGCTTGGAATCTGATGTGAAACGAAAATGAGAGCAGCTAATAAACTAGCAAAGTCATTGGTCATACCAGCCATTCTTGTACATTAAAACTAACACAATACATCAAGCCCATTAAAACTATAAAACTGCTTTCTCTGGAATTTTAATGACAGCTGTCTTCTCCGCATGACAACAGGAAATATTATATAATATAAATAACTCAAAGGTGCATACCTAAAATATCTGTTGGCAAAAATCTCTTTCACTTGGTGAAAGCCTTTGTTCCCCTGGCTTTAGCTACTTTGATTTCTGTATCTTGTTTCTTGGTCACTGTTTCTAGAAATGTCAAAGTGATTTATTAAAACAAAATCCTGTAATAAGTCCTCCTATTTGTTTTCACAGATATTACATACAGCTGTGTGCGATACTCAAGTAGTCTATGGTCTTGTTATCTAAGATAAAACTCCACTAAACCACACATCTTCCATTTTATTTCTTGTGGTAACCAATGAAATCAAGGTAATGGTCATGTAAAACTGATTAAAATAAACTAAAAAGCCTGTGTGAGTTGCTGTGTGAGAATGGCCTTTAATACTCAGGTGAAGAAGATTTAAATTTAGTATAAACAGTCTAAATTCTGTTTCACATCAGCCCATTTTTGCTTTACCCTTTTCCTCTTTTCAGAAAATTCATTCAGATTACAAGAGAACCACCTGTGCAGTTCATAGTTAGATGTTGAAGAAGAAAACTTGTTTAACATCCCGGTGTAGGTTTTGAAAAGAATGTCTTTGGCACCACAACAATGGGTGGTATCATAAAACACACTGGCAGGTTGGGCTGAGAGCCATGTCTGATGGGTAGTTAAGGTGGAAGCAAGGCTATTCGATATGTGGAAATACCTCACCCTTCAATCTTCCAGTGCAGGCTGAGTGTAGATTGACACAAGCAGATATTCATTTTAACATTCAGCTCTGTCTTTAGCTTGTTGCAATGCTATGCTTAGATTCAAGTCTAGTTTAAATGATGTCACATTCTTTCTGTATTATAAGTGCTAAAAATTTACATGCATGTGTTAGATACCATACAACATGGCACTTAAATAAGTATCAAATATGATACAGCAGCCAATAGATTTCATACCATATTTAATTAATGTTCACTGTATCACAGCTTTCCATATTCATGACAGCCAAAGTGAGTTTGCTGCTGAAGATGGCTAGCTTTGAATTAGATAAAAACATGAAAAAAGGTCCACTGTAGCTCCCTCCCTATGAGTAACTTTCCGAGCTCATAAAGCATTTAGTTCAAGAAGTTAAGACATTTCCTGCACTCTGGCATTTGTTGCACGAAGACACAGTCCTGATGATAGCAGAGATTCCTGAGATACTTTAGTGATGTAGCGTCAAGACAGAAATTCAATGTTCTCAAAACCTCCAGGCAGCTGTGTCCTCGGGACAGATCCTGAGGACACAGGAATTTAATCAACTGAAAGGAGAAGCCCTAATGGATCATCCTATTCAAACACTGGTGAATGACATTATGAATTAGAATCAACCATTAATCTCACTTAGCACAGATCAAATTTTTTGTGCATTTAGTCATTAGCTGAACGATACATATCAGAGTAAAGTAGGAAAAATCAATATACAGAAAAGGACTCGTGAATCCCTGAAAGACATCCAGTGCACCTTTGTTTGCGCAAAAAAGAGACAGAGAAGAGCGTAGATACAGTTTCATGCTAAAATGCACCAACTGGCTTTCATTAACCAAGCCATTTACATCAGCTCTTTGAAAAATAGTCCGCTTATAACATTAAGTATGTCAATCTAAACTGCATCAATACAAATTCTGAAACACATAACACATCTCCTGTATGTATATATCAATAAGTAATACCTACATTTACAAACATTAGAAGTTCAGATTGATCTATCCTTTGCCCACATAAACCTGTAACACACACACCCTCAGACACAGTGGCTGAAGTTGTCTGCTAACTTATGCCTTATGTACAGAAAGGTATTGCGCTGTTCAGGGTGAATAAAGCAAGGACAAGTTTCGTGCTGCTTTCTGTCTGAACACAGAGTAACAACAAGACTGACAAGAAAGTATTCACTGCTGCACCTGGGTGTCATATTCATTCAAATAGGACCCAATTAGAGGAAATTGGAAAAGTCTTCACATGTAGGTACAGTGAATTCATGGTCAGTAATAGCAGAACAACTAATTGGTTTATCGATTGAGGGAAAATATGAACAATAACGTGGTTTATGGAAGTGAAATCAGAAATTGAATTGTAAACTGCATGTTTGATACTAGCTTTTGCTATAAGAACAAAAATCTGCAACACTTCTCCATTTATAGAAGGTCAAGGGGAGACTGAGAGAGGCCCTTGTTTTCTATTCAAAAAGATCAGTGTAATGCAATTAGCTGTTCAACACCACCACCTTGTTTTAAGGGATCAAGGAAACCCCACACACAACCTCAGTTTGCTCTTCGGTCTGCAGACCTCACTGCAGTGGTGTACAATTATACTCCAAGGTGTGTCATTACCATAGGCTGTATACTAAATAGTGGACATAGCCACCATGGCGTCACCGATGGGTTTGTGGACTACTGTTTTGAAGCTTCAACTCTGGCTGAGAATGGAGATGCCACTGACCTGCATTGCAATGCCTCCATCCTGATTGGATCTGACTAAAAACCTGAGGTCATGCTGTGGTAGAAACTTGTCAGTCACAAGGTAGCCATCCACTAAAGCATACCCTGCTGATTGAGACCATAAGCTCACAGGAAAATGTTTATTCATGTCATAAATCAAATGAAAAGTAGGGTTATTTTCTCATCATCTTACATACAATCGGACTTCTTCATACAACCAACTGTCACGACCCGGCTCGTGAGCCATGACAAAACAATGGAAACACGCGGTTTAATGAAAAAGGTTAACATTTATTAAATCAGCAACTCCCATAACAACTAAAACCAACTAAACAGAACGTGGCGTGGAGGGACGCTGGCTGGATAGGAAGAGAGAGCCCAGGAGGGTGCACTGGGAGGATTTTAAAGGGGACCACAGGAGACTGGCCAGGTGCTCCTGATTCCCGTAAGCAGACGTCCCGCCCACCAAGACCTGCAAAGACAACACAAGAGCAAAATAGAGGAACCTGCACAACAGGTCCTGTTCAGGCAGGAGGCCCTCACACACCCCCCCCCATAAAGGAAAAAAAAAACCCACCCGAAACCACAACAAATTAAATATACAAATACAAATAAACAAAGAGGCTTACTAAAGCAATGGTTTGTGTGTAGTATGAATGATGGACGAATGACCTGAGATCTGTCTGTCGCCTCCACTGCACCTGTCACACTCTCCCCCAGCAACCTGGTACCTGACAGCACTTTAAGGAGGAAAAGAGGAAACAAGGACGTCAAGATAACAGACAGTGATGAACCGATGCATTACTTGTAGGGGGCTCTGGACAATGCGTCTGCCACCACATTGTCAGAGCCCCTGATTTGCTGAATGTCCAACCAGTAAGACTGTAGCAGCAAAGACCACCGGATCAATCTCTGGTTTGGACACCGCAAGTAACTGAGGAATGTTAATAGGTATGCATAGCAATGTTCTCCGGCAGAGAATTCTTAAACTGCTCCAAAACGATCAGATCAGAGCTGTCAACCTGAGCGGTTAGATCACGAGCAAACTCCAGGTGGGTCTGCTTCTCAGCCTTCTTCCACGTCCGAAAACGTTGGCGGTAAGCTTCAGGGACCAACTCATACGCTTTCAGGACGGCAGTCTTCACAGACAAAGATAAGGACGAATAGGCCTCCTGCGCTCTGCCAGTCAGTGTGCACTGCAGTATTAAAGCGCGCACGGACTCCGACCACTTCCTAGTCTCAGCCACACGTTCAAACAGAGAGAAAAACATCTCTGGATCCTTCTCATTAAATTTTGGTAACAAACGCAAATTAGCCAGCACATCGAAACCCTCGTCCGAGTGCTCTGGCTGGGACGGGGAGCTCTCCAGCTCCACAGAACCGCCCGAAACAAGCTTTCCACTTTGAATCAGATCAAGCCTGTATTGCTGCAGAGATAACTTTGTCTGCTCCGTCTGGAAATGGAGCTTCTCCACCGCTAACTGTTTCTCAGTCTCCGCCTTTCTCATCATTTTGTCGTGCTCCAGCTGTAACAACAACATCTCCTTCTGCTGCTCAAATGTTAAAGCACTGGACGCAAAACAAGACTGAGCCAAACCAGCCGCACCAGGCGTTTTCTTCCCCTCAGCAGTAAAAACACCCAACTCACTCAAGTTGGCTTTCAAAATCCCTCTAACACTGTCCTTTAACCATTTATCTAAGATCTCCACTTCATAATGATCCGCAATCTTTAACAGCTGCTCCTTCGTGCACCTGTCCAAAAACTCCTCCGATGGAGATTTAATGAACTCGGCCACGTCAGCCATGGTACACCAAACCAAAGAAAAAAAAACCCACAGTTGCTCCCCTCACAACAAGGTTACAGCAAGTGACAGCAAGGTGAACAGGGGGCCCAACGGGACCACAAACAGAGCACACAATCCCCTCTAACTGAACCTGCCTAACCAAGACTAACTAAACTCATTCAACCCTAGTCTTCATGAGGCTACTTGCAGCGGGTATTTATGCACTACAGATCGCTGGCATGGAGAAGCGACCAGCAATTGGCAACAACTCCACAACCACGGCCATGCTCCTGAGACAAAGCTCTAACCGCTTTCACCCCAACACTACGGAAAAGGTGAAAAAAAAAAGAAAAGAAAAGAAATAAAACCGACGAAGCCCAAAGGAGCAACGTCGCTAACACCTACAGGGGAAAATGGCTCAAAGACACAAAGTGAACACCAGCCNTCATACCTAATTCTACAAGATATTAACCAATAATAAACTGCTAAACCTTTATCATGATAACCCTCAGCATTGGGAAATACATCAAATCCCAATGACACCAAGCCAATTTTGAGAATATAACCAGCCAGACACAAGCGAACAATATCCCAAGCATATAGTCAGCTGTGCTTAACCCCACAAAGTGTCACTATCAAAACACAAGCCATTAAAGGACACAGCCATACTACAAAACTCCAGCACAAAGCTTAAACTTTAATACTAACATTAATGTACTGCCTGAGGGAAACCACACACACAATGTTAGCCAGCTCACATTGCACGACCACAACAGGCGACTGCACACTTAACATTAGCTATGTTTACATGGGCAAATTTCTCCAATCCGATCTAAACTTTGGTTGATCGGAAATTCCAAATCCACTGTTTACATGGACACTAAATAAAATGATCCGATCATGATGTGCGTATACATGCACCAAGCGTTTAATCAGAATAAATCATTTGGGCATGCGCGGATTTGTCTAAGTTTCCGGAAATAGTAGTAGAAGAAGAAGCTGTACTTCCGCCTGTGTTGTAAACAAATGCAGCGTTGTCTGCACGTCCTCACCTCGTTCACTCTTTGTGCCCCTCACATTTTATTTTCCTCCCCTCTGGCGCAGTGTCTGTTAATGTCGTTTTTTTTTTTAGTTTTGCTTCCCTCCCGCCATATTTTCTGCTTGCCGAAAAACGACCAGTGGCCGCAAAGGCGGAAATGCATCACGCTGACGTAGCACACATGCGCAGTGGAGATAATTTTACCCCAACCAGGAAGATAGGATCTGAATGGCTGTGTACATGGACACCGTTCGGAATAATGATCGGCATAAACCACCTCTCTCTTTCGGAATGAAATTTCTTTCCGAATGGACCGTATTGGATCAGAATCTTCCGATTGACATGTTTACATGAAACATTTGTGTCCATGTAAACATAGCTATTGCTGAGCTAACAGCCAACAAAACCGGCTACATGCAACTAGAACCAGGGTGGACATACGACACGAGATAATGTTACAAAAAATATGACAACATAGTCTACGTTTCATCCACTCGAGTCCCCATTTCTATCACTGTAGTTCTCACCCAAGCTCTTGAGAAGTCTTAAATCAAATGCTAGCAAGCTCATAACCTAGTGCCTCTCCCTGCATGTTGCACTACATGTGAAAATGTGACCTAAACTTCCTTGGAGAGTATAACCTTTCCTATCGACATTGGTGTGTGGTTGACTCACCACAATGAAAAAGTTCCTGCTTTCTGCAACCAGCTCACTTTGACCAGGCGATCTCCGTTGACCTACCATGGGAGCCATCCCATCGGACCAGTCAGCAAGCTCACTCTTCAATTTGGATGTTCAATTTAAAAGGTGTATTTATACAGTTTGTAGGTGTACAAGACAAACTCTGCGTTTGCCTCCAAAATGTCTGGAAGTCAACAATGTCAAAAATGGCATTTTCCTTGCGGCGTGCCCAATTCCTTTTGAGCCCAAAAATTTCTCCACCTGCAGGTGAAACTCCTGACTGCTAATGGGTCAGAGCCACCAACCTGCAAGTGTAACGTCAGTCACCATGCCTGCTTCTTCAAGATATCCTTTCAAAACCGTTGCTAAATCTTTATCACAATAACATCCAGTGAGCAGCAGTTAGGAAGAGCAATGGCTTGAACTCAATTACATAGGTAAAGGCTAGGGTGATTGGTGGTGTGTTATCTTGCAGTACAATGAGGAATACAGACCAGTCTATGGAGTTGCGCCAGCTATGACTTCTCGCCTGAACCTATAACATAAGCTCCATATCTTACAGTGTGTGAAAGCGGTGAAAAACTCAAATAAATGGAGCCTGACAGTTGTGGCAGTCCTCAAATCGGCTAAGCTACCAGTTGACCAATCATATTTATGACACAGGGTACAGGGTGACATTTAACCTGACACTCACTACTCTTCTAATACCTAAATGCCAAAGCTATTACAGCTACATATCCCTCCACCAGCCCAACCTCCTCCGAATGTGGTGAAGCTTCCAGGACTGTATACATGTATGAGTATGTTTTTACAATGTCTTAACATTAGATCTCCCAGTGCTTGTCTCTGCTATAGTTTGAGAGTTCCCTAAAAGAGCTGAATATGTTCTGGTACGTCTACAACCATAAATTGTCAATTCCTTGACGCAAGTGTCTCTGACTGAACTCCATATGTGATATTTAGGGATCAGGTATTAATCAAGCACTTACTCAGAATTAACAGCTGTGAAAGCAAGGGGATATTACAAATCTTGCCAGAAACAGGTATTTTTGAGTATGGCACGATAGATAAATTCCTCCCAGACAACAGTTGTTGCCGTTATACAGAGGTTAAACTGAATCAAGACTCTTTTTATAGATAATCAAGTCATTAATTACCACATATATGTAGTGACTGATTTAGTTGACATTGAAATTTAATAAAATGGTTACCACTAACACAATAGAATGTTAACGCACACACACCTACTCACATTTTACCTTGGACTTAGTAGTTGTAATGTAGTAGAGTGGGTTTTTCCATGTCAGTGAAGCGTCTCTTTATGGCCTCTAAAATAAAATCTAAAGTCTAAAATCTCTAAAGCACAGTCACAGCAGGAATCACATCTGATGCCAAAACATCAGAGAAGCTCACTTCTCTGGTAACTCCTCAAATGAAGCCAGAACACATAATGTCTTTTCCAGAAGTATTCACTGGTAAGTGGTGAGATTATCGAGGAGCTCATTTTCAGACCAAAACGTTCCCAGAGAATGCTTCTGTTCAACAAGAGATTGTCTGGTAATACAGTTTCTGTGATATGGTGAAGGCTGGGAATCTCATACCTTGGCTCCAGTACACTGAGAGGATGACAAAATCCTGTATTATCTACAACTGACAATGGCTGGTAATCAAGAGCAATCTACTGTACTGTTATTTTTGCTGTTTATGGGTTGTCTCTGCACATTTTCTTGTGCTTCTCCAGTGTTTGCTGCAGAGTAGGTTGATGCTGTTTGTCACTGAAAGCATTAGTAGACTTCTTCAAGTGTCAAAGGAGCTACTTTTCACCCCTCCTCTTGACAGTTTAGAAGAGCATAATTTGCAGTCAGCTATACTTTTGTCATTGTCATATCTCCAAAGTGCTGACATTGCTCCTCCTCCGCCTACTTGCTCAACTGATAACAGGTTAATGCCACATTGCCATAAAGTGGTATTGAGTGCCAGTGTATCAGAGTACTAGGGATGCACCGATACCGATACTGTTATTGGATATCAAGCCGATACCGGGCATAAGTACTCGTACTCATAAAATTGCCACCGATACCACGGCACCGATACCACTTTATGGCAGCGCACAGTTTACAGCAGTTGACTGCAAGGTGGGCAGCGACAAAAACAAGGCAGACTGCAACTTATGTATAGCAAAACTTTTGAGAGGAGGGACAAAATTGACGGGTTACAATACAAGCAACTTAATCAAACATCTGAAGTCACAGCATGAGGCGGGGTATAAAGAATTCACATGCGGCAACAAGAGACAACCAATTTTGCAGCAGACGCTGGCTAAGCGGGAGAAAATGTCCAGGCACAACCGCGTATGGTCAAAATCATGGAAGCTGTGGCCGAGTATATTGCCCTGGATGACCAGCCACTGTCCGTGGTAGATAATGTGGAACTCTGGCGTCTTCTCTGCGTACTGGAGCCAAGGTATGAGATCCCGAGCCGTACCCTTATCACAGACACGGTGCTCCCAAAGCTGCATGATTTCGTGGAAAAACACATTCACATCCTGTTGCATGATGTTAAAACTTTAAGTTTCACCACGGACATTTGGAGCAGCAGTGTCAGCCCAATGTCTCTTATCAGTCTGTTTAAAGCACTTTTGTTTAATAAATGTCAAACTCAGTATTCACTCAGTATATGATTGTACAGATGATATGTGGAAAAATAAAAGAAAATTCAAAGTAGTAACTTAATGTGTAATGGTATAAATAATCAGTATCGGTATCGGTGAGTACTGAAATGCAAGTACTCATACACTACTCAAACTGGAAAAAAGTGGTATCGATGCATCCCTAATAATTACAATTCCAAGTACAGGAACACAGCATGGGCTCGACACCTGACGCTTTGGTTGTCGTCCAATTTGATCTTGAGCCTTGAATAACTAACTGGACATAACATCTTATCTGTTAGCTGATTTAAACCTACACTAGTTGTATAACTCTAGACGTGGCGATGTCTGTCATCCATATACACAACCACAAAATTCTGTACCTGAACTAAATGACCTAACTTCAGCTAGCTAGTACACAACTACCACAGCTGAGTTAGCAATCTGTAGGTAAGGCCAGTAAATGAGCAAACACAGTACAGCACACTCACCTGGAGATAACAATGAACCTGATCCTGAATCATGACCACTGCGTTAAATGATGCTGCACTTTGTCTTTCACCCTCCTGGTGTTCACACAGATGCTAGGCAGACTCTTGTTTTAGCCTTACTGTAGCTTCGTCAGCTCATTGAAGGAGTGTAGCTACTACACATTTGCACCTACAGATTTCCTGCAGTACAAACTGGACAAAATGATCCAACAAAAAGGAAAGAATTCACAAATGTCTCATGGTTCACAAACAAATGGAAGTGATCGACAAGTATACAAAACTGACTTTTACATGTATGGATCCCCAAATGTGTAAATATCACTCTACATGTATTTGTTGTGGTTTAACTATTTACATTTATATAATCTGTAACATTTTAATGTAAAAAATGTCTTTATGGATAGTGAAACATTTGCGGTTTTTGGTACATAATTGTAAATTGTCTATTTGTATAAAAACTCGTCAGTTGTTTGGTTCAGAGTGAAATATGTGCAGCGGATGGATTGCCATGGAGTGTGGTACAGTACAGCCATTCCTGGATCTGATGACTTTTCATATAGCGCAACAAGCAAAGCATAGTACCCACTGGCACTTTATGACATGAAGCTGAAAACCAGTTATCAAATTTTAGTCCCTTCATACATTTTGACCACTTATATTAAGAAGCTGACATTACATGCTGATCATTAGTATGTCTGCATGCTATCTTTAATTGATTTTTTTATCAGCATTCATTTGTTTCTTTCCACCTGGCAGTTCTGGTCTCCACCAAAAATATTGCTTTTTAGCTCCTAAATCCTCCACAATGTTCACCTTTTTCTACTTCTACCTATTTGGTACAGGGCAGGTAGTTTACAATGAGTTTAAAAGAGCAGCAGTTGCCTATTGCTGCTGGGAATGGCATTAATGAGAGCACTGAGACTGGACGAAAACAGTAAAGTTTTCATAAAAATCAAAACAATGAGCTGAGAATTGCTGACACACTCCACAGAGCTGGAGCTGAACTGTCAAGGGGTGATGATTCTCTGTCTTCATCATTACAAGCAGTCCCTTTCATATTATACATTGTCCAGTAGCAGTGTAAAGCTGAGCTTGGCGAGCACAGTCTGTGAAGGCCACATGTGTTCTCTGTATAGGAGACAAACCCTTTAGATTTAGGTGACCAACAATGAATGTATCCTATTAACAAGTGCTGTGCGTTTCTGATGAAGAGGCTTCAGTTGGATGAGAAGTGAAATGTCTACCAGAACCTCAAGCAAGTCCAGTTGCTTTTTAAGCACCCAGAAGTGCCATGACCTGGATGCTGTGTGTGTTTATCTACATGCTTGATGCATGTTGTTCATGCCACATAGCTCTACTGTGAAAACATCAAAGACCCACACTTTTGAACTGAATAATGCTTTATTACCATAAACACACACACACACACACACACACACACACACACACACACACACACACACTCATTTATTTGCACTCAGTCCTACATGTGCATACTATGGCTACAGGTTCTCCTAATGACCTTATCCATTACCACCATAATTCTTCCTTTCCTTGGCACACCAGAAACACTGATCTGATCTCGAATTAGAATGCCATGGAGGAGCGTGAAAAGATCAATTTGGGCTTCTAAGGTTAATTTGTTCAAAAGCGTTCTTTCTCTTGCGATTTATTCAGATTTCACAATTTATGCAAGTTTGCTTTAGGCTGTTCCTCCATTTGATACTGTGTGCCCCGCTGCATCAATTGTGGCTTCCTATGGTTTCATTTATAGATGGTGAGGAGTCAAGTGGGGGTTCTTCTGAGGGCAGATGATCTCCTGTTCTGATAAAAAGACAATTCTTCCCAAAAGAGGCATTAATGCATTTCATGAGTTTGTGAGTCACTGCATGTCATGTGTTGGTACAATATGCAGTAGGGTGTCTCATGGATTGCGTGTTCCTCTGTCAGCTGTAGCATTTGGAAGGCATTGTGTGATCACAGCAGGGTCTGAGAGGGCATGTTGCACAGCAAGGAAACAAAGCAGCCTCATTAATCCCTGCTGATAGTAGGTTAGCTACTATATGGCTGTAGGAGGGATGCTTCAGCTGTTGTATCAGATCACAGCACAAGAGGGGCTCACAACCTCGTAGAGTTAGACTTTTTCCTGGATTCATTCTTGTGAGGTTTTCGCTTTCTTTTAAATTGTGTCATGATATTCACAAAAAACACATCAGACTACTGAGGGAAATAGCATGTCTTGGGAGAGAAAAGGGAAATCACCAGTGTGACAACTGGTAACCCTGAGATTGTTTCCATTTGTATTTTCAAGCCTGCTTGAGACCTGCTATCCAAACAAATGAATGAAATGTTTCTTACGAATAACAAACAAGCTGTCTGAACTGACATCTTAGTTATATATTTAAGCTGCTGAAGGGACTTTTTGTTGAGGGTGTTGCATTATTAGTACCTCAGTATGTCTCTTTCGACACCATTTTTCTGAAGCCTATCTAGAACCCCCATTTACACTTCATGTAACCTGGGCAGACCAGATCGCTGTCAGATATCAAAAGCACTGAGTGTAAATCAAATGTAAGGAGAAGAAATGGATTTGAGCTGTATTCTAGCCAGATGCTGAAAAGGTGAAAATGAATCCATGTTTCCGAGATGCATAGAGTAGAGCCGGTGAGAAAGTAATGCATTATGAAAGAAACACAGCAACTTTCTCTGAGCTCGAGGTCTGATATTCCAGTCAACACATACAGCATGCAATGGAGTTTTCCTCCGAAAAGCTGTTTTGAATCACAGTAAGTCAGTGGTCATTTGTTTGAATTACAAGTTGTGTTTATTGTTTTATGTACCATTTGAGATTATTTGGTACTTTAACCCATCCTGTAGTTTGCCATGTCAGTTTTTCAGTTTAGAAGCGAGTCAGGAGTCATTGTTGGGACAATCATAATGAAAGTTTCTTTGGCCCTCTGCAGTAGCAACAAGTGTTTCTTTCTTCTCGCCGCTAATCTGCTCACACTGTTGTGTTACAGCATTTATTATAACATGTATCTCATATTGCACCAACAGAATATGCCAAGACTGAGGGTAAGGAGCTACCTTTAGCATGTAGTGTCTTAATCTGAGGAGAACTACACACAAAACTCCATTCAGAAGTTTATGTCAAATGAGTGCTACTGTATCTGCAAAGGAGAAGAATTGACCCCCCTAAACTACAATAAAGGCTTTGTCTATTATTGGTAGTAGTTTACATTGAGAACTTTAGTATTTAACTACATAATCAATGGAGCAGCAGTTTAATACAACTTAATTGTCACATTTAAAAAGGTCAGCAAGCAATAATGTATGAAGTTAACGTACATTTCCATGTGTAAATTATGTTACTGAAAAGAGTTGTGGCCATAAAAGAACCAACCAGTTTAAATAAATATTTAAAAGAAATAATTGTGTGTGGAGAGACATTCAGCTCATCCTTGCCTGAGGAAGTGTGTGTGCAGCGTCTCTTGTCTGCACTGGTCCCATGAGACAAGTACTGAGCTCAGAACACTATCTGTCACAACTGTGACAAAAAAAAAAAAGCAAAAGAAATGTTTTTGTGTTCTTTAACAGTTACATTGTTTATATTGTTGTTATTTATTAAGATAAAGGACATATGTTTGCAGGTACATATTAACAAGGACATATTCAGAAATGTTTAATAAAAACAACAGTAACATAAACAGTTGAAGGCTACGTCATTGTGTTACTTTTGGCCCACCCGTGTGTTACTGTAGTCCCTGCTGACGGGGTCCATGCCGCTCAGGGCCATCATGATGGATGAAATCATCTTCACCATCATCTTTTTTTTTTTTTTACATCTTTACTGCAAACAATGTCTCTTCTAACATTTTCATATTTCATATTTTGTCAACCCTGTCAATCCCCGACTTCCCAGCAGTTTTCCTCCTTGTGCCATTCCCCAGCCCCATGAGCATCACCTGCTTGCACACCTTCTCTTTATGAGTAATATAGACTTCGACAAACTTTATTGTCATTCAGTAGACAGCAAGTGTACACCGAANTATATATGTGTGTGTGTGTGTGTGTGTGTGTGTGTACATACATACACACACACTCACGCACACACACACACACACACACACACACACACACACACATATACACACACACACACACAGATATATATATATTAATATGTACAGGTATGTTAAAAGTATGTTAGAATATACAGCAAAGTATTGTGATATATACAGTATGTGAAATTGAACAGTGTGTAGAATAACCTGCAGGAATACACAGTAAATTGAAAATAGCAGCAGGAATATGCAGTACATTAAAAATAAGCAGCATAAATATATACTAAGGTTAATTTAAGTGCAGTTGCAGAATGACCTGAGGTGGTAACAATGGTGCAAAAATACTCATTTAGAGTTCAGCAGTCTGATGGCCTGGGGAAAAAGAACCTGGTGGTCCTGCACCGAATGCTGCAGAACCTCTTTCCAGAGGCCAGCAGGGAGCACAGACCATGGTGGGGGTGTGAGGGGTCCATGATGATGTTAACGGCACGAGACATGCAGCATTTAGGTGCAATGTCCTGAATGGAGAGAAGTCCCAATGATGTTCTCCGCTGTCCTCGCCACTCATCAGTCAGCAGCACTGCAGCCTCCACACCACACAGAGATGCAGCTGGTCAAGATGCTCTCTATGGTGCTTTTGTAGATGAAGTGAGGATGGACGGGGGCAGGTGGGCTCTCCTCATCCTGCGCAGAAAGTGCAGGCGTTGCTGTGCCCTTTTGACCAGTGACGCGGTATTCACAGACCAGGTGAGGTCGTCAGTGATGTGCACCCCCAGGAACTTGGTTCTGCTGACCACCTTCACAGCTGTGTTGTTGAGGAGAAGCGGAGCGTGCCTGGGCTGGTTTTTCCTGAAGTCGACAATGAATGTAGCACTAGTACATATACTCATCCAGCAGCAGCTCACATTTGCGAGAGTGCACTGTGCCTCTCAGCCTTCCAGCTCTGGTTTTCTCTATCAACCTATTAACTGACCACCAGTAACGAATGAAATCTCTATAGTAAGTGCTGTTTCTTAAGACCTCTTAAACTGATTTGTGTCACATATTGCATCCATATACCAAAATACTGGGGGTCTACAAAATTTCAATAAGCCTAGTGATTTATTTTCCGACTCAGTGGTCACATGCTCACAAGGTGGCTAATGCTGCGGGAAAAAAGTATGCAATAAATCTTGCCAGCTGGTGAGCTTATAGGCAACAGTCTGTATGGACAGTTGCTCTTGAGGGCAGTTAAGACTCTACCCTACTTGACCATGTGCAAAGTTAAGATGACATTATGAAGGCAACTTCCTTAAATACATAAACATCCGCATTCTATGACTGGCCACTACTGTGGAAGGAAGCTTTTACCTCACTTACCATGATCATTTAAGGTGGTTGCTACTGAACATAGTGCTGTTTCTAGGCCACTTCTAGTCCTCTCAACAAGAGAAGAGGAGGATGTTTGTCTCATTAGTGTTGTCTCCATCACTATTTTTAGAAATGCCACTTCACCAGTCTTACTTGTCCTATCACAGTATGAGGTTGTTCTTGAGCAAAATATTTAGCAGCCGAAACATCTTGTGGAGAAGAAAAGGATGTTCCCTTTGGGAGTTAAGCAATTTGCTTCTCACTTCTGGAAATCTTGAGAGTGGCCTTGTGGGAGCATTTAGCTGTTGGAAGCCCAAGGTGTTCGCCTGTTTGCCTTAAGGTACTGTAGATGTATGCTAAAGTGAGTAACCCTGCATGTATGTAGGGATAGAGGCTGGCAGCATCCAGATGTAGGCTTGAAGAAAGGAGAGACCAGCAGGGAAGAGTGCTGAGGGTGAAGAAGGTGCTGGTTGACTGGAGTGAAAAAACTTCTAATGAATTCCATAAGACCTTTCTCTCTCTCGCTGTCTATGTCTCCATCTGTGTCTCTTGCTCTCAGACCTCATTCACTTGATGACCTGTGGAGCCTCAGACAAGCAGCTACAAAATCTACCTTGATCTGAACGATATCCTCCGTTCAGACGAACCTCCTGTCTCACAACCTGAACTGACTCCCACTTCTGCTGCAATATCTATCTCACTGGAGTCTATTTGCCATTCATTTTGATCTTGAAAGACACAGTAATAAATAAATATATGTGGTGGAACAGTGCATAATGCATGGCAAAAAGAGCGAGTGGCATGAAGACTGAATTCCACTCAAAGGGGTACTTGAAGAAGATGAGATAATAGAGCATGCACAGATTTGCGCACACAGGCATGCCTGGCACACAAATACACACACACGCTGATTTATGCAGAGGTTTGGTGGCCTGTAGCATCTTCAGGGGCTCATGTGCCAGAGGATCGGCCACATACTGTGAGTTAGAGCCGGTCCTATAGGAAAGGAGATCAAAGACACACACACACACACACACACACACAAGTAAGAGCCTGCCTCACATTCTTATTTCTAAACTCCACTTGACAGAAATTAGGAAAAAGTTTTCCATAAAAATTGGAGTGCTTCTTACTTCGAGTGGCTTGATCAACACCTCATGGAGGGGTTTGAAAACAAACTGAAATATTTGTGTGGGGCGCATTCTCAACTGCGTTACATGCCATACTAGTGTTTCTATACTAAATGGCGCACAAGTTGTAGACAGATGTTGGAGTGGATAGTGCACATGAAAACCACAGGACGTTCACACCTGGGCCCTCCACATGATGAGTCATACAGAATGACAGCATGGTAGGCTATAAACTGTGTAAACTGAGTGTAACATTGTGGAACCACAAAACTGACTGTGATGGCACAGAGAGGGGTGATGGACTTCGAGGATGAATGAGAATCTTCACAGACACACTTGTTCCTGCTGTTCTGTGCTTAGCTCTGTGGCTAAATGTTGGTAAAATTCGCAAAACTCCTTTTAATCCAGGCACTGGCAAAACCTCTGCTACTGCTCAATATGACTGAATCTTTACCCGGCAGAGCTGTCACCACCATATAGTGCACTTGGATTTTGTATCTTAACTAAGACTGGGATGTACACGTCTTTATTTCTTTCACTGTATGGAAAAGTGTTGTTGTAATATCACAGACGATGATCAAAGACACTAAAACATAAATATTACAGGTAGAACATGACACTGGACATGCTGGCTGTTATAAGAGTTTAATGCTGTGCAGCTGTTTCTGCAGGTGAGCCTGCCTGTAGCATCTGGGCAGAGTAAATAATATATTTCTCATAATTGGAGGCAAGGTATGTTGCAGAAAAAACAATAAGGATGCTGAGCATTTCTAAAAGCAAATATATCTACAGGAGAGAAAAAGCAGGAACTACAAGAACATGACGAATTTAAATACCTTAGTCATAGTGTACATAGTTTGAAAAGAGAACAAAAAACTTAAAGCAGCCGAAAATCTGGTTAACACTTACTTAGAGCAACAACTGATCAATCACATATAGTACTGTTCATACAAAAACAGAAGGAATACATGTTTAGGACTGTCTGGTTTAAAAGAGGAAAATCTCAAATGCGCTAAACAATTAAAATTTAAAGACATATGTTTGAAAGGATAAGGCTGGCAATATTGTGTATGCTGTCACGTTTTTTGAAGAGATGTAAATGAACAATGTGTCAACACTTTCAGACTTCCCTCTGGCTCCTACTGAAGACATAAATCTTTAAAAGAACCTTACAAATACATATTTCCTTTTCTTAAAAGGCTCAGTAATTCCATAAAACAGCTGGTCACTAGTTTTTATCAAATCACTCAAACAGGGGGAAATACATTTCAGGGACTATTTTTAGTAGCACATTAATCCACATTTGGTGCTCTGGTGAGTATTTGTGGCAGCAGGATAGTGTATGTGGGATCAGCTCAAAATTGACCACAGTGTGTGTTCATGGTAATGAAGGAACCTCAGCGCCAGTCAGCCAGTGCAACAGCGTGGCCCATTGATGTGTTTTTATAGTTTTTGGACAACAGTGGAGCTCTACGGCACACAGGAATGAGATACGTCAGGCCATCCTTGTTAGTAGATACATTCACTGTTGATATGGATCTGCTAATAAGAAATGTAGAAAATCACCAGATTTATCTTTTAAGAAAGTGTTCTGAGTTGCCTAAACATAATCATGTAGCAACCCCAATTCCAAAAAGGTGCAACACTGTCTAAAACAAAGTGTTTCTGAGCCAATGTAGTAAATATTTTGTGAACGACTGAGCCTTTGGAGGATGCCTCTGTCATACCCAATCATGATACTATCACCTCTTACCAATGAACCTGTTTACCTGTGGAATGTTCCAAACAGGTGTTTTTGGAGCGTCCCACAACTTTCCCAGTCTTTTGTCGCTCCTGTCCCAACTTGTTTGAAACGCGCTGATGGCATCAAATTCAGGATAAGCAGATATTTACAAAAATTAGTGAAGCTGATGAGGTCAAACATTAAATATATTGTCTTTGTACAGTTGAGCATATGTCAAAAAGGATCAGCAAGCGATCACATTCTGTTTTATTTATTTTTTACACAGTGTCCCAACTTTCTTTGTAATGGGGGTTGTACAAAATGTAAAACAGGTGGCATTGTGTGTATTTCCAAACATATTTACTGTTTCAAATTAGTAGTACATTAACAATATTTGGTTCATATTGAATTTTTACTATAAATCACAAATGCTTCACATTACTGGTGACCATCTGTCTACCAGTGCTATAATGTTCAAAAATTTTTACATTCTTAACAGCTTTTGCTTTCCATTAATCTCTGTGCAGCATCACAGTCAACCAGAAAACTCTTCAGACTTCAAAGTCAGTTTCTAGTTAAACTGGATTACCACACAGTGATAATATAATTCCATCATTATCATAAATTATGCAGACTTGATGTTCACTGTGAGGATTATATAACTCAGGCAAAGCTTTAAAGATTTCTGTCCCGTATAGTAATGAATACAAATAAGTTTCAATGTTAAGTATGTTGAGTACTTAACAGCACATTGAATAATTCTGAAATTCTACATTATGCCTTGGCACTGCAGTAAAACAAAGTAAACATGAAATCTGAGGCAGGGTCAGTGGTTACAACACACTGTCTATCACTGTAAGTGTATATACTGAAGATTTTTGATGAGGTACATTGTATGAATTGTAAGCAAAACATTAGCACACCACATTCTAAAAATCCAGATGCACTAACATCCTGAAAGTACTTGAGTGCATCAAACTCACAAAGCCATTTGCTTGAACAAATTCTCCTTCGGTCTTTAACACACACATGCACACACAGTTGCATCTTTGAGCTGACATGGTGGATCACTGGTCTGTTGTTTGCCTGTGATTATCAAACCCACTCATACTCTATTTCTGCCATGCATTAACCTTTGAAATCACAGCGTGTCCCTCAGACACACATAGCCTTCCACTAACAGAGAGCAATGCAAACAACATAGTTACATCTTACCACTTGGTAACATCTGGGGTGATTAGTGTGTTGCACACTCAACTTGTCCTTTATCAAGCAGAGAACACTAATTTGTTTTGAGGCTATTCTTGTGGTAGTCACATTGTAAACATGTAAGCATTGCATGAAAGCCAGGTCACAGATTACAGGAAGGACAGAAGGAGATTATGGGACACAAGGAAAGAAAGGAATGCAGGAAGAGAGAACAGAAAATAGGCAGACAGGAAGTCGGTAAACCAACCAACACTTGGACAAACCAAACACCACTGATGATGCAATGTGCCATTACAGCTGATATTCTGTTGGTGCATGAGAAACACTCATTTACTATACAAGAGTGAGTGCATCATCAGAAGAGCATTGATGGGTTTTCTGAATCCAGAGAAAATCTCTTCTTTTTGATGCATTTATGTAGAGCAAGAGGCAATACAGCAAAGGTCAAGTGTTCACCAAAAACATTAGCTTTCAACTCTGTGGAACATGAACAGCCACAGCAAAATCCACTGTCATAGAAAAGTCTGATATTTACAAAGATTCTAACGTTGCCACTCTTTGTACTGATCAGTTCTTGGGCAAGTAACTTGGTTAGTAACCTAAAGTTTCTGATGTCGTGTTGCCATGGTAACCTGAGGTGCCCACTTCAGAGCAACTTAACAAAAATGTCATTATTATTAAAGCATAACAAAGTTAAATAAAAATTCTGTACACAAAACCACAAATGTTTACACCCATGAGACAAATAATGAAAAGAACTTTACAGGGGCTTGTTGTTGAGCTGATATGGGTCAGCAACAGTGCAACACTGTTTAAAGAGTAACAGAACTATGTTGCTGTTTATGTTTTTATCAGAGAGATTAAATATTTGCCTTCAGTCAATAGACCCAAAACAGACAGACACCTTTTAACCACTTGCAGGTAGCTGCTTTAGAAGGACATTTATCAGTTGTGCCAATAGGATATCATGGAATTCCTGTAAATAAGTGATGCCATATAGCAGATTGCAACCTTTTCATTGGCCAGACTTTATGAATCCAAGCAAGATTATATTTATCTTTGGTTTAGGGGTCTTGGGTCAGTTCCCATAGATCCAAGTTTTAAACCCAGTTCAGACCTTTCCATGCCTATTTTGTCAGTTGTCTAAATTGATTAATAAACTAACCTTGTCATTCCAACAGATTAACAAGCTACAATGTAATTACCACAAAGAGTGACTCAATGTCTTTTAATCTATTTGGAGTATATGACAAATTGATGAATAGGATACAGCTGAAGAAGGAGAAATTGAAAAGAAAAAGGAGAAATGAAGATGAATAATATGTTAATATTAATAATAATAATGTGTTGCGGCGGCATGGTGGGGCAGCAGGTAGTGTGCGTGCCTCACAGCAAGAAGGAAGCTGGTTCGATCCCCCGGTCGGGCAGGGCCTTCCTGTGTGACGTTTGCATGTTCTTCATGTGCATGCGTGGGTTCTCTCCGGGCACTCCGGCTTCCTCCCACAGTCCAAAAAACATGCTTATTAGGTTAACTGGTGACTCTAAATTGTCCTTAGGTATGAGTGTGAGCGTGAATTGTTGCCTGTCTATCTGGCGACCGGCTCAGGGTGTACCCCGCCTCTCGCCCGTTGACAGCTGGGATAGGCTCCAGCCCCCCCAACAACCCCGAAAAGGATAGTCGGTATAGAAAATGGATGGATGGATAACGTGTTGCAAGCCACATGAAAACAGCCCAGTTAATACAATGTTGCAATACATCTAGTTTGATACACCTTAATGATTAGTTAAAACATACTGACATGGTGCATTTTCTAAATTTAAGTGCCACAGATTAAATGAGTCACAGAAAGCCAAACAGCTGGGGAAAGGTAGTAGTGTTCCAGCAGTTGCGCTGTACGAAATGAGAACTTAAGCAGATACACAATGCATTGAGTGTATGAGGTGTAAGGTGATATGTTATGCCCGGCCTAGGGGGGGGGAAAGGCACAACAGGAAAAAGAGCTCCCATCTTCCCCAAGTCCCAAGTAGCCACAGGTCCAGAACAAAGGTTTCATCATTGATTATTAAATTTATTTACAAAAGTAAGTGAATGAACAAAAAAATGTCAAGACCATAAGGGCTTCTGGGTGGACCAAGGCCAAAACAACAAACAAACCAATTCTACCTAGGGAGGATATATCTTACCTAGAAACTAACAAAGGAACCAAAAAACATAAGACTTACCTCCCTAACTAAGCAAAAACAGGAGAAAAGAATGAGTTTAACAAAACTGGCAATCCACCCTTACTACAAGTACATCATACGACTCAAAGCTGATGCAACGTGTGGCCGGTTGGGAGAAGAGGGAGATGAAGAACGCCTGCTGCTGTTCCGCACCAGCGCCGGATGCCATCTTGGACCTTTTTATACCAGGTATCCTCTGGAAACAGCCAATCCGACAGCCAGGACCGAAAACATTTGACCAATCCCCTCTCCGCCATGACACACTCCAATCTGCATAAAGAAAACTACATAATACAGGCCAGAAACACAAGCGCTAACAGAAATTACGACGGTAGTCGTAACATGATAATTTGGGGCAGGAACCAAAAACAAATCCTAAAGCCCCCACCAGGATAATCCTGCCATGCTAGACAATTAAGCAACGACTGACGTTATGTTTTGTACCATTGAACGCATTTTTCCTGGACAACCATTGTTTTTCAGTCATTTTACTACAATGAAAATGCAGTGAAGTACATTTTGTATTTGCATTAATCTTCTCATCATCTATATTTGTTATAAATCTATATTGATATTGATTGAAATTGTTTTTTCTCAGCATAGAAAATTAACGGTGATCAATGGCTCCATGGAAGGTTGTGAAATTAAAAATTCTTAACAGTATGCTTTTTGGAAATGACACTGTAGCACACAGAACATGTTACCCTAATGTTTTTACAAAACCACTGGTATGGTCTTTTAATGGCTGACTAACCATTACAGCATGAAACCACTTACTCAGCTGCTCAGAGACTGAACTTACAAGCAAGTGGTGTGGCTCAGACTTCTGGTTTGAAGCGGCCTGCTCAGCTGTGGACTGGGGGGGTGTGCAAACAAAGAGGCCAACTTGCTTTTCACACTGTAACACCAGGATGCAAATAAGTCAAAAATGAACGTTTACCCTTGTCAGTTTTGAAGACAACAAAACAGCAGTTATCTTTGAGGTGTGATGGAGCGCTGAATTACATCAGCCCTGGTAGCTGTCTATCACAATACGGTTGTTCCATTTGTCAGAGTGAAGCATACAGACAACAGCACTGAGTGGATAGCAATATAAAAGAGAAAGATTTCCCTTGTGATCAGACACCTGTAATAGTGTGTATCCCTCATCTTTACATATGGCAGCTGAAATGCCCCTCCAAGCTCTGTCTTTTTCCCAGCTCAATTTCCCTGAAAGCGTAACTGAAAATCATTAACTAAAAAGGCAGTATTGTGCAGAAGTCATTTATAGCTACATTTTGTTGAGTAAATGCACCATAGCAATGAAATGGCCTACTCCATCTGCACAGCAGGTTAAAGGGAACCATTGAAAAGTTATTGCATTTAATTTAGCTTGGTGCTATGAATGATTTATTTGAAAGTCCCATTACAAGAGGAAAAAAGCCTGATTTTCTGAATGTCTAATGACTGAAGTGGGGGTTACAGGCAAATTTTTGTCCATTAGTCACCATACATGTGTGGAAAAAAACGAGATTAATTTCAGTGTGGTAATGAAACCACAGTCTCCTGACAGAGAAATGTATTTGGAGCTTTTTAAAATGTAAGAGAGATAGATGGTTTACTGTGTCTAAAATAATTGCCTGTATCATGAGAGTTCATTAAGTTAAATGGGGGTGTGTTTCTAACCATCACACTTGGCCCTTAGTTGTTGCAATCATAAAGCGATGGAGCTCTTCCACACCTTGGAAATCTCAGTGACAGATTTACAGGAGGGGAGCATACACACACACACACACACACACACACACACACACACTCCCTCTTACATCCAGTGATCATAGACTAGCACTGCATCTATGTAATTAAAACTAAGGCTGGGGCAACACTCTGGATACAAGCTGCAACTGACACAGCTCGCTGCAAGATGCTGGCTCCGGGGAACCTGGCTGTATTGAGAAAAACAGACCAAATTTGCTGCTGACTTACAAAGTCAAAACATCATCACCTTATTGGCAACTGGATGTGAGACTTGGCAGGGTCCAAGACTCCCAGGGGTCCCAGGTTGGTTTGCGGTTATTTGATTAATTGTAAATTTATTTTGTGAAATTTACTGGCATATGTTTCTTTCAGTTACTTGCTGGTCAATATTTTTCTCCAGCAGGTCCCACTTGCAGGTTATTCATGGCAGTTCAGAGCAACTTGCAGGTTACATTTTCTTTTTTTTTCCCTTTTCTTTTCTTTTCTTTTCTTTTCTTTTCTTTCTTTCTTTCTTTCTTTCTTTCTTTCTTTCTTTCTTTCTTTCTTTTTTTTTTTTTTTTTTTTGACTAAATTTAAACTTAACCAATGCCGGAAATGATCATTTAGAAGGTTATAGAAAGATCTCATGTTTTACAAGACATAATGGAAGAAATTCAGAGGAAAGTTGGAGTTTTCAACATTGCTCTTAAAAATGCACAAATTAAGTCACATAAGGGAGGCAGTGGCCTAAGGAAAAGGAATAATGCTAGCTGAGTGCAGTGCCTGGGTACATTTTGCACAGTTGGAGAGACAAGACTTGCATCTGTAACAAAAACATGGTTGTGCGCCACGCTTATTTTAGACAGAAGGATAATGTGCCGAGTGTATCTCAGGCAGAATGTCAATAAAAACTGAACATTGTAAGCTTTGTACGGGTAGGTTTTATGTCAGGGCTGTTGGTAGTTTTCTTCAGCTGTTGCTCTGATTCCATTTTATTTTTTAATGTTTTGTTTCTATTCTGAAACAAGTGTAGGGAAAACTTTGGAAGTTGCTGCAAAAGAGAAGGAGTGTAAGACCTGAAGCTGTGGAGGCCAGCTGCTACTAATCATCTGCAATGAACTGCACAGCTTCCACTCATAATGGAGATCCACATGTGACGGTGGACCATGTCCAGGACATCTATGGATGTGGCACTCCTCTATTTCCCTACTGTGCACATTCATGTCTGATGGGAGAAGCATGGAACAAGGAGTGGCTGGAACCAGGTACAACATACCTTGTACAGTATGTAACTGAAAATGATTTGTGCTGCTGTCATCAGTGTGTTGGTGTTGGTGCTTGGTTTATTTGGGTTCCAGTGCACTTCAACCATAAAATACTGGTCAATGTTCATCAATATATAATCAGAGAGTGCTAAAAATTGATTGTGCTGTTATTTCATTAAGAATGCGCAATAGCTAAATCGGTACTGAAGTAAGTAACAGGCAATTCTGCAGCTTGACCACTCAACCCTTTGTGATATTCTGTCCATTTTTTTAACCCTTAAAAAAAAGGAAAAAAAAATACTTGTTACATGTTACTTTATCATATACAGTATACTCAAAAATGCTTTTAATGATTGTTGATTTGATATGATTTTTGTTCATGAAACTCTGCCTCATATTCTTTAAAATCAAAGCTGATTATAGACGTTTTCCATTTCATGCTTTACATTCCACCTAGTTTTTCTTTCATTCAAACAAACTTGAGCAGATTTGAGACACTAAAATTCCTGCTAGATATATTTATGTCCGATATTATTGATAGAAATGGCCTCAGAGTTGCTATGTGAATGTAGATGATATGGGCTGTAGTTGAGTTTGACCTACAGGGTGATAAACAGCCGGATGGAAGCCAACAGCGCTTTGCTAAATGTCAGTCATTGTTCAGTTCATTTGTGTGGGTTGATTTAGGTCTTGCTTGCAGATCAATGCTACAGATGGACAGAAAGAGTGAAGAAAATACATCAAGGTTTTAAATGCATTCCCAAAAGCAAGCCTTCAACCTCACCCTTGCCCCATGGGGACAGCCAACCACATCTCATCTCCATATCATTTTGTGGCTTTGCTCAGCTTTGCCTCGTTTACCTGCTCAAATTGCAGCAACCCGGAATGGCATCTCATAAAAGTGTGTGATGGAAAGGAAAGGTCAAGTACGAGGCGTACTCTGGGTGCCAAATCATAAGATGTTTTCTACAATTGTTCTCAGAGAGAGAAATAGATGCAATGCTACCTCATGAGACTTAGATAGTATGTTGGCCTCAATTTTCATAACCTGCTCGGCAAGTACACACATGAAGCAGATACACAACAGAGGACATAATGGAATATTTTTGGTCTCTGCCTTACAAACAGATGGAATAATAGCAAACACTGAGGGCCGAGGAAGGAGCTGAGGAAGGTAAATTCAATAGCGGGATTTTAATATCTAAGAGAGAATTAGCAAACATGAACCGTGCCAGTTTTCAGAGGCGGCCTGCATATAATTTCTTAAATGTGGCACTTGAAAGAGCTCAACTTCAAGAGGCTTTATATGGAAAACACCAACAGCCGTCTGAAAATAAATGAAAGAACGAAAAATCTGAGCAAACTTAAGTCGGGGTGCAGGCAAATATTGCAGATAGAGATCAATCTATTCTTTAAAGTGTTTTTTCTCTCTCATTTGTTTTGATGGGTTATTCCTCAGATGTATAGTTAACAGTGCCCATACGTAGGTTGGCATGGCTCCAGAAAAATAAGAAGCTATCGACTTTATGTGAAATGGCCATCAAATGAGGCAGGACACATCAGGGTAAATGTCAGTTATCTCTATTTCTGTAGCATTTATGGGGTTCACAGTCCATCTTCATTGAGGTTAAGGGTAAGATTAAACTTTATTGAACCTTGGGGAAATTGTGTAGCAGTGTGTCTTTTCAAAATCTCTTTTCATGATGTAGTGGTTTCAAGGAAAACAAGAGTGGACACTGATCCTATTGTCCAAAGAGGAAATGTGACTCCAAAGGAGAGGGTAAATTTTTCATTTGCTCAAGCTTTATTATAGTTGTTCCCTACTAAGAGCCACAAAGGCATTTTGGAGGGGTGCACACCTGACTTGGTGGAAAATATCAGAATTAAGAGTCAGAATTAAGTGTAATGAATCTGGATTGAGGTTTGCGAAGGTTTATGCAGAAGACATAAGTACAAGTACGGGACAAAAAAGATGAGCCAAAATGTGATTCTCTTTAAGCAGACTTGACAAAATGATACAAGCTATCTTGTTCTATTGGCACTGTGGAAGAACCTTGTTTCTTTTTGAGGTTAAACTCTGCTTTTTTGGGGCAAAGTTCAATATGCCTTTTTAGCTATGCTAGCAACGTGGCTCTAAGGATTGTAATATTGATAAGTTGGTCCACCACCACCTTGGTCCAGACTAAAATATCTCAACAACTATTGGGTGGTTTATGGAATTTAGCACAGACATTAATATCCCTCAATCCTACTGACTGGCAACCTTCTCACTCTGACCTTGATGAGAAGATGTCACAGAACAATTAAAGAATATAGAGGCATTCATACAAGTCATGATTGGACTGATTTATATTTTTTTGCATAGTGGTGATGTTTTAGACTCATTCCCACAGTACTGATTATTTAGAAGTTACATATACTTATAAATTATATGCTTAGGCCTACTTATGTGTTTTGTAAATTTGTTCATATAGATGAGGAATTAATTTCATTATGGCCCTTACTTGAGCAATGTTCTCTGTAAGTTGCATTATTAACAAATCTGAGCATTTTTGGGAACCTGTGTGCATATATACAAAAAACTATCCTTCTCACCCACTTACTGTGGCAGAAAATCTTACTTGCCTTTGTTGGTGCATGACTTTCACCAATTGTTGATCAGCAGAAACCATTGTCAGGATCAACCTGTGTGCTTGTACTCCTACATGTGCTAACTCATGTCCATGCAGGATATAAACAAAACAGGGACCCACCTGTCTGACCACCAGTGGTCAAAAAATTCCAAATGGAACCTTTAAGATCCTGACAGAAATGATTGACTTTAGTGATCCCCTGACTTTTCATGTAGCACAATACGCAGTTTAAGTGTTTCACTTATTCAGTGAAATATATAACATCTAATAATCCACTCTAATAAACAAATGTTTGTTAAGACGTGTATGCTTCCCAGATGATGAATGATCAAACAACTATACTATTAGTGTATAGCTATTGCTGAGGAGACAAGGAGAGGTATAGCTGACAATTGGTGAATTAGTCCTTTGAATAAATCATGCATGCAGTTATTGGCAAATGTTCACATTTTGGTTTAGTACTGCTGCCTTTTTCATTTTGTATTTGCATAGCTTTTTCTATATTTTACAAAACATTCATTACATTCAGCAAAGTATAGTCTGGAAACCAACAGCTGGGGTGACACTGTCCAGTGTCCATATTTTTTTCCCAGCCAAAGTCACCCTGACTTCATCTTGACCTCACCTCAGCAAAACAAAGAGCAGCACAACTGAGAAAATAACTGACGCAGTTCAAACATCTGATTAAAAATTTAGACTGATCAAATCAGCTTTATTTATTCACAGCGCCAGAGGCTACGCATGATTGGCTGAAAACTAGCATCAAGCTGTACTTGATTAGTGATGTCTGATGAGCTTCTTCCCGCTCATTTGGGGGGGGGGGGGGGTGCTGTTGATTTGGGCTGATGAGACTTAATCATGCTAATCAATGGGCTCGGGGAGAGGGGGGAAAGACATGGAGTTGAAAGATAAATAAAAAATAAAAAAAAACTCTCTGCAGCTTGAATGGGTTTCCTGCCAAGGCTGCAAGGATCAGCACTGTTCAAATTGTTTAGATTATGCATTGTCTTAATAGTGTGATTTTTTTGTTGCACTCATATAAATTAAGTAATAGTCAATGTAATTCTAAGCATGAACGCATTCATTTTTCACTCCAGAATGCAGATTGCCTGAGGAATATTCAACAGTTGTCTTTGTAATGGGCTTTCTATTTTTCCTTGGGCTGCTAAAGCTGAGATTCACATGAGGTTATGCCGTCACCCTGACTGCACTGTTTCACCAAGTGATGCCTTCAATTGCATCCTTTTTATATTTAGACACTAAATTAGTATATGCAAGATGCCCTTCCATGCACTCAAAAGAACTTTGTTCTTGAGGGAAAACCAGTAAAAGCTTAGTGTTAAGTATTTAAAGTGAGTGAGAGTAAAGAAAGTTCCTCACCCTCAGACAATTTCCTTCACTCCTACATGTTACTGGGATGAGTAACACATATAATTATCACAGAGAACAGGGCATGTGTTCGATGTGGAATGAATGTTGATGAAAGAGTCTGCAACACCATTGGAGTTTACTGTTATTTGCATAACCTCAGTTCTCTGAATAGTATTTAATTGTTGTCTCACTATTCAAAACACCTTCCTGTGTATACCACAAAGCATTTATTCACTATGTCAAACCAGGATGCCGAAAACAACCTCCTCGTGCCCCATGCGAACTTCTCACTTTGCAAATTAGACAAAATTCTCTTAAAACAGGATATTGGGGGGTTTAAAAAGGGGTACGATTCTTCAAGCGTCAAACGAAGGTATATCATCAGATGAGAGGAAAGACACTTGATTTGAAAGGGTGAAACTGTTCAGGAATCTGACAGTTTCAGTGGTTGAATTATTTATTTGATCCTACTCTTCTCACATGATGTAACCCGTGAAATTCTAGGGGGTACGAGTGACAGAATCTGAATCTGACAGAAGTCTGAAGCCTGTGTTAAAAACTGTGAGTATGGCTTTATGAGACAGGGATAGTCTAATGATAGGTGTGATCAGGTTGTATTATAGGAAGTGTAGGGTCTAGTGTTTTTGAAGTTAGGCTCATATTAAGCCCTTAAAATTTTTGCCTTCGTTACTTTAATTATCTCAACCAGGCGTGAACTGAATAATTATATATCCAATACATATATCCAATAACGACAATAATAATAATAATTTCTAATAAATCACAACTAAAGAAATATATGTTCAAGTATATGATAATAACAGTAACCCGACTTCCCCTGACTGGGCCAAATTCATTGATGGGTGGGCCTGGCACCCCGGGTCCCACAAATAATGCCGGGTCAAATTCCTGTCTTTTAAAAGTGAAGCACACTGTCTGAAAAAACAAACAATAAAGCAAAGCCTAAATCTGACCACTGTATTGGTAGCCCAAGTATGTTTTCTTCTAAAGTATCTGAACGATTAGAGTTTATGATAGAATGATCATCTTAATTAGCCTTAAATTTAATTATTTTTACATCTATTTTTAACACCATGCCATGGAGTGACCTGGCTGTGCACTGAAATACACATAATGCTGCTCTCTTGTATACATTACATGGCTCCACACCTGGTGAGAATGCTGATGTTATGGCAGGGACATGTAGCTTTAGCCTCAGTCTTTTAGCATTATGTCATGCACATATTAAGATCCTTTTGCAGGGTTCCCGTTTTAAAATGTGTCAGATGGAAATGACGGCTGGAGACGGACTTCTCAGCTGACTCAAAGAGTTTAAGCATTAGCATTAGCTTACATTAGCTAACTACAAACACAAATCTGCTTGTGATGATCCTCACTTTAGCCAACAAAATCCACTGTCATCAGCTAGAAATGAGAAACCTGCTTTTGTTTACTTCTGTGAGGAATCCAAGACCTAGTGTTTCAAAACTTATTGCACATTTATCTGCCGCTGTTATCACTGTGAACTCCAGATGTGCTGTGCAAGAATGGAAATCTTGACCTGCATAGCAATGGTAACTAAGGAGGATGTGGCTTTGAGATGTCATTTATCAAAAAATGGCATCAACAAGTCAAAAACATTTTCAAAGAGTAACTCCTCAATATTCCCGTAAGAATGTTTCTGCCATTTCACTGGTGGCTGATCATGTTTTAATTTGGGACTTTGCAGACAAGCAACATGTAGCATCCAGAACAGACAGCTGTAGCAGCTCATTTTTCTATTACCAGTGTACTGCTCTTAAAGTGACAGTGTTACTCCAACAATAAGAAATAGCTGTTATAGTGACAGTTTCACAACATACCAACCATACCACTATATTGAAACACCCCAAATAGGTTGTTTGCAGATGACGTCACGTCAGTCTTTGTTGTGGCGCAAACTGCAGATTGGAAGACCAGAAGTGATCTTCTGTATAGGAAGAACTATAACACACACTCAAAATCCCTGTGTTTTGCATCATTTACGGTTACTAAGATTGATGAAACCAAGAAACCACATGTAGCCTTATTAGAGTACCAAAAGTCCAGAAAAAAGTGGCTTGTTAACTGTCTGCAGTTGGGAGGAACTAATGGGTGAAAATGGTGTCACATTGTAAACAACCTATACACTCTCTACCCCTGTGTGTGCGCTGTGTCTGTAACCCCCCCGCCCAGTGCGTACATACTGAAGCACCACACATCATGTAGTTGACCAATCACGTACGGCTTGAACGGAAAAAAAGTCGAGAAAAAAACAAAAAAAAAACCCAAAGCGGCTCCCACTCCAGCTCCCAGGCAGGAGCCGGCTCCGATCGTTCACTTCAAAGAGCCGTTTCATTAGCGACTGACACATCACTATTCTGTAGTTCCAGCAGTAATGGGGCTGAAAATGTCATATTTGTCCTGAGTTCATGGGGTCATTAAAATTCCTTTATTCCCTTCATTAAAAGTAAGGGAACCACCCAAAACATCATTATTTATACAGTAGAGGCTGTGAATATCCACAGAAACAAAAACTAACTGATATTTAACCATCTTCTCCCCAAAAGCAGCTGTGTAGGACATCTGTACAAGCAGCTATGACCCAGCCTCTAGTAAATGTAGTAATTATGATTGGAGCAAAGGAGGAAGTGAGGTGATGTAGTGTAGAGTGACAAAATCTGCGTAAAGAAGAGGTCAGGGTGGAGGGATGGGTCAAATGCTTGACTTTGACCCGTGAGGCCACTGTCACTCACGTACATAACTAAGTTTACATACTGTACATAGCACAAGTTCAATTACGAATGTACTTACTTTAACACCAATCGTGATCTTTTCCATAAACCCAACTAAGTATTTTTGTCATTGGCTAACAGCATAATCTGTTGTTTAGGCGTTTATGTGTAGGATCTTTAGGATGTGCTGCTAGTGAAGCATTTATTAAGGGAGTTCTTATATAATACTGTATAAAGATGGAATACAGAGGGAGCTGCTGAATTTTGATTACTATTTCAGAGGATTAAGCTGGAACTGCAGGAGTACTCTGCATCTTGCTGTTCTGGCAGATGAATGCCAAGATCAAACCAAATGTGAATGTGAAATGTGAGGTGTCTCCCTCATAGTGAGATGATTAAGGAAACCCTGCATTGACTTCTCTTACATATCTGGAAAAGTGACCTCAAGGAAAATAACTTGACATATTATAGCTGCTGGAACTCGATCAATCACTGTGTATCACAGCACACCCCTTTCCCTGTGGTATTGGTTTCTTCCAAAAGTTGCATCCATCCACAGCAGCAGGTGTCCACACACACAGCACTCAGCTGGCAGTGGAGCACACACTGCTATGTGATGTCAGCACAGCCTCATCCGTATTCATGCTGCTTCCTGTGCATTGTGTTTGAATATACAGCTATTACCATGTTGGCAGGTTCCTTTCATCTTTGGCTTTATCTTTATCTATATTCTCCAAATTAATTTGCAGTGTGGATATAGTCTTTTTATGTGGATTCATGCCTTGGTGAAGGAGACAAGATTTAGCTCTTTTTCAAGAAAAGTGGCAGCAGTGTAGCAGCTAGTGCAGAAGTACATGAATGATACATTTTCAATAACCATGACAGCATAAATAATTGACATGAAAATCTCCAAGTAAATATACAGAATTAACACAAATATAAAATGTGAAATTTCCAAGCTACAAAAGTTTTAAAATAATCCCCTCAATGTTTTTGTTAATTCTTATTTATTTATTTCTGGGGCAGAACCCCCATTCCATCCACTCTAATTTTGCCCTCGCATGAGGAATTTTGACTTGTATGACAGCCCTGTTTGTGTGTTCCCATTGACTAAATCTGGTGTTATTAACTTTGTGAAAACACTGACATACTAGCCCTTTTCTGGGCTTTCTGAGCTTACTGATAAACACTAACAAGATTAAAAAGATAATGTATCAAGGAGAGAACAACAAACATCCTACAATCCTATTTTATTATTACTACAAAAAATACAAGAAATACAGTACATTCAGTATATTTGTTAATCAACCAAATCTTAAAATAATCCACAATCAATTTTGAGGTTGTGGGATTTTAAACCAACACAATATTGTCTGGCCTGTAAAGAAGGCTATTAAAAGAACGAGCTCTCTGTGCAATCAAGTTTATTCTGTGAGTAGCCACAGCATTATCGTCTGCATACTTTAAATGTAGACCCAAATGCCAAATTTAACACAACCTTAAAAATACATCACATTTTATTGTAATACAGGTTTTTGCAGTTGTGGGCGGATATATTGTTCTCAAAAAAAAAGTCACATAAAAATAATAATAATAATAATAATAATAATAATAATATGTATAGTTCTTTTACAAATAAAAAAATCTGTGTTTTCTGAAAAAAGCTAAAAAAGGGACACTGCATATTAACGTTTAGATAGCTATATATTAAGATTTGAGATGCAGTGTATTATATTTTAGACTTCTCTATATTGGCCTGCTGTTTATTAATACTGTTGTATTACTTTATTCTACGTGTGTCTTGCAAGTATGTTCTCCCCTAGAGAAGAACAAGTTCAGAGAAACTGGCCTTGACTCTCTTCAGCCTGTATAGAAAAGACATGGAAGGGAATAAAATACAAAATAGAAAATGAAAAAATCAAACTTTTTATGTATACATTCTATAAAAAAAAAAAAAAAAGGGGGGGGTCTTTTTCTGCCTCTGAGACAGGATCCAGTCCAGGCAAGAGCCAGTGAACTCTCAGCAGTGAATTAGCCAGTATGTCAGCTCAAATGAAATCATTCCCAACTACAATCAGTGATTGATGAGGAAATGTTTTTACATTTTGTCCATAGTCCTTAGTTGGCTGTCATTTCTTTCATACTGTACATGACTTTATACACTGTGTCTGCTTGCTTGGCATTTCGAGTTTTTGCCAGTTCTAATGTTTCTGTATATGTACCACTTTGTGTAGAACTTAACTTGCCACTGTTTTTTATAATGTAAGTCTATTGTTTGACTTCTTTGACAAAATCCAAATTTTCTAAAATATTAATGTCAAATTTTGTGAGAATTTTAAAATCCAAAATATATATTATATATACTATTACAAATTTCAGTTGTTAAAGATGACTTCTTCCCCTGCTTTGAAAAGCAAAGTTTGTTTTTGGATCCATGTACAATACCATTTCACCGCATAAGACGGAAGAAGAACAAGAACAAGAGCTGCAACAATGAGTCAACATCACAAGACTGGAGGAAGCTTGTGACTGGAAGGTCCAATCCCAGGGATCAGCAGGATAAATCTGACTGAGGAAAGGGAAAGGCAGCAAATGCCCCTCCCTCATTAACCACCATTGAGGTGCTCTTGAGCAACATCTTCATGCAAACTGCTCCACTGAAGCTGCTCAGTGGCTGGCAGATCAAACTGTGGCTGTACTGAGCAGCTTCTAGGTGTGAATGGGTAAATGTGAATGTGATCAGGGCGAAAAACAGAACATTGCTCTCAGGCACACTCCCCTGAAAGAAAAAAAAAAAAAAAAAAAAAAAACAGGAAGACATAGCTATCTTGAGAGAAAAATATACTTAACTGGTGATGTCATCGAACAAGAAGACAATATTTTTTGCCAAAACACATTTAAAAAGTTTTTCTTCTTTTACACAAACTTTAATAAAACATGCCCACTTTTAATCAACAAACAGTCATTAGAACTTCTTTCTGTTTCAGCATGTCCTCGTTCCATCTCTGCAGTCAGCCTGACTGTAATGCTTTAGAAAGTCAGATCCCTAACTTACTTTGTATTATCTCCCGGGTCATGAAGGCCTATAGGCTACCAGCAATGTTTGCCAAATAAGATGTCTCTAGATTCAGCTCACGGGAGGTTATTATGAAAAATACATTACAAAACATAATTTCTATTGAGCCATGGGGTCCATTAATTTGAGCACAAAAGTGAATCCATTTGCAACAGCCGCCACTACAGCTCTTCCCTGTGTCAATTCACTCACAGCCATTTGTAATTGCTTTGTGCCGTGAGTGGAATGGACGCATGCTTATGATTGAATGCACAGTAGACATTGATCAGAGCAGGAGATATCTGGGGTTTTCACTGCAGAAATAACACTTCAGTGATGCCAACTGTGATAATTCCCAAAACTAAATAGTCAACAATTTAGATTACAGCTCTTAACATTGACTTCCTGGTGTAAATCTGTCGAACAACTGGAGACAACAAGCAGCTTGATTTTTCTGGGGGGAAGGATTCAGGGCAAATATTTGTTGTCTAATGTCCACTTAAGCCTGTAATGATATTATATGTGGAAGTTTGTACCATGTTAAATTTGCTGCTTCATTATAACAGAACTCATCCACAATGAGTACCTTTTTATGTGTTTTAGCTGCTGAAAATGGTCCGTTAAGGCCTGTGTAATTGCATGTTCTCTGTGAGATCAAGTATGCTTCTTGGTTTATGAACATATGCACGCAATCAAAAAAGATGGAAGGAAGAGTGCAGCACGTTAATGCATCTAAATGCTTCATCCTCTCTGCTGTTTTTTGAACATGGGAAAGTTACTTAATGCAACTTTGAATAAATCACAAGTCACTGTGACCATATCAAAGCTAAGGTTTCTTTGTTGAAAACTACAGACAACTAATCTGCTGACTGATACATGGGCTGCACTCGAGCCACACAGTCAAACTAAATGCAGTTTTGCTGACAGTGAAAGCACAGACGTTTGGATCAAGGACTGAATTTCCACTCAGGATGTAGCGACATGTTCCCCTAGCTTTTCAAAATCCTATTTTTGTTGCCTTCGCTCTTTCAGTTTATTTAGTTCAGTGGAGTTGATAAAAATGTTGATAGACTCATCTGAGTCGCCTCAGTAATACCATTATTATCACGGCCAGGTGAGTGCTTTGCAGACTTCTTTCGCTCCATTTCCGCTTCCAGGATATTTACAGGTCGCCCTGTCTTTTTGTTGGCAGCATGTAGCCCGAAGGAAAGACCTGCAGACAATTCTCCAGGCTCAACATGTACTTCACCTCCTCTGCATGTCTTTCAAGGAAAAAAAAAGTAATAGTAGTAGTAGTCATAGTTATAATTCATCCAATCAACCAACAGTAAGCTGGTAAAGCAAAGTAATCTTTGTAGTAAAGATGCAAATACATTATCGAAAACCATGGTCATCATCAGCAATTGCTTCCTCCGACGGCCAAATATAGAATGTGTTACTCAATCACTCAAAAACGCTTATCTGAAATTGTTTAATAAAACGTGACTTTCTTGTTAAGTGTTTTTTTGCATTTGCATCAACAGTAGAGAGCTGACAGGAAATGAGCAGATAGAGAGATGGGGACATACATACAAGATTCCCCAGCCAGACCTTATCAATGGACATCATCTTAAAGCCCTAATTCACCAGACTGCGAGTTTGCTGGAAATGTAATCTAATCTACTACTTTTGTCCGAAATCCAGAGGAAAGATTTTAAAGTGGAATATGCAGTGCTTGATTTCTTGCATTGTAATAAGAAATGCACCATTTAATCACTCTTTTGACAACACAAAATTGGAAATAGCCATTCAGTGTATTAACATTCAGTAATTATCCCAAAAATGTCCACCACCCCTATGCTGGATTTAAATGATATTTACTCTATGCATGTATTCCAGGATAATTTTATCTGATTAAACAAAATACAGAACAACTGCCATTTTCATCATCTTTTGACAGTGGATCAGTTTGTCATATTGCAGGAAGTAATGAAGGAGTCAGGAACAGCCACAGTGAGCTGTTGACGAAGAACTGCCGGCGGCAGGTTGCACACCTACGGTGGCTGGGAGGTGCAAAACAACATTACAAAATGTGAAACACTTTTGCAAAGCTTGAGACAAATTTACATTTTGGAAAACGTTTTTACATGTCATAAAACAAAATTACATAACCCCAAAACATTTACAAGTCCTGAAACAAATTAAAATTTCAGAAAACAAATTAACAAGACGCGAAACACTTTTACAAGCACCGGGACAAGTTTACAAGTGGCGAAACACATTTACAAATACAATCTACTGGAAAGGGAACGTTCCAAATCCGGAAGTGATAACGGGAGCGGGTCAATTCGAGTTGTTGATGTTGTCAATGGACGGAGATGGACAGCAACAGAATCACGTTTTGCTTGTTTTGTGGACAACATATGAGGTGATTAACACGGTTTTGTTTTTCATGTGGTCGGTCTCTACAATGTTTAAGGGGCATGGAGCAGACCGGCGGACCAGATATGTTACAGCAGTGCATACAGTATTTTAATGAGGGCCACTCGTACGCTGTAATCGTGGACATGATGTCATGTTTTCACAGTGTACACTTCACTTTGAGGTCACTGAAAAATAAGCTGAATGAAGCCAGGTTATATCGCAGAAAGGATTACTCTTCTACAAACACGATAAATAGGGCCATCCGATTCGAACTTCAGGGACCTGGACAGCTGTTTGGGTACCACATGATGTGGCAGGTACTCAAACAAAAGTACAATCTGCGAGTGAAGAGGGATCATGTGATGAATTTGCTTCGGGAGCTTAATCCTCAAGGGTGCAAGAGGAGAGCACGCAGAAGGTTTGTAAGAAGAACCTCCTTCCACCCTCCCCGCTGTCTCCATCACCTCCTCCCCTCTTCCTCCCTCCACCCATATCCCTCACCCCTCCTCCGTCTTTGTCCCCCATCGCCTCTCTGCCCTCTCTTCACCCCTCTACCTCTCCCTCAGCCCTCCCCCCTCATTGTTTCCCCTTTCCCCGTTTTCCCACAGAAACACCTCCACCTTGTTTCTGTGTGGGTGCTGTGTGGGTTTACTCCTGGTGCTCAGGTTTCCACCCACAACACTTTAATTAGGACCAAATAAAAAAATAAATAAAAATTGAATAAAAAGAAATGCACATATCTGTCTCTAGGAATAAAGACAGACAGAGGACAAATAGCTGGAAGACATTATGGAGGCTGTGAAGTAGAAGTACAGCTCTCTGTCATCTCTCTCTGAAAATCCCTCTCACTGTGAAAAAATAAAATCAGTGTGTCGTTGTGTCTCCTCATCATGTTTTACATATTTATGAAACTTTTCTCCTCCAAACATTTCACAAGGTTTCATTTTAATAACTGATGAAGGTCCAAAGAGGCCCAATCAGATCATCAATGTCTAACAAAAAAAAGGTTTTTTGGATCAGAACTTCATATGACGACCCCTCAGATTCATCAGGTGGCCCTTTGGTGGGGCCCGACCCCTGGGTTGGGAACCGCTGATAACACATCCTGGATGTGCAATAAGAAGATATGTAAGAAGAAATGTGAGCACAGACAAACAGCTCATGTGACTTTAACAGTTTTGAAGACGGCCATGTTGTCGTCCATGCCGCGTTGCACTGTGGGACATTTGTCGGCCTCGTGCCGTGTTTGCATTCTGAACCTCTGAACGTACTCTTGAATTCGTCCTACGGTTGCAGACATGCTAAAAATCACACTCACCAGCATGTTAGTCTGGAACATCGGACGCTGTAACCATGGTAACCCCACAACAAAAATGGCAACAGCTGTGACATCCGCTGAGAAGATAGAAACATACAAAATGGAAGATGGCTTCAGTTTGTGTTGATTAAACTACCAAAGATCAGAAATCAAGTGAGTAAAAGTAAAACGAATGAAAATGAAACATATCTTTGACCTTTGACCTCTGTCATGTCCTCACAAGGACAGAAACACACGCGTGTTTCCTGAGCTGAGTTACATAAACCCCTGTTTAAGTCACTTTTCAGTCCAGCCTAATCCTCCTCCTCCTCCTGCTGACAGTATGTTTTAACAAAACACACAAATGTTCATATTTACAGGTGATAACTACACCTTTCTCCCTGAAGACGACACAGAGAGACTGAAACAGGGCAATAAAGTTTTATTCAGACAGATAAAGAGAGTGAGCTGCAGTCAGAGTCAAATTGAGTGAAAACTCACTGAGTGTGTTCAGCTCATCCCTGAAGGTAAACTGATGCTTTGGACTTCTGCCGTCGCCTCGCTGTGATTTCATCTGGATGAACGTGATGGAGCCTCACAGCAGCCCGGACAGTCCGTACACATCTCTTTGTTTGGTAACACTACAAACAGATTCACAGTCTGTTCTTTTGTTGTATATTTGACAAAGTAGTTGTTGAAGGAGTGTTTTTGCTGTGCTATTACACTGCACTGTACCCAGGGGAACCACAGGTGTCAACATTCATTTCCTTTATTTCTAATCATATTGAGTCTTTTCATGACTTTGAGGCACTCTGCTGGACTCTTTTGTAACTTGTGAATGAGTGGGGACATACAGTTAGATAAATGTAACAATACACAGTATGTAAATAAAATAATGTTGTATCTATGTTTCACTCAAAAGTGACTCTCAGTCATAAAATCCAGATAAATTGTGTAGATATTACTTCATTTCCATTTCCATCCCATTTCAAATGTCCATTTGAAAATTATGAATATCAGGTTTGGGTTTTAAAGCGTTTTAGTGAGTCATTGTGAGATTGAAATTTTCATTTGTGGCACAGAATGTAAAAACTGAATGACAGAAGTTTGCTGCACATGTAGCTGCCTTTCTTTTCATTTCATTTCTAATAGGCTGTTAGTGGCATTGAAGAGAAAGACCCATGCAGCTCCATTCTCCTGTGCAGTGAACTATGTCAAATTATATATCACATCACTTCTCAATGATTAGTCATTAGTGATTCAAAAACATGTTTCATTCAATTGAGTCCCTTCAGACTTATTTGCCAGAATGACATTAATGATTGCATAAATGTAATGTGCACAGTGTTTTGGCGCCACAAGATGAACAGCAATGGAATGAATTAGAAATATAAATGTAAAACATCTGCACCCATTCTTTATTTATGACTTCTTTCCCAAGTTTCCTTCATTATAAATAGTACAATAATGCTGGGATTTTCATAACCAGTGGGATGGATTATATTGGCATCATAGGACATCAATGATACATCATACACGTTTTCCTGCAGAACAATTTTTTAAATATGCACATATGGTTGTAGTATCATCTGTGCAGACTCTTTTCCATAAACATCAGGCTCTGTGACAGATATGGAAACCTACTCATTGTTGGATCTTAAAAGATATAGGCCTGCCAAGTCAGCATCACAGATGTGGGGAAATGGCACCATCGTTTCTGAATTCTCAAATCATGTAAGCACTCTGCACAAATGAAATGACTCACTCAGGTGTTGAAGCTGGTAGGAATCCAGTATCATTAAATTCCTCTTTATATTCAACGATATGCAGATGGCTGATGATACAGAAAATGTGTTGATGTGGTCTTCCACATCTGTAACATCTGTGATGTACAGAACTCACATTCTGGAGGAAACGATGTATCTCTTCTGCAACAGCAGGTGCTACTTCATTCCTCTTTCAGTCTACAGTGGATCTGTTCAGTGACAGTACTGCTATGAGATCAGTGAGAACTCACAGCCTCAGACATAATAGAGAGATTAAAAGACACCCTTTTGTCAAACCACAACAACTTAAGTTGACAGGTCTAGGTCAAAGGTCACCCTTTGAGATTTTAGATATTGTTCTGTTACAATCTGTATACACACCATGGGAACTGGATCTACAAACAACTTCACATTTCAGTGAAAATTCTGTATTTCAGACCTGCCAATCTGTATGCATTCTGATTAACAGGTATGCATTTTGACATCAAACTTCCTGGTACAATTTTTCACTCTAAATAGCGCAAAAAGCTGGTGACACCTGGGAGTTCACTTATGCATATGCAGTACTCAAGTCTAACAGCAAGAGGCAGGAGCATCTAGCATGTCAAAAAGAAAAGATGAGTTTGACCAATCATAGCACCGGATTTATTTTATCCCTCTTGTTACCCCTCACTCCAGCTGGCTGGTTCCTCGAGTGAGGACGGTGAGTGAAGCTGACGTAGACCTGCCAACCTTGGGAAAATATTCTAAGTTTAATAATGTTAGCCTGTTACGTAACTACATCTTTGTTTATTTCTACTGTGTTCATAGTTATTATTGTAGCCAAACCTGTGAGAGGAGCAGGTCATGGCAGGATTAAGAAAAAAAAAAAACTTTACCTTGAAAGTTACCAGGAGGTGTGTGCACCAGACCTACTAAAAATTAAGCCAATTACTCGCAAAATATCAGGAGCGATGGCCATGGCTCTGTCCCTCAAAACTGCTGCACCATGCATTTTGCACATTGTGCAGCAATTATATCAGGGTGGCGTTGGCACTTCTGGCTCTCTCTTGGCGGCACCCCTGGCCATACTAAATTATTAAAGAGATACCTCACACTAACTTCCATGATGGCTGGAACTGCTTCTCTTTGGTGAGGCCTCTGAAATCAGATCATAGTGATGATGATAATGATGCTTGCAGCTGGTTTTCCAGGTTTGGATCAGTGGTTCTTGTCAAGAACTGACTCTGTGGAAGAGTCAGTTTTGAAAAGAGCTGCTCACAGCAGCAGCTTGTTGCTTTTCAGCTCAATGATTTTGTGTTGTTTGTTGTCAGGCACATCAGCTGGTTCCACATTTAAGGGCTTAGCAAATATGCCCAGTTCCCTTTGTTCACTTTTCATGTCCTGAAACTTCTCACCAAATGCATCAAGGAGTTTTCACAGATGTCGTACCTGCTTTTGTTCATGCAGAGTAGGAAAATGTTCAGTGTTTCCTCTTTCCAGTTCCACTTGCCACACCTTTAAAGCAGAGAGCTGAGAAGCTGACTGGAGCTTAAGGTTGAGCTCTGAGAGGTACTTAGTAATGTCCATCATGAAGGCCAAATCACACAGACACCTTCCATCCCAGAGTTCCACATTAGGTTTCCCTTCATCTTCATGAATTCCTCAGGACAAACTGACACTTTGCTAACAGCTCCGCAGCTCAAAATTATCCTTCTGATTGAGGTTTCAGCTTCTAAGCTATTAGCACACTCACCATAAAACTTGCCTGCATAGCACTGTCTCTGTCAGAATGTGGTCTTGTGAAACCTGCTTGCTGGGCATCCAAACTCCACTGAAGAGCATCAGCTTTATCCTAGAGCATTGGTCTTTGAAGCTCGTAAAGTTTAACGTGTTTGCAGCTGTAATGATGCCTGAGATTACCCTTTTCCATCACTGCAACCGCATCTCCACAAACTAACACTTACACACTGGTTTACCTTTTACTTTGACAAAAAAACTGTCCATTTTTCTTGGAAAACGCAGCACTCTGCATCATAGGCACTCGTGTCATACAATGAGAGATTAATTTTGTTTTCAGTTTTCAGCCACTGAACTCAAACATTCACTGTATATTATAATGTAGCCCAGTGCAGTGCAAATGATATTTGAAAATTTGTTCAAAATACACAATTTTGCATGAACCCTTCAACAGTCAAATCTATAGTTATGAATTATACTCATGTGTATGTGTGTCTGTGTGTCTCTCGTCCAGATTGTCAGCGCCACATGAAGGAGTAAAATAGATAAATTGTTACAGATTCAGTTGAATTAACTCATTCCTCTGTGCAACCACATGATTTAAGACTAATCCAGGCAGAAATCCTTTTCAATATCTAGGTAAGTAGGGAAATGACAGTGTGCAAAGCAAAGTGATGCAAAGGCATGTCAGCTAAACTTTCTACTGTGGTATTCCAAATATGTTCCCAAGGTTGGCAGGCCTGGTGGCTGATACATTTTGCAAAGTTATTTCAAATCTTGTTCATAGGTACCTCAAAAATGAATGTACCCACCCAAACAATTTCACATTGCTGGGGAAACATGGGGGAAAACTGTAAAATAAGAAAATAAAAAAAAGAGAGACACATTGGTTGGTAAGACACACTGCAGACACAGAGTAGCCAGCTAGCTGGTACAGCAATGCAGAAACAAAAACTGACACAAGGCTTTTTAGGAAAAGAAACAAACTTGCAATAGACACATTTTTTCTTTAACTGGCATCGTGAAGCAAGTGATGATTGCTATAGAATAATGACATCAGCGTTTTCCTGCCAATGGATATGATCTCCCAGGAAAATGACTGGCAGACTGGCAATCCAGTCAGGCTGGCACCATTTCTATCTGCTTTCAGGTCTCCATTATAATATGTCTAAATAAATAAATGAACTTGTGCTTTTTCTACTAATGTTTTCTTTCTTCTGCAAGAAGCCAAACTCAAACTATATTATTAGTCCGTATGAAATTCTGACAATTTAACTTTACCGCTTCAGTGAACATGCATCTTTCTTCTCTCCTATTTCCGAATTGATTGTTTTTTCACAGAAATCTGGAAACGAATGCAGTGTGTCCTGTGTTGTTGTTAAGAAGAACTACACAAAAGTTAGGAAGAAAAGAGAAAGCATAGCGGTTGTCTTTGCGACAGCACTGGCAACAATAATACAAGCTGGAAATATTGGAGGGGGAGTGAAAAGTTGTCTGTTTCCACTTTAAAGTATTATATTTAAATGATTAAGAATTCATTGAAGGCCTTTTGCAAAGTTTCTCTGCTCTCAACAAGTGTCTAAATTATTAGATGGTTGGTTTCAGACGGCAAAAAAAAGGCCTGTCGTTCAGACTTCAGCCCTCTTTTTGAAAATGACAGTGGATGAAAGCACTAAAGAAGACTGTTTAAAATAATCAAGGCACATATCTGAGCCTTGTTGTGTTACTTTTGTGTTTGAAAAAGTTGTTGTTACCTTTGCCCATTCTTTTGTTTAAAAATGAAGAATTTCTACAGTTATAACCTTATTTCAGTATGGTGGATTTTACAGTATAGTGCATCTTATTTGGTGACATCACTGCAGAGCAGAGGTTATGCTGACTTGGAGGATGTAAAACATTTGATTATCACATAAGAAATGACTTCACAGTTAGCAAAGAAATAAAGAAACAGTGGTATATCTGAATAGTGGTCTCTGGTCGGCTCCCAAGGGTTAAAACTGGAGATGAGATTCAGAGTTCCATACCACCACGCGTATTGCTTACAACTGGTACAACTACAATAGCAGGCAAACCCTAAAACCCCTTGACTTAACTTTTTTTACAGAACGTATGAGGAAGAAGGCAAGGAGTATCCTGGCAGACAGCTTCCATCCTGTTTTTAGTCAGTCTGAGCCACACGGGGAACATCGAGTCTCTCCTTGGGAGATGAGCTGATCCCTGGTGTAAGCAATGGGGCAATGGCTGCACTCGGGATTCCTAGACACAGTTGTAAACAACACAAAAATGAGTAGAAAGACCAATGCAATGCACTTACAAATTTAAAAAGTACAGACTGTAACAGACAGCCACTCGTGCTGTGCTATCTTGAAAAGTAAAGATAACAAGGCAAGATAAAAAGTCGAGCAGATTTTGATTGTATGTATGGATAGATTTCAATTACATCTATTTCAAAGATTGTAATTTGGAAAACTGCAAAATTTTGTTTTACACTGAGATCTTGTGTTTTTTGGTTGTCAGAATCACATAGACATTTGTCTTGCTCAAAAAAAGATGATTTATGAAACTTAAACGAACAAGGTGAAAGAGAAATATTCCTTTTTCTGTCTAGTGACAGTGTCCAGTGTATGGTGAAGCTCTGGTGTCCTTAGTGTCTCAGAACCATCAGTTTGTGAGACTACATTTTCTTCTACTTCTTTGAGGTTTAGAATTTACTGACATGCTTGATTATTAGCCACAGTTGAAATGGGTATTGCATGAATTGACACTGATGCTGATGAACGTTCAGTATGTTGTTGATAAAAGAATTAACCCTTCCTGATATTGTTGTCCATATGACCTCTGGGTCAACATACAGGCCTGCAAGATTTACGGAGCTAAGCCTTGTTTATTCATTTATGACCTTCTTTCACAGATCGGTCCTGGCGCCAACCTGCAACTGAAATATTTAAGAGCCTGTATTCCACTCGCACACTGAAAAAAGGACAAAGACACTGACTTTGCAATGCATCAGCTAATACACTGTGTTTCTACATGTAAAAAAAGTATAAAGTTTTGTTTCAACGTACCGACTTTGGATGCGGGGACTTCAAACCCTAAAAAAGTAACAGGAAGTGTGTCATCATTTTATGAAGTATTAATCACCATGTTGTTGTAGTTGTGACTATTTTTCAGTGAGAATATTGATAATTTAGGAGTTTTATTAGTGCTTAAACTCTAATGACATATCTCAAAGAACATTTTAAAATGATGTCTGTTTTTCTAAACCTCAAACATGTCTAAAGGTTACTTGATGTTGTTATGATGAGTGTGATAGATTCATTATGCCCTCCCTCCAATTACTGTATGAGATGTAAACCTGAGTTATTACTGTCTACTGCTCGTTTATTAGTGAAGATGATCTTTTATTTGTAAAGGGTTTATGGTTTAGGGGTTTGCTTAATCTGTTTCCTGTTGTATTTTGAAAGTTACTCTCCTTATGTGTCATGTTTTATTTTACTTCCTGTCTTTGTGTATTTTCCCGCCTTTGTGACTGTTGACTAGCTTCACCTGTCCTGCCGCTCCCTCCCAAGAATATTGATGTCCATGATTTTCTCTCACTCCTTGCCAGTTGGTCTTAGTGTCTTGTGTGTCTAGCGTCCCAGCCTTCTTCCATTGTTTATTTCCAGTGATTGTGAGTTTTTGCTTAGCTTACCTGGACCTTGCCTGCTATTGGATTTTGATTCTTCCCTGCTCCCTGTTGGATTTGTCTGCCTGTTTTCAACTGATTTTCTGGATTTGACCTTTGCTTGCCTTGCATCCCATAAGCCTTTTATAATTCATTGAACTGCCATCCTCTAGTGTCTGTGTTTGTTCCTTACCTTTTGTATTCCTTGTTTCTCTGTATGCGCAAGCCTGACAAAAGGTGTTTTGGTATCCTTCAGCAACTGAAAAGGCAAAACTTTTAAACATGGAATCATTAAACTTGTAATAAACTTTATTAAGTCTTTAGAAAAGAAAATAATTAGAACAGTGGTGTAGTTTCAAACCTTGACTCTGAATATCTGACACAGGGCACTGCCCCTCTCTACAGAAGACTACAAAGTAAGAGAAAGTGAAAGTTTCTTCAGTTCGGACCTCTCCTGCACTTTAGTGGTAAACAAGCCACTGGCCCATTTGTCCATAAACCCAATCAATATAGATCTGATATTTAATAATTCTGATCATTTCTTTTGCCTTCCTATCTCTTTTAGCTGCTGAATGAAACCTTACACCTTGTTTTAATGTTCAGTCTTAACGATTTCATCCATTTGTTCTTTAAAAATGCTTAGTTTTATAGTAGAATGTTAAATATGCCATTAAATCTGACATGTGGGATCCTAATACTTTACACGTAATACAGTGCACATTCTTCTGAAAATGAGGGTCAATGTTCCTGAATACTTTGTTAAAGACAACATTTTCTTCTTTCTTCATCTCCAACTCTTGTCAATTCAGACTCCACAGGAGGAGTAAAGCCAATTTCTTCTGTTGCCTAACTTTTGTTTCAGGAGATTAAGATATCTTTGTAGGGCATGCTGTGTTTTATTTTGGGTAATCAAAATCAGAATCTCATTTTATCATCCAGTTCATTTTCTGCTTTTTGTCTGCCACTTATGAATGAGCCCACTCATGAGTTGTTCCACAAAACTGAAGTGAGCAGAGTCATCAAAAATCTGCCTTTTCAGAGAAGTTCATTTTTGTTTTTTTGCTTACGCTGGTATTTTTGTGTTTCTCAAGTTTTAGTTTTTTGTATTGACAGGTGGAAATGGGGCTGTTTCCTTTCAAAAGATTATGGCTGATTCCACATAAAGCCTGTATGACATCAGCAGAACATCCTTCTAGTACAGCTTTGAGTCAGTTCAGAGAGCTGTTCACCAGCATTCTCAGCAGTGGAAAGTTTCTTTTTACACTGACAGACAAGATAGTCAAGATAGTCATCTGGAACTTGTCACAAACAGTGTTAAACAAGAGATAGCTATTGTTTAAAAGGTGATGGTATAGCTTCATTTACCTCCATGAAAAAATATTCTCCATCAAAAACATAATGCACATTCGTATGGTGTATATACTGTGTAATGATTTTTGCAATTTCAGAATGGATCAGGAGAAATAACAGTGATAAGAATTACCAGGTGTGTTTGTACGGAAGCAAAAAGTTGCTCATCATGACAGAATCAGGGAGTCCGTGAACAAACTTTCGTTTTATTTGTCTTTTGTCATTCAGTATACATGGAATGAAAAAAAAAATAGAAATCCAAACTTTTTCAGGTGCTAAATCCATCCCATATTCACACTTTTCAAGTAAATTTTTTACAAAATAGGTTTTTCCAATATCACTCCCACAGTGTGACAGGAAAGAGGCAGCCACAGCCTACGATCAAAATCCTTTTCTTGTATTACACCAAGGTGTGACATTTTTAGTTAATTTTAATAATCAAAGGGTACAATTTGTCCATGGGATAAGAGTAACCTTTTGTCATACATCACTCTGAGAACTGTTGAGTTTTTAAGATAAAACCCCTTTTTATATTGCACAGCATTGTACTGTGGGACTGCAATTCTTCTCTTCTCTTAGTTTTCAGTGTACCCTTCCATATGGTATGCAATGCTATCAAAGCTGGCCTGTTCACAACATTTATGCTTCTGAGTGATGCCCTTCATGTGCAGCACTACTCTTAGTTTAATGAGACTAACTTTTGGGTCCCACCACAGCACATTCCTGTATGCTGTCACCCAAGTCATCCATCAACACTGAACAGCTTGAGCCAGCCATATATGGTTGTGAAAGCTGCTATGAATACAATGTTCACTTTGTTTGGTGGCGGTCCACAACAATCACAGTAACTCCACTGAATTATTGCTGCTCTGTCATTGAGGAAGGAGAAGTACTTTGGATGTTTTGAAAACCTTGAAAAATTCTTCAGACAAGACAGACACATCAGGTCAGTTTAGGTCAGACCATTTCTCTGCATAAGCTTTGGACAAGTCCTTAAGTTAGTTTACATACATAGAGATATAGGGAAGACACCTCTATGTACTGTATAGTTTCAGCTATACAACTGTACATCCTACCTCTTTGCAAAGCATCTCAAGGTGACAGAGGCTAAGGATCCCAGTGTTGTTTTAGAAAATCCTGCAATCTCTGATTTGAGCTTTTTCATCTCTGTCCAGGTGTGCTCTCTCATCAGTACCACCTCTGTCATCACTATCACAGATTGTAGCTTTTGTAATTTGTCCTCACATGCCTCACACAGATCTTCAAAGGTATTGCCGATCAGAGAACAAATGTCATGGGGAGAAACAGGATGGACAGCTGTGGTAAAAACAACCCAGATACACCCAAACACCCAGGCAATTTTTCACCATTAATTTCTAAATATCCCTCGAAGGCTGCAGTCGTGATTTTGGAAGAGAAATAAAACAGTGTGTCAGACTGCTTTTGGGAATTTACTGAGTGCTTTTAAGCTTTCGGTTCTGTTAAAGCTACAATTTTGCAGTCCAAATTTAGGAATGTCATTAAAAGTCACTGCTGTCTGATCAGTCAAGTCCACACTATTCTTAGATATCGGAGTACTGCAGATTAGCCAAACTGATGGCAAAACACAGGTGATTACCAGTGTTTTCTACTATTACTCTGCAAAAAGCTAGTCTTCTTTTTAAGAACTTTTTTATTTTTCCAGCATTTGTTTAACATCGCCCCAAGGGTGACATACCACCTGTTATCCAACAGGTTCTAAAAACCCATTCTATCCATTCAATCATCAGTGGGTAAGATGTAGGATTTGCTATTCTGTAACCTCGCAACTCCTTCTGGATCACATCTATGCACCTTACTCTGTTCCTGATTCCCTCTGCTTGAGGAAGAGCAGTTTTAACCATATTATTTTGAGTTGAAATATCTGATTAAGTTGTAAATATACTCCTGTGCATGTGTATCAATGTCTGCTTGGTCCTGAACGTTGTCCAGATTAAAGTTGTGCACAGTTAAGGTACCCTTTTGTTGTCCATATTGAAAAGCAATAATGTGCATCTTTATGTCTCTGCAGAGCAGGAACTGCTGCAAACAAGGAACTTGCTTTGCTAAGTTGTTATTTGGTATTTTACTATTTCTATTGAACCTGCGTCTTTGAATAGTTTTTATTGACATTTTAATTCACTGAGCTTTGAGCTTTATTTGTTTCATCGGTTGGGAGATGACTTTTGAGTATATTTGTATCTATTATAAGCCCTTTAACATGACCACAGTTACACTGTAGGAATAGGGGTGCAGAACTGGTTGTGGTGGTTTGGGAAATTCTGGTGTTTTCTTATACACTGTGGAGAGGTATGGGGTTTGGTTCCTGTGCTTTCTTTATTGACGGAGGCTGGGTGTGTCTCTCCAGGTGGCTTAGGAGCTGGCTCCAACTCAGCTGGGACTCATCACAATCAAGCACAGCATAAAGACTGTGGACTGCTGAAGACTCATTGCCAGAATGTTTCTGCTGCTTGGTGGTAGAGTTGGCCGCTTTACTAATGCTACCTGCTAGTAGAAGTTTATATTTAGTCTTTGTTTGTCTTTTGTCGATTCCCAGCACTTGATCTCTTGTGTCTTTTCTTTGTGCGCAGTGAGTTTTCTTGCACCGATCTCCAGTTCCAACATCTCTGCCACCACCCTGCCCAGCCTCTTGCCCCCACCTGCCTTGAGCCTCTAGTCCACAGCCATCACCACCTAGTTTCATCTGTGCCTCCACTACTACATTCCTTCAATGCTGTACTAACAACACCTGAGCTCTGTGCGCTCCAGCCTACCTCCATCCACAACTGCTGATCATCTATCCACAAGCCTCGACTCTCAGGCTTTCTGGGCTTCAATCCATATCTCCCTTCTCCCCTTTTCCTTCATTATCCACTCAATAATTTCCTATTTTACTCTTGTTCCCTGTCTGCATGTCTGCTATTGTGTCCAAATCCTGCAATACCACAACAGTAGTATTGTTTTATTAAGATTAAGACTAAGATTAAGACTTTTATTTGCATGGTTTTATCCTATGCATGCTTTGTATTTTTATTTTTGTTTATTTACTGGCCCGTACAGTTAATCTACCACTTACCAATACATCTATCCCCATCAAAAGTGGCTGTAGTCTCAGTTCAGGTATATGAATAGTCGCTGTGCTTTTGGGATTTTGTATATTCTTTTATTGTAGCTATTTTGTGATCATTTTATAATTTGTTGGCATGAGGTTGTAAAGCAGTTTTATTGTTCATTTACATATTTAAAATAAATTATACCTTTCTGTGAAATATAGTGATTTCAATTCCCTGTGTTGGAGCAAACTCCTGATATGTTACGATTGTTAACGTTAAATCTGTGAGTTTTGACTTAATTCTTTGAGTGATGTCTCCAAGGTGGCGTTGTAAACATTTACTGTTTAAGTCAAATTTAACAAAGCCCCATTTTGGTCCAGTTACAGGAGGATTCTATATGATTTAGGCCTACGTCATTTACAGAGGGTATTGTAAATGCCTGCAACGGCACTTTAAATGGGTTGAACTGGGTCTAAAAGTTCAGTATCTACTCCTTCGATGGTTTGATGGCCCAGGAAAGTCTTGCAATAGGACAGGCACTTCGATTTTGCCTTAATCGATTAAATCACTCTGAGAGTTTTGGGTGAACTTGTCTGTCAAAGCTCATAACTGTCTAAGGTTTGGTTCTCTATTGTAATGTTTGAGCAGTGGGGAACCAAACGGAAAAGCAGACTCAGAGGAAAGATGAATTTTCAAGGATTTATTGGAAAGGGAGCTTGGAATGGAGGTGGAATGAACAGAGAGGTAGCTGACTGAGGCAGAGGGCAAATGGGTGGTGAGAGATAGCTGGACTGGCTGCAGCAGAGTGGATCAGTGAGAGAGAGGGGCATGGATGGGCTATGGATGGGGTAGCAGGAGGTTGGTGGACTGGACAGACAGACAGGCGAGTTCCAATGCTGGGCAAAAGAGAGAGAGAGCTACTAGTCAGAAATGTCACACAAAGAAAATAATTTACCAAGAGCACTGGACCACTACAACAAGAGAGGTCTAAAGAGTTAACAACCACAGTGGCTGAAATTGTGATCAGGGCTGATATACAGCAGGGTTATGAGCTTAATGGAAGGTAGGTGTGTGTAATCAGCATGGAGTCAGGAGAGACAGGGAGATCCACAGCCATGCCACACATACAGACACAGAAAGACAGACAAGAAAACGCAGCGTCACAGTGGAAGGGGAGCACAAGGAAACATACAGAAATTAGGACATGAAATATTTGTGACTAAATAAGCAGCAATCAAAGTTAAAGTTTTCAAAGAACAGTGGTCTGGAAACAGCTCCCATCAGAATTTCACATTGTATTGATTATCTTGTTAAATGGTGCATGGAAGTATGTGACATCACATTTTTTAATTTTTTCTATTTTTTTTTTTCTGTAGGACTCAACCCACGTCAGACCAGTGAGAAGAGAACAGACAAAAGGTACCAGAAACATGTCATATAAAATCATCACACCTCTTCTAAATTTGATATTCATGAGGGAACATTATCCTCATAGAAAGATCATGATTGAGAATATAGTCAGGGCCTTTAAACAAACATTTACTGTTGCAAATGTATAGCATACATATATTATCATATATGAACATATTTCACACACTGTGAAGGTCATAGATTAGATACAAAAATGTATACATCACTACATTTTTTTCTGCAATTCTGCTATTCTGTAATTCATTATATAGAGTACACTGTATATAGTCCTGATTTACATGCCATCTCACTGCTTTTAATCATTTTAGTCACTGAGGCCTCTACAAAAGCATAATCTCATGGCATGATTGGAGAACTCTCAGCTGTAATTAAATGATAAGGTGTTTATGCAAATATATCTGATTTTTGATGGCGGCAAAGCAGCAGTTGTTTGAATGAGGAGGTTGAGATAGTACAGATCATTGATTAAATAGAGAGTCTGTTAGTGTCATCCCACTTGCTCTCTGTCTGTAAGACACTCACTTCCTCACCTTATCAGTTTGGCAGATTAGCTGTGAAAGTAATACTGATGCTGTGAATGGCATCAGATATATTCTAATAGGAACTGTGGCAGTTTGAAATTTACAGCCAACCTCTGCACAGATGCACGCACATATGGGAAGCGTATCCAGTGCTTTTGAATAGCACTCATCAGTCATCAAATTATCAGCTCACTTCAGCAGCATTAAAAACATTTGAATGTTTGTGCCATTATAGCAGCAGAGAAAACTGTGCCAAGAAATGAAATGGCTCAATGCTCATGAAATTATAAATATAGAGCATCTGAATCTATGCATGGTATTCAACAAATGCAATTTCTCAGAATTTTTTAGAGGTTAACATAATTGCTTCAACATTCATGCTGTAAACTGGCTGCAATAATGTCTTAGTGATCATTGTTGTAGCTTTCAACTGCATTCATTAGAATCAGATGGTTCCCACAGGGTTTCAAGAGGCTCGTTGCAAGCATTCACAAGCTTGAAAATAGCTATGATGAGGGATTTGTTGGACTTCAGTTAGTACTGCTTCAGGTTGGGTGAAAATGTTATTTCTTCTGCTTCTGGTTAAGCCAGAACAAGTGGTGGGGGTGACAAACTCATGTTAGCACGTGAGGTAGTTGGAACACAAGCCAGAAATCCAGATTTAATGCACAAAGTTAATAATATATTTCCATGCTAGTGGCACTTACTTAACATTATCACAACAATTTGCTAGAACTAGAAGAATTGCCATGAGATTTTATACAAGCATTTGTGGTCTGTCAGAAGATAAAGTGCTGACCTTGACAGCTTTTCATCCACTATGGGGTCAGCATTTTCAGTTCCATTGCAAAAAGGCTTCACCTAATAAGAGCTGTCACTACTGGGTATATTACCATGCATATGCACAGTTGTGAAGATTTTCTTCCCCACCACTGGCCACTGTACAGTTGCCTCTCTTAGGTCCTCATTCACAGTTGATAACACTGTCAGGATCTGAGCTCTCTACCCAAATCTACTTCAGCGTCAGGCACTTAAGTGAAGCTCTGAAGCTGCCTGCTTGTGTCCCACCTGTCAACCAGCTGCTGACAGAACTTTCCCAACATTCCATAAAGGGACCCAGACAATGAGCACAAGTCAGATTCCTCAGACTTCCTCTATTTTGAACTCTCCTTTGGGTTCTCATGTCTCCCAGTTGGGGGACCTGAGGTTTGATTTGACCAGGATCTCCTGGCCAACAGACTCCCATTGTCCTAGCCCAGAAAACATATTTATGCTCACCTCTCTGCCCGTTCACACCAGTGTGCTCCTCAGATTACTGCAGCTCAGAACAACATAGTGCTGCTATCCTCAGTTGTCTCCATTATGGCCATTAAGCCTGCGGTTCTCTCCCCAGAACTAACAACTGAGGAAAAGCTATGACAGTTGTCCTGACTTCATCACAGTGACAATGGTGGCTGTATCCAGGATTATGGGATAGCAGACTATAATGCAGAAAGACATTTGGCTGCACATGTCTCAGCTTCCCCCTCTGATCAAACAGGAATAGCCAGATGGTCCCATACCCTCCAATGGACTGTCTGGACCACTTTTCCAAAACACCACAGCTCACCTGCATGGAGTATCTGAGGAAGCAGAGAGGGGAAAAGAGCACACCACTTTGGGCACAGCCACACCTCAGCCTCATCAGCAACACTGAAATGCTTACTATGGAAAGAGGCACCACACAGCTTCTGAGGGAGAAAGTGATCTCCCGCATCTCTCCGGGAGAGCAGAACAAGGGTTTCACGACTGTTATTTTCTCACATCAAAGAAAACAGGCAGGAGGAGACCAATTTTTGACCTGTCTCCGCTCGACAAGCACGTTATGAAAGCAGCTTTTCCATATGCTGACAATCAGACATGCTGGAATGCGTGCATCCCTGTAATTCCTTTAGTTCCAGTGACCTGAGAGATGGTTTGACCAAATCTCTGTCACAGTAGCACAGAAAATTTCTTCACTTCTCCTTCCACCAGGAGAAATCAGCTGTTATTTGGCTGTTCTCTGGCACTTTCTCCAAGTGCATGGGAACTGCAATGGAGCTATTACACAGGGTAGGGGGTCAGGGTTTTCTTCTACTGAAACTGTTTAATTCTTATGGTCTCTCTGAAGAGAAAGCTGCACTCCTAAACACTGTGTTTCACCATAAACTGGCAGAAGAATTCCACCACCATGAGAGCAAAGTTGTTCACCAGCCAGGCTGAATGCGGAGTGATGATGTTGCTGTCAATGATGTGTCTGCTTAAGTATGTTGTTGGCAAGCAACTTGGTAGTCCCCTTGGAGCACCTGCACATGAGGAAAATTCTGAAGTGATTCAGCTGTCTGTACCTCAACCCAGTTTGGCACAAGAGGTGAATACTGACCATCCCTCCTTCACTGCAGTCCGACCTGACATACTGGAAGTTTTCCAGTATGTCAGGTCCATGTATTCTAATGATGGGGGTTCATCTGAGGAGAGTGATTTCACACATATCAGTGTACACAGATGCATGTCGCTCCGGCTGGGGGCAATGTCTGAGTCTCATTTACTGGGGGAAAGATGGGCAATACCTCTTTCCCTCCACATAAACTGTGTGGAGATGTTCACAGTGCTGAAAGTGTTAAAACAAATCGTTTCACATGTCGTATTAAGGACAGATAGCATGGAAAAGGCAGTGTACATCAACCCTCTCAGCCCGACTGCTGGAGATAGCCAGGGGCCTCCTGCTGGGGTCAGAGTTCACCCTTGCAGGCATTCCCCATTCCCCTGATTCCTTGCCTCTTAGCCTACATTCTGGGGGAGAATATAGCCATCATTCTGGTGACAACAGAATACACAAGCGCATCTTGGTTCTCGACCATGGTGCAGCTTCTGGCATCAAATCGTGGCAGCTCCCATAGTGCAGAGATGCACTCATATAGCTAGACCACGCAAACCTCACCCTCCCGGTGATAGGCAATGTCTGGTGGTGGGCCTGGCCACTGGATGGGAGGGCTTGGAAAGGTTAGGATTGCTCACTCCCATGGTGCACATTATGTAGGCTGCAAGAGCCCTTTCTACTGAAGTGTGTTATGTGGGTAGATGATCTGCTTCTCAGCCTTGGTGAGTGGCGAGAGGCTAAAATCTCACATTCTTGTCCTGTGCCTCTCATGTTAACTTAACCTCAGATGATGGCTGATAACCGTTTGGCTCCATCTATGATTAATGTGTATTATGCAGTGATTTTGATGTGTGAGACCAAATTGAGTCCCGCTTAGCTGGTGAAGCCCTCTCAATCATTTTATTGGTCTGCTACTGGTAGAATGCTTTGTAACATGATCAACATATTTCTACTGTAGCTTGTGATCACTGCGACAAAACATAAAATAATTAACTGTAAACTGTAAAATAGTGAGCTTTTCTAAAATCCTGTGGGTGAGTATTACAAACTGTTGCATACCTCAAAGTGGACCTCCTGGATCAAATTTCACTGATGACTGGTACCTTAAAAAACACAACTAATGTAGGCCTCTGCACTGTTTTAATGCAGAATTGTTTTAAGTCTGCTAAACAAAGATGTATTGTAAACATATCTTCTAAAGAGGAAATGTCAGTACTGTCATATTAAGCATATACTATAAACATGCTGAAGTTAGCATTTAGTAAAAAAAAAAAAAAAAAACTAAGTACAGCATCCCAGAGCTGTTAGAATGGCTCTAGACTCATTTTACTGTATCTTAGCTAAATCTAAGTACACATCTATGCTTTGTATTGTTCAAAGGTGATGCAGTGTCACACTAGCCAGCGAGTGAGTTACAATAAATTAAGAGTAATCCTGAACAGTGGGAGAGCAAAAACCCAAATGTTCTAACATACAAACTAGCATACTTCAAGGACACCTTGACATGCTTGTATGCAAGGATTGAAACAGAAGTGTGCAGTTAAAATTTGTTTGGAACTTAATGATCCTACAGATGGTCAATAGAGATGTGGATTATACCACAGGAATTGTTTTTACTGTAAAACTCAAGGCACAGAGAGGGCAACAAACCTTTTACAGACGCCCGAAACTCTACAGGAGTAAGCATTCAGTGAAAATATTTTGAATTGAAAATCACTTTGAGCTGATATAACTCTAAAAATGACGGTCTGATTTGGCACCGAGCAAAAAGCAAAAAGTTGAGCCAGAAAGTTGGATCACAGAGAGATATAAAGCCAGCCAGACAGAGTTAGGTGACTTTTGGGTCAGGTTGATATCGACAACATGCCAAATATAAATCAGGGAATGGGAAGTGTTTCACAGTTCTTTGTATTGTGTAACTCAGCCTGTGTCAATTGACTCTACTGTTAGTTTTAGTTCTTACCTGAAAAGACCCGCGATTGCCCACTGCTGTTATCAGGGGTGGTGTACATTGACTCAGCAAAACAGTTCAAGTTGCTCCTTAAGGCTGCACAAATCAATATTTTATATTAACACTGAATCAAAGGAGTATGTGTCATGTGAAAGGTGTCACTCTTAGAGACACACTCATAGAGAATTCATCCAACTCTGCTGCTCCCCTCAGCTCTATAGAGCTTTTATTGTCTTTCAGCTCATTGCTTGGGTTAAATGACCTGTAACTTTACTTTTTTGGTTAATTCTCAACCAGGGCTGCTGTTTTTCAGCAAGAAGGCTGTAATGAAGCCTCTGCTCACTACCTTTCAGTGAAGACCATAAAAGTGCTAAATGAGAGTGCTGGACCGGACATAGTGAACACCATGCGAATAAGTGCCAAGTTATATGTTCCATGATTTTAAGGGAGGACACCAGGGCAAAGAAACTCTGCTTATACCATGGTTACTTACCAACAAAATGTCATATGTTAAATAAACTCAAAAATAAGAATCACTTGTCTACACATATAAATAATTGAATGTCGCTTTTATTTTAAATATTATAAAATATTGTTCCTGAGCCTCGAATCGTTGCCATTTGCACTGATAGACCACATCTAAACAGGAAGAGGTTCACAAGACTGGGCCAGGAGAGTATGACTGCATTCTGCAACACGATATTATTAAAATCTTTCCAGCTGAGATAACATTATGGAGCTCTCTCTCTTTCTTTCTCTCTCACACACACAGGCTGCCTCTCTTCCTCTCTCTGTTACAAACATGTTGCACTCTGGCTGCCTCTCACTCTCACCTGCCTTCTACACATCTTTTTATGTTCTATGTTTTTTCTTCTCTCACTTTTTATTCTCTTGCCCTCTATCCTTTCCCCCTGCATCTGTCCCTCAAATGCGGGCCGCTATTTTCACTGCGACTATTTGATTCTCTATCTCAGTCCTCTTTCCCAATTCTACCATTTGACATCTGCATGAATATGGACCATCAAATCAAAATGCATTTCAAATTAAATTTGCTTGTTTATCACTGAGATGATGTATCTTTTTTTTTGGGTTGTTTGTTTTTTTGATTTTTTTTTTTTTTTTTGTTTGGCGGAGGTGGTTATACTTACCGCAGCTCCAAGGTCTTTTGCTGTTGCTGTGTTTACCTACAGATAATATGACAATGCTATGATCATAGCTTGTTTCCCTGCTCCTGAGTGGCCAAAAAAATCAATTACTGCCTTTTGAGCCTTAAATATATAAATCATAATAATACGCTATGTTTCATACATTTCATACATTTTGACAGTTTTCTTTTCTCAGACCTGATTCAGGCTAAATCTTCTGAGATCATTTTTGAAACAATAACGACATTTGACATTTGATTTGATGTACTCATTTTCTCATTTACTTGATCATTTTCAGTGGCCTGGTTTTTCCTGCTCATCGACAGAGCCATTGATGTAATTGTATCTACTGCTCATCACATATTGACTTTGAAAATGTTGACAAGTTCAAAGTAATAAGCAACAAACGTGTTATAATGTATATAAATGTTGCCCAAATATTTAACATGTAGGCCTATGTTATGATGGATCAGTGAATAATACATTGTTCTATATAATGAAATGAAAAGGAGTCTACAGAAATTTCACAATACATTTAATTGAAGTGTGAGCTTAAATCTAAATATGTTAACAAGGTTGCAATTATGACTACCTAACCTTTGTTATAAGTCTTGTTAGCAGTTCCATAGTCAGGATATTTCCTGGATTGGATTAAATCTAAATTTTATTGTCTTTATCTTTGATCCTCTTACCTGCCAATGTCAAGCCTTCTTGTCCATTTTGCTGCTGTTTTGATGTATAATGGAAGTACACTGGCTCCAAAGCAAAGTGCAACACCTCAGTCAACACAGGCACAGTATGTAATGTGTATTCAGAATGAACTCATGCATACATTTCATCTCTGGGAGCCAGGAGTTTATTCTGGTGCAAGAACGCAAACACCTGCTGTATCCAGCTCCAGATGACCTCGAGGTGTCCTAGACAGGCATCACTACAATAACCACAAGGCTGCTGTGGCACTTAAAGAGGCAGAGAAAGCCAGACTAGGGCAAAAGGAATGGCTGAGGGAAGAACAGGTCTGGGCACCATAAGAGCAGCTCAGTGCTGACTTGCCTGAGGGGAAAAAGAGGAAGTAGAAAGACAAAGAGGGGAGATGGAGTCAAAGAGGCAGATTGATTCCAGGACCTGAGCTTTGCATCAACTTGTTTTTAGACAGCAAAGTTTGTGAGAAGGTCGAGGATAACAGGGATAGCTGAGGCACAATTGGGTTTAACACAGTGATTTCAAATTTTAAGTTTGAGGTGATTTCTTAGACTAACAACCATGCCTTTCTGGCCATTTGATGTACATAAGGTGTCAAGTCATAAAACTATTTGACTAATCCAATAAAAGTGGCAACTGACAAATGCACTGCAACCAAGGTCAGCAAAGATGAAAGGCCCTATTTTCATAGCAGCACAATAGCCAGTGCAAACGATACTCCAACATGTTGGTATTTCAGTCCATTAAACCCCTGCAGCCATCTGAAGGCAGTAGGACACATATGTTGATAAATTTGCATGAGAGTGCAGTGCCATTACTGTAGCTGTCATTGCCTCTCGTAATCTCCTTTTGTGATATTGGGTTATGTAAATAAAAAGGACGTGACACACCTCTACACACTGGTCAGTTAGAATACAGTGTTCTGCCTGTTTATGTGAGAGATGTCAGATTACACTTATCAGTCTTGTGCGTCATTGCCTCCTTTCCAACTTTCTTTTTAGCAAAATTGGCACTTCATATTTGTTCTTGAAAGGTCTAACACTGCAAACACTGTTTACAACTTCATGTGACCATGATATGATGTAGACTACAGTAGAATTAAGGCGCCAGATTAGTGCAGGCTGAGACTACAAAATGGCAAGTATTAGACAACCATGGGACCCAATAAAGGAAGCAGGAACAATGTAAGAATGATCGGGATTATCCCTAGCAGAGAGGCAGCAACATGGTAACTTTTTTGCAGTGCATATCTGTCAAATGGATAGCTTGACTTGGTACCAATATCAAGGTGAGCACAACACATTTACAGCCTGCATATAAAAGAGTACATTCCTACGACTGGTTGAAAGTGGTAGGTCATAGGAGCATGGACTGTGTAGGTGTGCGCAAAAGGGCTGAAGGTGAATACAGATGAGCAGGTGTGGTGATTAATATTAAATACTTTCTCAGGCAGTCACATCGTTGGTCTCATAGCTCTGAATCAGCTGTGCCAGTCACAATTAAATGTTCAGCTCAGCGAATGGAAACCTTTCCTCATGAAGTGTCTGGATTGTTCAGAGTGGCTTGATGTTAACACACATCATTACAAAGCTGCACCCAAAGACAGGTGGAGATTTATTTTCCATCAGGTGGTTATTATAATAACAAGAGAAAAACATGCAACACTACATCTGCTTAAAAGAAACAAGTTGGAAAAGCGGCTATGATGAGCCCTGGTAACTGGACATCTCCTTCATAGAAAAAGCAGAATATCTTGTTCTAACTGACCAGACTGATGTGTGTAGAGGTCTGTTTTAGCTGTGGACAGCAGATACTGTAATGACCCACATTCATACAACCCTGACTCCAAAAAAAAAGTTGGGATACTGTGTTAAACGTAAATAAAACTGAATGTGTGAATGCTTTTTGACATGTACTCAATTGAAAACAGTACAAAGACAACATTCAATTTTACCTCATCAACTTTATTGATTTGCTTATTCTGAATTTGATGCCAGCAATATGTTTCAAACAAGTTGGGACAAGGCTCAAGAATGAGGCGAGAATCATCACTTACTACATGAGCTTGGGTACACTTCATAAAAACATTGTCAGTAAACATAATTCATTTGCAAATTATTTCATTTTATTTTTATATACGTTTTACAGTGCATTACATTTTTGGGGAATTTTATGCCTATTTTATATCTTGTGCTGTTTTCTGTCAATAGATGGTAGCATATAGCCCATGTATCTGAAAAGGAACGACATGTTGTGTTCAATTGCTACTGTTAACAACCTTTTCTAGCTGTAGCCCAGCACAGACTGTTCATCAGGGACCATGCCTGGAACTTGGAACCTGGAATACCTACACCCACTGCCAGCCTTCACTGTAGCTAGTGCACCCCCACTAATTTTACATTCATTGCAAGTGATTTTCTTCTTGGACAGGGCCTGTTTTTCATCAAAATAGTTTGGAAAATAAAAAACAAGGCTCAATTTACAGCATGCAGTTGCGTACACTGGGACTGGAATGGTAATACTTCAGAACTTGCCTGAGAGTCCTCCGGTATTTAAGATTTCTTCAGTATCATAGTAACTCTGCACAATGCAAACAATGAACTGTTAATAGCTCATTCAGAGTCATTTTCCAACATGTAAGCAAATATGAAACGGGGCACACATTGCTGACCACAGTCTAACTCACTGTATCCATGGCAACATTATACTTTCTGTTTCTTGTAGCGTCAAAATCAATTAGATCAGTGCCCCATTTTTTCTTTTCTTTTTCATTTCCTATTTTTGAATTGTGAATAAAATCAAAGTAAAAAAAAGATGCCAAAAATGTACCAACAAAAAAGGCTCAGGTTCCAACCCATTTGGCTGCTGCTGCAGAAAAGTGACAAAGTCTAAAATCAATTTCTAATGAGTAAGCATCAGAAACAGCACCTCACAAAGAAGCATTTCAACTTCATCAACAGTCAGTGTAGCTGACAACAAAATGAACTGAGTCGATTCCCAGTCAATATGCCAGTTTGATGTTAAGACAACTTCTGGTTCATAGACAATGAAGATTTTGAAAGCATAAAAAAATTCACTAGACTATACCAGCCACACGATGTTACATTGGGTTGCACTGGAATATCCAGTTGGTTAGCACGCAATGGCAATTGGCAACAAGTCTTATCAGTGCACGACCCAACCTGGATGAGTCAACAGTGAAGCTGTACTATTGGAGAGTGTGTGATTTCCTCTGGTTGCGGCAGCTTGACTGGGTAGCGCAGGGCAGCTGGATAGGCAGTGTCTATCTTGGTTAGGCTTTTGAATTATTCGGCCTCCCCATACAAACTACCCTGAGCAGACCTGCAACTCGAGAGCAACTTGCATAAATATTCCAAGTCCCACATAAATCTCTGTGAGGGAGATAAAGAGAGGGGGAGAGGGAGATAGAGAAATTGGGACCCATTCCTCATTCAGCACGCTCTGTAGCATGTTAAGTGATGAAGAGGTGGTGAGCCTGGTGTATGTTACATCCTTGACTGCCCTTGGTCTCTTCAACCTCTTCTTATTGATAATTCATGCTTATAGCTGTAATTTAGGGATATGTGCTTTAAACACTGTCAGGAGGGTATGTATTATGAGTCTCCTAGCTCTCCAATGCCTCATTATATAACAGGAATGCTGAAAATATTTTCTGTTAATGGCAGGATAGGGGCATTTTTTTAGAAGCTAATACAATAAATCATCTAGCCACCTCCAAAAATGCCAATAAGTGTTACCTTACATAGGTCATTCCTTGGCAGCTCTAAAGAATTTAATGACTATTACTGTACTGTCTGCCACAGTAGCTTTTAACAGTGCCACTAGGGGGTGCAAAAGACAGACATTTTCAAATTCTACATGTTGCCAATCTGGGACTTCTTTCCTAATAATGAAAGATCTTAGAAGTTAAGAGGAAATTTCTAAACTACTAATGATGACTGTCTGTGGTTCTGAGGACGATGCCGAATACATTTGTTGTTGCTGTTACAATACATACATCATAAAGTGTAAGCGTTGTAAATGAAGACAATGAATGTTTTGTATTTGGAATAGTTCAGTATGAACACAAAGGTCAATGTGCAGTGAATTCTTCATGTTACTGGGTGGAAGTCAGTTTAAGAAAGTAAAACACTTTGAATTTACATGTCACCTATTGTGAATGTGAAAGTGGGAGAGGAGGATGATGGAAGAAACTGGCAGATCAATTGTGCAAATCAATTGTTGAATTAGTTTGCATGTGTTCATCTGTTTTTATTGTCATATTTTGTCATTTAAGCATTATCACTTAATTTAGATGATACATGTTCCTGATAGAAATAAAAACTTGGAGAGAGGGTAGGTTTGGAACTGGATTAAATGATCATGTCAGCCTTAAGATGCTTTTGGGACAGAAAGCCCTGGTCTATATCTCTTGCTACAGAACCTACATTGCATGTGAATGCTTTCTGCCAGCTGGTGTTTTTTTTTCTCACCTCTGGATAACATAAAATGAGGACAGAAATTTCATATGACCAGACTTCTACATGCACATCTTTAAAGGACAGAGAGAAAAATGACAGCGAGAGTCAAGAAGCCACCTGCATGCTTTAGAAAGACAAACATGAGATCTGTAAAATAGTGTTACACGAAAGTACTTCACTTCACAGGTGATATCAATATCACCAAGAGGGTCAAAGTCTTCCCAAAAGACACATATATACATGAAAAATAGTCAAATATAACATAAATATGTACAAAGGATTTTTTGATAAAAGATTTATATGATTTTACTTCATCCAGTACATTGATGTAGGGGCTTTAATTTAGCACCCCCAGCTTTCAGAGAAGTATCAATATGGCCATAAAGCTTCTCAAACCATATCTACCATGTAATCTGCTTCTCTGTTGCTACCCTTATTCTTTTGATTTGCATGACTATATAATGGTCATGATTTTGAAAAGAGACTTCTCAAGACATTTTAAGATTTTTTTGTTTTTTGCATGAATTCTTTGTAGCCGACTAAATGCAAGCTGACCACAACTGCTGTTGAGGAAACTAACCTCTTTCCAAAATATAAGTATAAATACCTTAAATATACATATAGATGGCAAAACTTCAGATTATAAATATATACATATAAATATAGGTATTCATGTATATAAATATAGAGTAAATTGTTTTTTTTTTTTTTCAAGAACACCTAAATACACCATGAGAGAAACCATGAAAATAATGTGTTTCTGTTTTATTGTTAGCATTTTTATTGAACTTTAGTGTAAGTGTTTAGTGTAAGACTGCTGTGGTGCCATTGTGTTTTTCAGCTAATAAATCCCACAAAAAGTCATTTTATATTTCCAAAAAAACATTCAGGTGGGAAAAATAAACAACTTCTTTTTCAGTGTGTTCAAACTTCTATTGCTAAATGCCAGTAATACTTTAAGTGATTCTGATGGGGATAAAAGTTCAGAGTGTTACATTTCAAAAGAGACTAAAACCATGCATGTACTCCAAGAGGTTCAAGAACAGCTATCAGTTTACTTTGGCTATGTCTTTGGTAGGTTTTTTTGGCTAATTTTTACTGGAATTCTAAGGAGTTTTATGCTAACATGATCAAGAAGCCTTTAAAATGATCGGGGGGAAAAAAGAGAGAGAAAAAGAGAAAAAAAAGGAAAATTATACATCAACTGTCAACTGGTGTTTCCAAAGTCTAAAATCACCTCTCTGTCTTAACTTCCATCTCAGACTTTTCAGGATGTCTATATTTCAGATCAGGTGAATACCAAAAAGATAAAAAGAGAGAAACATGGAAGAAAGTGAGGCAGGAAGAAAACAAACAAAGGAAGTAATAAAGGAGGAAGGAAAGGAAAGAAAAAAGAAACAAAAGACATGTCGGGTGATTTTAACCTCAAGAATATAATTTATCTCGGTGTATGTCGAGTGGGGAAGCAAAAAATAGCTTCCACATTTAAGAATCTGCACGCTATTTTATACAAGCTTCTAGTAAAGCTTTGTCCTCAGGCATACAAGGCAACAAACAGAATGCAAGAGCACTTAGGTGAAGACATCCCATCAATGCAAAACATCTGTGTATTGTACTCTTGGCATATATTGAGTACAAAAATGGAGTGGTGGACATTTTACCTCTCATGTTGAATGTATATCTACGTCTACAAAATATGTAGTAACCAGAAAGAACCCAGCCGGCAGGAGTTCAATTCCCGCACCTCCTTGCTGTGAAGCTGCAGAGCGAACCACTGAGCCACCCTCACAGTCTATAGATTAAAAAAAACAAGTGCAAAATCCACTTTATCTGAGTGAATTACCTCTCTTGTCTGTGCCTATAATAACTGTAACCTCAGCCAAAGAGAATTTGCCTGTTCACTCTCGTTTGCTCCCATTGTGCCGCAGAGCCAATGCCCGCCAGCTCCAATCCAATTAGCAACAGTAGCAACTCTCCCTCACTTCCACTTAATATGCTTTCTCAACTTTTTGTGGGATTAGAGAGGGGGATAGACTGTGTAATAAGGGAGACCAAGCTGTGAGGTGCTGGAGAAGTGACGGACTACCAGTGAAGCTACACTAGATCCAATACCTGTCCTGATGTGAACCAGCATCATGCAGCATAGGCGCCTGGCCAGCTGAACATTGGACAGTGTTCTCAGAGGAAGACAAATCAGAAACTATATATGACGTCTATTTATCTTCAAATGATTCATTATTGTCTATGGTTATAAATACCAATGTACAAACTGAAGACTGTATATATATATTTTTTTTCGATCCAGTCGCCAACGAATCCCTTAGGAAATCTTTCATTCACAATCTCTCAGTCCCATTTTCCTCTTTCTGACACCACAAGCATCTGCAAAGAAGAAAAAAAATGCTGAAGTATACAAACATGTTAACTCAGCAGCACAAGACTGATTGACCAAACATGGCCGACTGTGTTAAACGCTCCAAAGTGTGGATACACGTCAACAAAGTCAATTAAACAGTTGCCAAACGCAGTACTTGCAGGAGGGTACTCATGACAAAGGGGGAAATGACAAGTCTTTTGCTTGAATATTTTTCTACCATCCATCATGTTAATGTAAGGCACTTTGATACCTTGAGAAGGACGACTATTCTGTGACCTGTCAGACTGTGTGACCTGTAATGCAACAAAGATTTTGCCTTCAGGTGTGTTGATTCATGCATGCAGAAAATTCTGTGATTTATTTAGATGAATGCTGAATGATGAAGTGGAGTTAATATTGTTTCCACTGTGTTGTTTTTAGTTTAGCTTCTATGGTTTCTGCAGCTGTCACACACACCCCCAGGGAGGAGCAAACTGTTTTCTCTTGCAGCAAAAGGAACAATGAGTCAGGGCAGGGTTAATGAATGTCACAGAACAGTGACTAAATATTTGGTGAAAGCCTGATACCCTTTCAGCACAGCAGAATCTCCATGGCTGAAGTATGAAACTGAGTGAAAGAAGAACCGTACATTCTTTTTAGCTAATTCTCCAACCAACAATGCACCTAACTAGACTTCTGCAGGATTTGAAAGGATTATGATTGTTAAGTGGTTTCAGAAGTGGATTCAGATTTGATCAAATGAAATCAATCCATCCTCTACTGACCAGTAATGCTACTGGGATTAGTGGTATGCATTGTTCTCTACAAGAGTGTGAGCATATGCTCTTTTTTCAGCAGAGCAAAAGATCAGCACACTATGGTCAATGTCTGAAAATATGTAACAGTTTTATCAGAGGCTTAGTAGAATTGTGCTACTTTGATCATATTCAGTTTTAATTGTCATGCAATTGTGTGATAAGCTGCCTTTCATTAGTCATTTAACATGCTCTTGTTGATTTCCCTTTGGCACTTGTCCTCAGGTAATCCCAGTGTCATTCAATTTCTCAGAAAAACTCAAGTGAATTTCATGAGATCGACCCTTCGATGGCTGAGGGAGCCAGCCATCAACAATGGTAACGCAGTGTTGCAGATCAACCACCATGCATTGCAGGTTTTTGTCATTTCTGCTATGACGTCAACAAGCTACTGTTGCACAGCATTTAAATACAGTATTTATGTCATGGAATTTGCTTTAAGCAATTACGTCATGAAAATGTTACATTTCCCCATTATTTGCATTTAGAACTACCCGTTACTCAATTATGCTGTTTTGCACCTTTTCACACAATGCTAATGTTAGTTGGCCAATAATGTTTGTTTATACTATTATGATTTTAAAGGGTCACAGGAAGAGATGGAGAAAGGCATTTGAACTTATTGTTGTGAGGGAAACAGATTATTCTGAAACATGCGTCATATCCTACTTGGCATTTTGATAATAGAGTGCCTGAAAGCCACACAAATGTGGACACATCACATCAGACAAAGTTAATCTTTCAAGGCAACTAAACCCAGCTTGCTGTAGAACTATTATCTTGTGGTATTTTTCACATGGCCACATGCACTCGAACAGCCACCTTGAGCTGTCTGTTTGCAGGTTATAAAAATGACTTTTCCAAATTAATCGTCCAACAAATGTGACATCAATCAGAATCAGAATCAGAATCAGAATCAGAATCAGAATCAGCTTTATTGGCCAAGTTTGCAAACAAAACAAGGAATTTGACTCCGGTTTTCTCACTCTCATGTGCAGTAAGACACAAATTAACAAATTTACAGAATAGAATAAAATAGAATAAAATAGATAAATAAATAAACTAAAAAAAGCTAGAATTAAGTGGAGAAGATATAACTGGTGAGGGGTACTAACAGTGCAGTAGTGCAGTAGTGGTCTGATAATGTGCAAAGTTGCATGATATGAGGTAGTAAGTGATATGAGGTAGTACAAGTCAACCATTCAACAGAGTGACAGCCTGGGGAAAGAAACTGTCCTTGTACCGGCTGGTTTTGGCGTACAGTGATCTGTAACGCCTGCCAGAGGGGAGGAGTTTAAAGAGTTTGTGTCCCGGATGTGAGGGGTCTGCAGAGATGTTTGCTGCTCGATTCTTGACCCTGGACCGGTACAGGTCCTGGATAGAGGGCAGCTCCGCGCCGATGATCCTCTCCGCAGCCCGGATTGTCCGTTGTAGACCAGTCCTGTCCCGTTTGGAGGCTGATCCAAACCAGACTGTGATGGAAGTGCAGAGGACAGACTGGATGATGGCATTGTAGAAGATGATCAGCAGCTCCTTAGGCAGGTTAAACTTCCTGAGTTGTCGGAGGAAGTATAACCTCTGCTGGGCCTTCTTCTTTACAGAGTCTATGTGGTAGGTCCACTTGAGGTCTCTGGAGATGGTAGAACCCAGGAACCTGAAGGAATCCACAGCAGACACCGTATTGTTCATGATGGTAAGGGGTGTGTGTGTGGGGGGGTTTCTCCTGAAGTCCACCGTCATCTCCACTGTTTTGAGCGGGTTCAGCTCCAGGTGGTTCTGACCACACCACAGGACCAGCTGTTCCACCTCCCGTCTGTAAGCAGACTCGTCGCCGTCCTGGATCAGACCAATGACAGTGGTGTCATCCGCGAACTTCAGGAGTTTCACAGAAGAATCACTAGAGGTGCAGTCGTTGGTGTAGAGGGAGAAGAGCAGTGGGGAGAGGACACACCCCTGGGGGGCGCCCGTGCTGATGGTCCGGGTTTTGGATGTGATGCTCCCGAGCCTCACCTGCTGCTGCCTCTCAGTCAGGAAGCTGGTGATCCACTGACAGGTGGAGGCGGGCACTGTGAGCTGGGAGAGCTTCTGGTGGAGGAGTTCAGGGATGATGGTGTTGAACGCTGAGCTGAAGTCCACAAACAGGATCCTTGCATACGTCCCTGGGGAGTCGAGGTGGTTCAGAATGAATTGCAGCCCCATGTTGACTGCATCATCCGCCGACCTGTTTGCCCGGTAGGCAAACTGCATGGGGTCCAGCAGGGGGCCTGTTATGTCCTTCAGGTGGCTCAACACCAGTCTTTCAAATGTTTTCATGACCACAGACGTCAGGGCGACAGGCCTGTAGTCGTTTAGTCCAGTGACGGAGGGCTTCTTGGGGACTGGAATGATGGTGGAGCGTTTGAAGCAGGAGGGCACTTCACACAGCTCCAGGGATTGGTTGAAGATCCGGGTGAAGATGGGCGTCAGCTGCTCAGCACAGACTTTCAGACAGGAGGGGGACACTCCATCAGGTCCTGGAGCTTTCCTGGTCTTTTGTCTCTGAAGGAGTCGACACACATCCTCTTCGCAGATCGTTAGGGAGGGTGAGGGGAGCAGGGGCAGGGGGGAGGGTATTTCAGGTGGGGTCTTTGTGTGGCTGTGAGGTGTGAATGAGTCCTTTTCAAACCGGCAGTAGAAGGTGTTTAGCTCATCTGCCAGTCTGGGGTTTTCCACAGGGTGGGGGTGTGGTCTCCTGTAGTTGGTGATGTGTTGCAGGCCTCTCCAAACCGCTGCAGAGTCGTTTGTTGAGAGGTTGTTTTGTAGCCTCTCACTGTAGCTCCTCTTTGCTACCCTGATCTCCTTGGTCAGTTTGTTCCTGGCCTGCCTAAACAGGGCCCGGTCCCCACTCCTGTAGGCCTCCTCCTTGGCTTTACGCAGCTTCCTTAATTTGGTAGTGAACCATGGTTTGTTGTTGCTGTATGTACAGAATGTCTTGGTCTGTACACACATGTCCTCACAAAAACTGATGTAGGATGTCACAGTGTCAGTGAGTTCGCTGATGTCTGTGGTTGCAGCTTCAAAAACACTCCAGTCAGTGCAGTCAAAGCAGGCCTGTAACTCCAGCTTAGACTCCTTTGTCCATTTCTTCACAGTCCTAACCACAGGCTTAGAAGATTTTAATTTCTGCTTGTAGGTTGGGATGAGATGAAGCAGACAGTGATCAGAGAGTCCTAAAGCTGCACGGGGGACAGCGCGGTAGGCATCCTTGATGACTGTGTAGCAGTGGTCCAATGTTTTAGTGTCTCTGGTGGGACATTTGATGTGCTGCTTATATTTTGGTAACTCCTGGGTGAGTTTTGCACTGTTAAAATCCCCTAGAATGATGATAAGGGAGTCCGGGAATTTTTTCTCCATGTCCGTTATCCAATCAGCAAGCTGTTGTAGCGCATGTGTTACATTAGCTTGGGGTGGAATGTAAACACCGGCCAAAACAAACGAGGAGAACTCCCGCGGCGAATAAAACGGTTTACAGTTTATGAAAAGTGTCTCTAAGTTAGGGCTGCATGACTTATCCAACACTGTGACATCTGTACACCAACCTTCGTTTATGTAGAAGCAGATTCCACCTCCCTTCGTTTTCCCTGAGAGCTCAGTGCAACGGTCCGCGCGGAAAAGTTGGAAGCCCGGCAGCCGTAGTGCGCTGTCCGGGATGCGATCACAGAGCCAGGATTCAGTGAAACACAGGACGGCGGATCTGCGAAAGTCCACGTTATTTTGGTTGAGAAGCAGCAATTCATCCATCTTGTTTGCCAGGGAGCGGACGTTGGCCAGGTGTATAGCCGGGAGCGGAGTGCGTAGTCCCCGCTGCCTCAGCTTAACGAGCGCTCCTCCTCGTTTCCCCCGTCGGCGTCTCCGGCAAATCCTGTAGAGAGCAGCTGCGCCTCCGACCAAAATCTCTGTAAAAGTCTCCGAGTTGGTGAAAACTGGTGGAAAAAGATCTGGAGACGTATCTCTAATGTTCAGAAGTTCCTCTCTACTGAAAGTGGCCAGAGAGGGATTGCAGAAAGCACCAAAAAAACACAAAAACACGCAAAGTGCTAGAGAGCGAAGTACCGAGGCAGCCATCCGCGGCGCCATCTTGATCTTTTTCAAGTATCTGACACTAACATGACAAGTCCTCCAAATTCAACAACAAAATCCATCATTTGTCATTGCCCTCCAGGATAACACAAAGCATTCTCTGATATGACAGAAGGTTTTGTTGGGTTTAGAAACAAAAACTCAAAATGCTGCCACGATGCACCATTCTTGAATCTTTGCACTGGGTTCTAGTGAGTTTGAGAGTTGATGTTAAGATTTTTTTTTTACAGCTTTGCATGGTCAAGCTCGTTTATACTGTATATTGTTAATATGTTAATCCTTTGAGAAGCCACAGTGCAGCCTGATATCTTCTAGTTATTCCAACCACTGCCAACCAAGGTGAGCCTTTCCGGTCCATGCCCCTCAACTTTCTTGTGAAGAAGTCCGGCACTTTGTTGATCCATCCATCCACCAAAATCTCCTCTTACTGTGGAGTTTGTAGTTTTATAACAACATCACACTACTTTCTCCTTTACCCTCGACAGAAATGAATCACTATTCCTATGGTACTAGAGGTCTTAGTCACTTGAACATGAATGGGCTGTGTTGTTTTTGGGCATTTGCCAAAAGGACAAATGCTGTTCCTGGGAGGACAGTTTCCATGACATGCATGGATGCAGACGACTAGCACAGTGAGAGAGGAAGAAAGAAAGTATGTTTGAAAAAATCCAACCTGAACCTGGTCCAAGCTGGTAGCTACAAAACTCCCCAAACCTTACTCAAAACCTGAACATTTTCTTGGACCAAGTGGGTCTAATTGCAGAATTCAAGCATAGGTTAATATCTATGGCATTTTGTAATTTCATTATTTGGTCATTTGCAATAAAACAGAGGAAAAAGCAACAAAATGCATCAAGTTTTAGTTTATCTACAGGTTTTTGTTGCCATTTCTACTGTTTTTACTAATACTTTGAAAGTAATACTAGACCCCAATACCAGACCTGACCACTGTATTCGCCATCATACTGTGTATTTGGATAGTCCTTTATTGTAGCCATAAATGGAGAGGAAAAGAATGAGGAATTACACTCTGAACTATGACTGACATGAAACAAAGTTTCCTTTCTGCTATTTTTGTCTTACCAAAGTGTTTTAATGCATAATAATCCTGAAACCAGAGCAGAATCCACAGAGCGCAGTGGGTGAACTCTCTTGTTCTTCTCTTCCTTGATGCTTGATGTCTGTGTGAGTGAACCAGGCTCTCTCAGATCACCAAAGTCTCTATAACTTTGCCCTAACTGTGAACATAACCCTCCTGAGTGTTGCCTTGAAGAAGAAACACACTGCAGCATAGACTTTAGCCCCTATTTTTCAATGCTACATCAAAGACAAAGCACTGGCACTGTAGTGTATCTTCAAAAAATATTAAAATAGCTTTAATAAGCATTGTCCTGCTCTGTAAATAGAAAAAGAAGCTGCTAGTTGGCAAAGAGTGCCACCTACAGAAACTTCAGCTGATGATCTGAGATGCTTAGATGAGAAGTGATCCTTCCACCAAAAGCTTTATTTATTTATTTATCATACTTTATTTTATTTGACATATGAAGAAAAAGCTACGGCAGTATTGTGGATGATCTGAAAGTTTGTGTTTGTATATTAAGAAACAGATGAAAAAGCAATGAGAAAATGCGAGGCTAATATGGCCATGTGCCCAGGGTCCTGGAGTCAGTTTACATGAGGGGGGCATGCATTTGAAAATAATGTGAAGAAACTATATTCTATGTATTTTTCTGTGTGGTTGTAGCTGTGGCTCTGCACTGCATATACGTGTGTATTCTTTTACAGTTAGCTGTACGGTGATGTATTAACATGGTTCCTATATAGTTTCGTTTTGACCCTTGTGTGAACAGTGTATGCTTTACCGTACATTGTATGCATACAGCAAACAAGAACTAAAAATGGGGTTAAATGTATGCACCAAAATAATCAGCATATGTTCTAACATACATGTGTCTAGGTTGCTTGGTGCTGTGCTTTGTGTATTTCTGGGAGAGGGTGATGAGGTGGATGTGTGTATGCATATGTGGGGAAGTGGAAGAAGGCCCAGTCTGCATGAGTTAGTGCATTGGGCCAACTGTCAAGTGTCTTGCATCTCCTGTAACAAACACAACCCATATTGATTTAAGGCCGTAACACTGTCACATCAGTTCTGACCTACATTGTCTGTTAGCTGGTCTTTGTATGTACTTAACGTGATTTGTGTCCTGTCTGTCATGCTATGACTTGTCTAAAAAAAGCAGCAGTGGAACTATTTTGTTCCATCCTGAAACCGAAGTTCAGTATTGATGGCAAGAAACTGAAAACTGCATTTTGTGTGGCTCTGGACAATAGAGCAAGCAAATGTCTTAAGGCAAACTTTACTGCTGGGTCTCTTTGTTTTCTGTAACATTTTCTTGGCAGGGGTTTCAGCTTCTGAGTGTGGGTTCTCCACCGTGTTTTTAAATTGTCTATAAATCATCAGGTTAAAATCTAAACAAAAGTCAAAATGGAGGCAGAAAATCATTGTTGCACTGCTCTCTGTGGGTTAACCTAAGCACGAACCTACAACACTTCCTTTGACACACTGACCTAAAATGAAATTTTCAGCTTTGCCAATGAACCCAGCTATGAAACAGCACATAGCAACTGTTGTGCTGTGCCAAATGAAAGAGGCATCTTGCAACAGGTCACTGTGTTTCTACGAGCAGCACTTGAGCTAACAAGTAACATATCAGTGATGGGAAACATTAACAACACTGTTTTCATTGAACAAACTACAGATCGGGTTTTTGATCCACGCCACTCACCTGGATCTAACAAGTATGTTTCCTCCAGCAGATACTATGAACACAGATCTCTGTGACATTTTAAGTCAGAATGAGTGCAATGAAGAAGATAAACATGCTCCTTTGGAAAGAGGTTCATCTGACATTTAAACTGAGTGACCCTGTGTCTCACAAGACATGTTCTTCATTTAGTTTATCAGTTTCTGATTGATAAGTTTCAGAAACTAAACTTGATTCCATCATCCGTTAGATGATTCAGCCTCATTCAGGCTGCATGCTGGAAACATCAATCCTATAAAGAAGACTTCACTACCTCTACTCCACCATGATGGATTTCTTGGAAAGTTTTTGCAAAGTAGTAAGATTACCTATTCTCTAAAGTATTTCATTTTGCACCTTACAGAAATTCATTACTTTATACCACACATTGCGAGTCTGCCACAGTTAATGTGGTAGATTTAGTTGAAGTGAAACACATCAATGCCACTTTTAACTTTTAGGAAAAGGGGAACATAACATTTTCAGTGACCAGATGATAAACTCTGACTTTGAGTGAGGACATTTTCATTGCTTACTGTATATCCTCATCAATCATAAACACCAACATGTCCTGGTGAAGTGACACCGAGGAACTAGTGCAGCGCCATTCCTGGAGGGTCTGAGAGGCCTTCAGCAACAGAGCCTGCATCCACAGCTGGAGTGAGCTAGTGTCACTTCACATCAGCATGAGTGATGTGGCCATGGGCAACAAGTTTGACTGCACTGAATGATCCAGGAAGAGCTGAAGGATATGCTTATATTCTGCATTCATTGTGCATTACATGTGCTTTTCACTGAGACAGTATTAAAGCAGTGATGAATTGTCTACTCCAGATCTGATGGACGTGTTTATCGGTTGTTAATGTCCTCACAATAAATAAAGGTTCAAAACAAGTGTTCAAATAACACCCTTGGTATGCAGCATTGAAGCTAGAAAATATGTGTCTTTTTTTCTGCATGTGTCTCATTTTATTGTAAAGCAACTGGCTTTCTACCCTGAACCGTGTTATTTTTAAATTCCACGTAGAAATCAATGACAGCTCATGTTCTCGCTTTGCCTTTAAACCTCAAATGTCTGCATATCCAGCTAAGCCTCTGGAGAATGACAGTGTACTCTTTTGAGAGCATTTATATCATTAAATATTGATAAAATAATAAAACCGTACTTCAGACTGAGAAACGTGCATGACAGCACTTTAGTGTTGTGAGTCCAGCCAAACTCCCCCACATGGGGATTGAGCTGAGTCAGGCTGCTCTCAGCCACACGGTAATCCCCTCTGTTTTGTTCACATCAAGGCTGAATGTGGTGCTCATCCCCGTGCTAAGAGTGGGTGAGGTGAGTGGGTGAGGGATGGAGGGGAGAATTTCCCATGACAGTCATTTCCTGCAGTGAAGATTCCTGCAGCCCATCCATCATTGCCTGAACAGCTTTGATTTTTCCTGATGTGTTTGGGTTCAGGTACACGGACAAAGGTTGGGCATCATTTGATTCTGGTCTGATAACATGTCATCCCTCTTCTCCTTCACATGTTACCTGGTTGCATCTCGACTGTAAAACTGTAAAATAAAGGCAATAAGTCAAAATGATCTTAAAAAGAGAAAGAGCTTTAAAAGGCATTGTTTGGTTTAACGGGGCATTTCTACTTTCAGCAATGTCTGAGGCCCAATAATAAGGATTTTTGCTGTACTGGAGCAGAATTAAATGAGATTTTTAGACATCACACAGGCAATCCTGCAGAGAATTCAGCATGTCAGGGGCAACGTGCCCAGCAGGGAGGAACAAGTGGGTGTCATTGGGGTCACAGTGGAAAGAGATACCATTTCTATGCGTGATGTGCCCCAGGGAAAGCATGTAGAAGGAAAATAAAGCCATTCTCACTTTGACCCTCCAAGCACACCAGACTTCATCTGAGAAAATGAAAAGACGTACTTGATAATAAAGACACAGAGCTTCATATTTGACAGGAAAGGGTGTCAAACACTCATCCTCTGCTTGATCATGTCCACAGAGAGGACAGTGGCTCTGGTCAGCATGAATACAGCTGTCTATAATTCATTCCATATATGACAAGTATTCAGTTTTCAAAGCACTCTGACAGCTTAATCTGTCGCCCCGCTGCTCGTTCATACACCCAGTATGTTCCAAGCACTCATAGCTTTGCCATAATACAGCTCAAAACACAAAAAAGGTAAAATCCAGTCTTATTCATCGTGGATTAGAGGGAAATGCTGCTCGTACATTGAAAGACTGACACTTTTATGCTTGGCAGAGAATCTCTGTCCATTCGAGTCAATACTTGACTTCTCCTGTAATGTAGCACGCTGAAATGATCACGTGCAAGATTTTGGTGGGAAAATGTGCTGTCATACCTGTAGACTGAATCCCTTTGAATGGTTATGCCTTGGTACTTCTTGAGGGCTCATTATTCTTGGATTTTATTTTTCCAACATACACTTACATATCTATTTTTCATCTTGAGACTTCCAGCAGCACGCTGATCTGTTGCTGTGAAACATCTGCAGGACGCATTGACTTTAATTAACATTAGCTTAACAGCAAATGACAGAAGAGCAAATGCAAGTGCCTTGAATATCTGGGGTAATTTCTCTGTTCTTTAAATGTATTTATTATTGTTTCACGTCTTTCTGAGTGACTTTGAATACAACATTTTTGCCTGAGTATTACAGTATGGTTCATCCAATCCTTCAAGCCTCATACTGTGTTATACATACTGTGTTGTAAGCATTGTAGCCTTTAGGAGGAAATAGGCCTTTAGGCTTTTTACTATGCAGTTTCTTTGTCACAAGGGTACCTTCTTTTGTTCAGGCCTTTTGAAAAAGGCAGCTTGATCTTTGTGAGGCTATATGATTAAATATAGAATAGAAAAAAGAAGTGGGGAAAGAAAGAAAAAGAACGAAGTCTGAGAAGACAGGTTTCAAATTCACCTGCCAGTGGAAGAAGGCCCTGTCTACTGTGTCTGTCAAGGTGAGATATAGCATGCTGTCATGCGGGTGAGCTGAGGACACACAACAGACTTTTAACACATTTGGAGGCAAGAGAGCACAAGTTGTCCTTTTAATAGAATACATGCAGACAGTAGATCCTTAGTAGCATGTGTGTAATGGTGTGTATGGCTTGAACCATAATGAATGAAATGTGGTGGAGCTTGTTAAGAGCTGTTCCAGGCTGAATGGAGTCTTTGCTCATTAATCTCAATCCCTTGCTGTTTTCAAACTAGAAACATAAGCCCTTTTAGCAGCACATCTTTTTAAGCAAATGTGATACCTGTTGCACCCGTCTGTCTCATGTTTGAATATTACTTAGTGTACACTTGAATGTCGCTTAGTCGGACCTTGTAACATTAACGTTTCAATTACAACACAGCAGTGTGAACTGAATGCCTTCAGATTAACACAAAGGTTAAATACAGGGAGAGGCAGATTAAAGGCAAGTGTTTCTCAAAGGCAAGTTCATTGTCAATTTTGAGAAACTGTGAATGAGCCTTTTTTTTTTTTTTTTTTTTGCCAAGGTCGAAAGAAAAGAAAGAAGTTCAAACAACCACATTGATGGTCAAAACCAGCATTGCTTCCTTATACTGTTCATTTTCATCTCACACAGCTGCATAGACGAATAAATGGAAAAGCACTTTATATACCACACATGCTTAAAGTTGCTCCAATTAACTATATGAACAATTGATCAAACAGCTATGTATGTTGTGATACTGTTATTTGTAATGATGGACCCACAGAAAATGATCAAATGAGTCTGCAGACCCTCAGCTCTATGTGCATTTCACCTGCTCATTGTTGAGGCTTTACACCCCTCACCTTTAATAGTTTAGTTCCATCTCACTGCTCAACAGCATGTAGAAAAAGACAGAAAAACATTAAATAGTGGATAGAAAATAGTTCAAATTTGCTCTAATGAAATTGCTGAGAAAATGTAAAAGGGAAATCACTAGCAAAAGTGAAGGTGAGCATTCTTCTCATACATGTCTTCAACAGCAAATAAGTTTTAAACTCAAGCTGTGATGCATTCAGTGGTGCCACCACTCCCGCTAGCACATCGAGTGTCAGATATTGCACAGCTCTGTCTGTAATAGTCCTGTCATATATAAACTGAATAAAGCCATTACTGAATATTTCTATAAAGGACACCTATAACTGCCTGACAAAAAGCCACTGCTTTAACATAAAGATAAAACCAGCAATGTGACATATACAGAGCCTTTTTCATGAATATCAACTCAAAGGCTGAAATGGGTTTCTGCTGAACCATATGGTGTAAAATGTAAACTTCATGCTACACAGCAAGCATGGTATACTTATTCTTGAAAGATTTTTTTCTTTTACTTCTAACTACAGCCTCACAAATTAGTATAGGCACTCTCAATAAAAACAGATAATAGGTTTCACAGAGGTAGAATTTGTTGGATAGAATGTACTGACTATTGAATTATCTTCTACAGTTGTTGGTTTTACTGTGCTCAGCAATGAGCTTTTCTTCGGTAATTACTGCTGTTGCAACATCTATCATTTTGTGCTATATGGGGTTAAAATTTTACTTGTTGAACAGGTTTGGCATGACCCTAAATTGCCCACACACAACCTCCCCACCAATATCCGCCTATCCTCAGTCTTGCACTCTTTCATTGTCTGATTATTTGTTCTCTTATTTTGCCTTGGAGATCATGTCGGAAACTTGCACGTATGTAATTCCCAGTGATAGCATTTGGCTTAATTGCACAGCAGGGATAGTGTGTGCAGTAATTTGTTCAGAGAATATTGATTTTGTGTTATATGTGCTGAGACACAGGATGAATTGGTTTGGCTGTTTTTCTGCCCCTTTGTTGGATAATAAAGGCCAT
>JBBMOE010000043.1:732318-812926 GCA_037975065.1 Chaetodon trifasciatus | reverse complement strand
TGCTGCTGCTGCTGCTGCTGCTGCTGCTGCTGCTGCTGCTGCTGCTGTGCCTCAGGACTACTCTGCTGCCACTCTCCCTGGCTGCCTTCCTTCTCCCCTCAGACCAGGACCAGGCCCTTGTTGTTGTTTCAGTTATCCAGGTGCCTGCTTAAAGAACATTACACCTGCCGCTCTGCAGCTGGTTCAACCTCAACACTCGGCACCAGCAACTAAAAAAACTCAACAGTCAGAGATTCCCAAGAGCAGTCTGTGCATCTCGTGGACATTCTGCTGAACACCAGGAAAGAGTCTGTGAGAGAGAATGTGTATAGATCTATATATGTGGCAGCAGTCACTTCAGGGTGTTGGATCAGGGCAATATTTTGGTGTTCAGGTGAGGGTATGGAAAAAATGTGATGCAGAGTCCAGTTTTAGCTCAAACTGAGCTACACAAAAGGTGAGTGTGAAGTGACTCTGATGAAAAAATGAAGGTGTAAAAATGTGAATGTGTACATGATTATAAACATGTAATAGTCTCTTGCATGAATCCCCTGCATGAATTTCCGTGGATTGCCAACTATCTACTGAATGAATGAATATGTCTGAGTTTCAGGTTACCTGTTGTAGCAGGGGGGCTTTAATTAATGACACACAAAAGACAAATGAGTGGCATAGTTGCAGATTCCCTAGAAAAGTAGGACAACTTTTGTGCTGGTGAGAAATGTTGTGTGTAACCACTCTAAGAGCATACAGCGGCATGCAAAGGTTAGTCTTGGTGGAAATTTTTGTTCCTGTAACTAGCTAAGCAAGTAAAAGATGACCCGATTTCCAAACAGCACAAATTTAAATATGACACATTCCTTTAATATTTGTAGCAAGATTACATACATTATTGCAGCATTTAGAAAGCTTTGAGATTTGCATCATCTGACCTTTCCTAACGGTGATTGTCAGCAAGCCCTAATAAGCTGATTAAGGTCTGAGACCTTGGTAAAAGTTATCCGAGAGCTCAAATCTCTAGGGATGCCCAAATTTATGCATGCTGCTCATTTCCTTTTTTTTCTCTCTAAAAAGTGTATAAAACAAAAATATTACACTTGCTGAAAATGTTGAAGAGGATGTTTCATCATTAACAGTATGACTTTCTGTGATTAGTCCATCTTCTACTTGCTTAACTATTTGCAGAAACAGAAATTTTGACAGGCGATGCCCAAGCTTTTGGGAGCTTTGGGACTGTGAGAGAGCCTGCCACAAATGTGCAGCTTCTGGTGTGAATGGTGTTAGCCTAAGAGCAACCATTCTGCAGCTGCAATATGAATTTAATAATCAATTGTAACTGTTGTTCAGGTGAGTGAGGTCCATGAGGCACATGAACTCATCTTTGAGAATCTCCCACTACTGATTTATTAAATTGCACCATGCCTAGGTGAGGGCAGAAGGCAGGCAGCCAGGGAGAGTAGCAGCAGAGGAGTCCCGAGGCACAGCAGCAGCCGCTGAGCCAGGACAGCATAGATCGTCAGCTATAGACTGGGCAGACAGTCTAAATGAGTGGCAGCAGGGCAGTCTAGACCAGCAGCGATCCAGCTTAGGGAGCTGAGCCAACCCTCGGAAATAGAGGGTGTAGACATAATATGATGGAAAAAGACGGCGGCAGGTTCAAAACGAGATCCATGGCAGCAACTTAAGTGATCAATATGTTTTGATATATAGCCATTTATGAACTAATCATTACCTAATGCTTTATCTTCTGTTACGATCTCTAGAAAGTCATCATTATCTACTATATTGTACTTGATTCACAATTGTTCAGCCAGAGCCGTCGCATGGACTGTGTAAATACATTAGTTATATATGATTTTGTCTGTCTCTGTCAAGGTCACATTAAAAACAAACAAATAAATAAAAAAAGCCAACAATTTAAGCAGGTTTTTCATTGTTCCTATGCCATTAAGCCTCAACTGAAGCACGTCTGAGCACGTCCGAATCTCAGGATATGAATGCACCAGACCTCTTCGCAGAGTGGAGGATACTTCGAGAGATAATCCCAAAGGGAAGAACTACAGCACTTAAAACACTTTGTTATCTCAAAGGGATTGAAGGAACTTTCCCTAACTGTGAGATTGCGCTCAGGATCCTATTGACTTTTTCAGTAACGGTGGCATCAGGCGAGCAAAGCTTTTCAAAGTTGAAACTAATTAAAAACTATTTGCACACCTTCATGTCACAGGACAGACTGTGTGGGCTTGCCCTGCTATCAGTTGAAAAGGACATTCCATCTAAACTGGATAGTAAAGATCTTATTGCTGAGTTTGCGGCCAAGAAAAAAATTTATGCATGGTGAGTCCATCCCATTTGTTAGAGTTACAGTGCAGTAAATATGTTGTGTATTGTTGTAATGAAAATGAATGTATATTATGAATGAAAAGTCCTAACCTAGTTCTTTAAAATGTCAAGATGCCAAAAATAAAGTGACTGAGCTGACTTGATGTAAAGTCACTCGTTGCGCAGTTGATCCCCCCCCCCCCCAAATAAATAGCAAAAAGTCATAGCTGAGACTATGTATATGATAAACTATTGCAGCGGGATTATGCGTGCAGTAGAACTAGAATAGCTGTGTCCGTGTTACTGTTATTCATGCGCAATTGCGCATCCATGTCAAAGAGCAGAGCCTCGCATTTCAAGTTCACACAGGGCCTCGCACCCCCCCATGACAGCCCTGTGTTCAGCAATTACTCATTAACAACTCATTATCAGGTCGTTACCAATTCATTCCTCACTCTTTCTTTAATAACAACTTAGATTTTTGGCAACTATTGTGTTACTGAATTGTCTGTACACTGAACCAATTTGATATTCATCCAAATGAGATTTAAATCAAGTTTGAGTTTTGTTTTTTTTTTCTTTCATGAGTAAAACAGTGTCAAGTCTAAGGCCTTATGAGCTACAATATCTAATTTTTTTTATCATTTTTAAAGCTTTTGCTGTGTTGCTGCAAACCACATTTCGACCTTGTTCGCTGCACATACAACTGATATCTATGGCTTGCATTTTTTTATACAGAATCAAGATTAAGAGTCTTCAGCCATGCAAATGGCTCTGTGATAAAGCTAATAAATAGATGTTTAAGCAGGTAGAGAACCATGAAAAATCTTGTGGATACATCAAACTTTAACTCCATTTAAAAATTGTGATGTTTAATGTGTGCTTGCATATTTAGAATAAAGGGTTTTTTATTCTTGTATATTTGGAAACTGTATGTAACTACATAATCCATGGAGCAGCAGTTTATTTTCATAAAACCATCACTTAATTTCCAAATATACAGGTGAGTTAACATTGCAGTTGTGGAAACAAAAGACAAAACAAGTTGCTAAACAGAATAGTGTGTGGGTAGACATTCAGCAGTGTCTCTTGTCTGCACTGGTCCCATGAGGCATGTACTGAGAGAGGTGGGCACACCTGTCAAGGCTGTGACAATGAATGGAAAAGAGAATTTATTTAATACAGCAAATTAAATATGTCACTTTTACAGTGTTACACTGTTAAATTTTCCTCACACTGTTCATACCATTGTTGTAAAAGGTTTGATGGAACTGAAAATTGAAATTGAAATGAAATGTAAGATTTTTTTTTAAGATAAAGGACATGACATGTTCACGATTAGAGATTAATTGATAAGTAATTAGTCATCTCCCTTCTTGAGTTCAATGGGAACTTCAGAATGCAGCTGTTATATCAGGGTTTCTCCACAAAGTCATGTGATCCCACAGTTGTAATGATGGAGGCTGTGTGGACCTCTGACTGACAAGACATTTTGAATTTTGGTGTGCAAATTTGAATGAAAATGTTCCCTACAGTGAAAGTAAATGAACATATCAGTGGGTGAAGATCAATGGCAGTGACGTGCTTCTGTCACCAGCTGCTAAACTTTCTGACTTTCTAAATTTAACTTTGAGCCTGTCTCTTTAAAACACCCACTGCACCTTTCCCCAATTATATACTGTACAATGTGCATTTCTTTAACGCATCCCAAACCCCAGAGACAACTGAAATTGGTAAGTGAAGTGCAGAAATAGAGACAGCTCTCTTCACTGTTCTATTAGCAAATGACAATGGTTTGCCCTATTCTGACCCCATCTGGGCCACAGCTGATGCCCCTAGACAATGAATGTTGTGACATGTTAATAGTCACTTACAATGCTACACGTCAGGCTCCGATTATCAAAGATTCCTCTCAAGAAAAGTCACATTTTCCAGTCTTTACTTAAATTTTTAAACTCCTTAAGTGTTTCAAGAGCTAAAAAGAGGAGAAGGATGGTGGTTTTGGGATGAGAATAAATTTGAGGTGTTGAAAAATTCAGCCTGTACTCTTTATCCTGACTGAAGACTGGCTGACAGTACCTTAACTATTAATAGTGCATATTTCAGATAACTGCTGCTGCAAGAAAGACTGATAAATACAAGTTACCTAGATGCAACTTCTGTGAATATGTCCAGTTCTGTGAGTACCTGTGTAGCCATCTAATTGAATTTATTTATGACAGTACTGATGACTCTATTTATGGTCATGAACCAACTAGTAGCATTTCTTCTTGTCTCCCTTTGAAAGAGCAAGTAACAAACTGGCTATGCAATTGGAGGTATACTCATCTTCTCATATAACTAAAGTTACATCCGAGTCACTATGTCTCAACCCTCCAACAGCCCTCATTGGGTAAAACTAGATGCAATAACCAGAATGAACATGCAGCGCTCTGAGATGCGACCAAACATGCATTTTGTCAACATGAAATGTTAGGACCGTCCATGAAGGTCCCTGATGATCACTGTGCCCAACAGCCACGGACAGGGCCTCAAACGGTGCTCCCACTCAAGTTGCAATAAGCACCCAATAAGCCTGCACATGACTGCACAAAGACATCGAAGACCACGATTGTTACATCACTGCATCATTGCACTCGTGATAGTTACATCACTGCATCATTGCACCCCATGAGAGTTATGTCATTGCATCATTGCACCCACGAGAATTACATCATTGCATCATTGCACCCTTGCCCAATATAGAAAATGAGGCAATACCCCCGAAAGATTGTGTTCCCTCTGACACTGCTGACATGCTAAGCTAGTAATTAGCCTTGGAAAAGTCAAATAATTCCTTCTTGGCTTATTAAAAAAATGTGTCATCTGAAAACACAACCCATGAGCCCACTATCTGGCACACAGCTTTTCTTTGAGGGTAAAAGTCATTCTTGAGCGTTTCTGATGGTTGTTTTGTTGGCAGCTACTTGGAAGTGAATCATATAAACCACAAAATAAAATTGCAGGCCAGAAAAACAAAACAATGAGCTGAAAGATGCTAAAACATTCTGTTGAGCTGAGGGAGGCTTCTTTGTGGCTTCATCACATTGAGTGACACCGTTAGCATTTTAATAGTCATGCCATTTATTGTTAAGATGAACAAATAAACTGATGCGATCACCTTTAAAATTGCATCAAGCAATTTTAGAATATTAATTTGGCTGAAAATCAAGAGTCTGCAACTGAGTAGGGATGCTGCTCTATCATTTTCGAGTTGCTGTTTAATGTTTAGGATGGATTTAAACCTGTGTGTCCTCAGAAACATAGGTTTAATCTGAGCTTCTGTGTCCTGCAGAAATCAATTCCAAGAGAGAAGGAGATCGTACGGTGGCTGTGAAACTCTCAAAAGGCTCTCTCTAGGTTTGTCTTTTCTGGGCAACTCCAGATACATGGTGGCACGGTGGCACAATTGGTAACACTGTCGCCTCACAGCTAGAAGGTCCCGGTTCAAATCCCTGGGGTATCCTCCATAAAAATACCCCCACTAAAAACATGCAAGAAGATCACCACCTGACCAATGGTGACAAAAGAGATTGGGTACCCGGGCGCCGGTCGGATGGCAGCCCACCGCTCCTGGTCTGCCGCGGAGGAAGGCGATCAGGATGGGTTGAAGGCAGAGGACAAATTTCACCATATTGCATGGTGTGTGTGTTGCATGTATGTAATTGTGTGTGACAAATAAAGGGGATTGTCCCTCCGATTCTTCTTCTTCTAAAAAATGCATGGCAGTACAACATGGCAGACTCCACAGAAGAGGACCCGGTACCGATGTAGATATAACAGTCTTATGCTAACAAAACTACAACTGTTTTTATTTCCAGGCCATTATATACTAATGAAAACATGATTGTGAATATTATATTGCATTTCTGCCAATAGATCGCGCAAATCCTACACAGTGGACCTTTAAGAGAGGTTTAAGGGAATGTCTGTATTACTCTTTTCAATATTTCAGAATGTATTGTTGTAGAAACGGCAATGAGTGTTATTCAGGTATTAAATACACTCAAAATGTCTGTTTAATCTATTGTCTAACCTCAAAAATAATCAAAGCCAAGTTGATCTCAACATACTGAGGCAATCAGAGTTGGCTTTCCATGGCAGTGGAGTGTGGGGCAGGTTGTACTATGATATCTTCCAGCAACACAAAAAGATGACTGCTGTCCCTGAAGAGAGTTAAATTCTTCTATAAGATGAGCTGAATGATGGAGGCAGTGAAAGCCAGGTTTGCTGCTCATACATAGGATGTCCCACCAACTGATTGGACACTGAAAGTTTCTGTCTTAGGGCACTTAAAGAGAACTTCATCATGGTAAACCAATAGCTCATGACAAGTGAGAGACAGAAACAGAGAAGTACAAGCAATTTGCAGTAGTCTTCAAAACAATTAGCATCTTACACATTTAACAATAAAAGAGAAGGGCTCTCAGCTTGATTGATTGTAAGTGTCCAAGATTAATTATATAGACAAGATGAAACGTATACTTTATCAGTCCCATACCAGTCAGAGTTACATTTACCTTTGTCAAGCTGAGCTGACTATGGTGAATGAGGGCAGGGTAAACCTGTGAGTTCTGCAATCATTTATAATTTGTCTTTCCACTGGCTTGTTATGTTTCAGTTGTATGCAAGGTCACTGGAGGAAAGATTTAAGGTTGTATTAAGACACTCCTAATGGCTATGTAATTAAAGATCAGCATTTGTGAGAGCAGCAGCAGCGGAAACCATGCTTGAAATGCTTGCTGTTGGAATATATAATTCAAGTACATACATCCTTAACAATATGCAGCAACATCTGGATACTCGTGGGGAAGGCGCCTTATTTGGCTGACTTTAGCAGTAAGAATCATTATTTTGCCCAACTGTTCAACCAGACTAAATCTCAAACCATTTTGAGTCATTAAGTACTATTTCTGTCTAAACTCTGCCTGAACGAAACATCAAATTTTCAAACTGTTTAATGGAATTCAGAGTGATTAAGAGAGGGGGAGAAGAGAAGGGAAGAAAGGGCAGAGACGAAAAAGACAGCTTTAAACACATGAAGCACCCCCCTGGGGATTTCTTGGGTTTTCTCTCATTGGTATTGACAAAGCCCTATTTTAGTGAGCAGGGGGGAGACAGCATTAGAGTGAGAGGATTGTGGAGATTGATGCCCAGTGAATATGCATGACAGGAGATGTCTTGTCTCAATGAGTTAGTCACAGATGTATGAAGAGTGGGCCAGGCAGAGAAAATAGCCCCAAGTTGGATGCAACCACCATATATTTGAACTGAGCCCTGTAATGATGTATTTTCCCTTCTCTGGTAGGCAATTCATTTCAGGTCAGAGACAGGCAGGCAGAAGGGAGACTCACCGGTGAAAATGTCATTTCAGATTCTCTCCTGCCCCTTCCAGAAGTGTGGACTGTCTGTAAAGATATTCTAGTTTGTACTTTATTTAATTAGTTTGTCACAGACAGAAACATACACTGACAGCAAACATCTAGCGGGCCGTCAGCACGTTCCAAGCCAATACTTGGCTGTTTGCCCATCAAACATGTTAGCTAATCTGCCACAGTCCTCCAATTTAGAGACGGCTTTAGGAAAAGCCTTTTGGTTCATGCACATACCTCATCTTATACATGTAGAAACTTGATCTGAATCTAATAGATCCCCTTAAATCAAAGAGGACTTTGTGAAGCACATAAGCAGTTAGACACGGCAGAATGTAGATTAAGTACAATGAGCACATAGGTTTAAAATCAAATTCACAGTGCTATATGCAGTCCATGGGGACTTTCACATTAACAGTTTAATGTGACTCATGGAGCAACTAACATAAGCGACTAACATAATAATTTTTTAATAACGGTCTTACGGGGAAGTCACTTTCATCCGTATTTACACGTAAGCATGACCCATTAGTTAAAATGAAAGTGCATCTGTTCTGTCAGATGGATGTGTGTTTAATTAAAGATCTGCATACGTGCACACAGTATGATGTATATAATGCTGGTGATCAGTGCATTTGCTGACCTAGGATTGACTGGTTGGTCACCTATAGATGTGCCGCAACAGGCTCTCTGTGATCAGTGGATGTGATTCTTCACACTTTGTGCTGAAAGTCTGTTGACTTAAAACTCTCAGCTATAGTATGTGAAGTCTCATCATCAATGTCTGCCCTGTGAGTTTCTAGAAAGTGTTACATTGCTGAAACTGAAGTGTGCTGTGGGCTTTGTCATCGTTCACTGTCTGCCCGGGGAGCGTGAATCTAAGTTATCCTCTATATATTTCATTTGCTTTGGGTTGAGGTTAAGATTATGTGAACAACATGAAAGTTCACTAAAGGACGTTAAGGAATTGGTTTGCTGTGGCAATGAAAGCAACAGAGTAAAGAAGGGAGATAGTTCTAACAGTCCTTAGCACTCCTCACAGTGTGAATCGACTGGTCTAACTGGCAGTTTAGGCACTGTAACAAGCAGAATGATCTACCCCTTTAAACCTTTACAGCTACATTAAGCAATTCTTCAGCACCATGAATGTGGAGAGAAGGATGTATATTTGGCTGGAATATATGATGGTTGAAATTAGTATTTCTAGATAAGGTGATTAAAGGCTATCTATTCTTAGCAGTGGTGGCTCAATGGATGTGGTTGCTTCCTATTTTAGCAGCTATACAGTAATTAGAGTGAAGGAATCTGTTAATATTTCTGTTTATTTAAGTCCCTTTCCCCTGGTGCTGAGATTGCAACTAGTTTGAGTAGAACGAGTGAGCATCGCAACTGAATGTCTAACGCCAGCCCTAACCTAAAACTAATTCCAAGCTTGAACTTCAAGCTTCAGAACAATTCAATCAGTAGATGTATTTAATAGTAATGGCACTCTAGAACTATGCTGGTCAGTCAGTTTCAATTACTGTGTCCTACACTACACTGCTACCACCACTGAAGCTCAGTCAGCTGCAACACGACATGAGGCTGGTGCAACAGTTAATTAGGCCGTCTGTATTAAGGAAATGTGGTTGGTGATGGATTTTATATTCCACTGTGGCAGCAAAACAAGTTTTTGCATGTACCTGAAGGGCACCTGTGCACCTGATAGCAGCATCTCCGCTACAGATGAATGCAGAGAAACCTCCACTTTGAGGTGAAATTTGAAGCCTGATGAAACATGATTTTCTAAGAATGTGAATGAGTAACAAACTAGTTATTCATACATATTTTGATCTATACTTTGCAAGCACAGACTGCAGACTGGGGTTTACAGTACAAGCAAACCTTTCACATACAGGTTTTTTTTTTTCTTTTTTTTATTACTTTGTTGAATACCGCAAATCAATAATTACAACACACATGATATCTGTGGCTTCAGTCGGCTGATGATGGAGCATGTCAACCTGAATTGATGATGGAGAGAAGTGCATTCCAGAGTTGTTGCAATTTTTATCTTCTCTCACCTCGGATCCTCACCTGTGAATGGCCCTGTCCAATACATCACTGACACTTCAAATTGAGTGTCACTCAAACTGGAAGTGGAGTGATAAGGGCCATAACAGAATGGGGAAGGGAGCAGTGCATACTCAGTGGTGCTCTTTCATCAACCCTGTAATTTTCCACATATAGGCCTTGAATCTCCTGTGCACATCAGGTGCAACAGCATCCAGAACAGATGCATAAACAAATCAAGAATAATCATGGTAAATGTTGGTGTAAATGCAGAAGAGGAGGGCCTGATTGGCCAAGCCAGGTTCTAAAAAGTTGGGACGCTGTGTAAAATGGCAATCTTTTCAAACAAACTGTATTTAGAAATGGTTTTACCAAGTGTTCCCAAGCCCATGTTGTAATATCCTCACTCCATCCTTGTTTGTGAACCACTGAGCCTTTCCAGGAAGCCCCTTTCATACCCAGTCATGATACTATCACCTGTTGCCAATGAACCTGTTTACCTGTGGAATGTTCTGGATTTTAGACCCAGAGGCAATGATGAAACATGGCACAGGAACATGATGGATAAGCTGTGTGGAAAGGAGCTGTGTTACAGCAGGGATGTGTGGCTTTGTTTTGTTCTTTGGCTCTAGATCATCTTCTATCTCATCCACTGACTCAAGTATGTTGTGATTTCAAAGCCTGCAGAATTTTCTCACATGCTCTGGCATGTCAAAAGGGGATACACATCTGTGAAACACCCCTTTCTGATGTGCTCCATTATATTTGCAATATCTCATGTGGATGAAAGAATCAGCCATGATGGCTTTAGTGGTTTTACACCAGTCATTACCATACACATATACTGTGTCAAAGGCACAAGGGTCAATCAGCAACAAGAAACTGGTTTCTGATTTCTGCTTTGTGATTTGCACATATTCATTTTCTTTACATATTTTGTTTTCCTGCATATGAACACCCTAAATACAGCATTTATTGGTGCCTTTTTTTCTGTAATGTCTCCAGGGCAAAGCCTCAGCTGCTCTGAAATCCTCTGACTATTCTCCCCGTGCCAGGTTGACATTTTTGGCTTTAAGAAATAGCTTGACAACATTTGTATGGATTGCTGTGAAATTTGTTTTAGATATTCACGATCCCCAGAGGATGAATCCTACAGACTCTGGTGAATCTCTGACCAACTCAGCTAGCGCCACCAGCAGTTCAAAGGTTTCAAATAGCTCAACATCTACTGTACAGATTGGCACAACATTAGTACAGACTTTGGTGATCTACTTTTTTCTTCTAGTACCACCATGACATTTGTGGTTTGTAGTAAAATGTCTCAACAATTGCTGAATTTATTGCCATTAAAGTAGTGTCACACATTAATTTTTCTTCCACCAGGACTTAATAAAATAAAAATCAAATACAATATATTTTTATCTGATGGCAGGGAAGAAATCTGTGCATAGTCTGAGGCTATAAAATATGGACTGCCAGTAAATGTCAAAATGGCTTAACAAGTGACTTCTAAGCCCCACCTGGCTGAAGTACAGTACATGATGATTTATTCAGACCAGCCACAGGCTAGTAGGATAATGATCCAATCATGCAGCCTCAACAGCCATCCAGTTTCTCACTGTGTGCTTTCTGATAGGCCAGCTCCAATCCCATTTTATACTGTCACATTCTCACATCAAAAGTTTAGAGTTTACTGAGCATTTCCAAGTAGAGACGAGAGTTCGTCCATATGATGAAAGTCTATCAGTCATTTTCATAGAGCCTCCAGCCTCAGTGACAGCACTCCGTTTCCCTGTTTTATCTTGCATTTAATATCTTTCCAGCATCAGCGTGTGGTGTTGGGCACAGACATGGAAAGAGAAGCAGAGGGAGCAGAACTCTTGAGGATGCTTAGCTCCTTGATTCTCCTCTGTGAAAGAGGTCAAGAGGGAAGGACCCAACTGCTGGGTTTTGAAAATTATAATTAGATTCAGAAAATAAGATCAGTTGATCTTCACTCGGGTTTCAGAGAACCAAGAGAGAAGGTAACGGAAACTTATGAGAATAATATTCTTTGTGCCACTGAGCCTGGAAGCCTTTGTCTGCCGTGACCATGTGATTAAAGTTTCATCTGTAGGATGAGACTAACAATGAGCATCTACAAAGTGTCTATTTAAAATGTTTGTCTGCAGCTGTGACTGGTAGCTAGCCATCCAAACTCATTCAAAGAGACCTAGTCATATACTTGCATCTGCAGCATGTGGCCACTGTGTGAATGTCTCCAAGTGTGTATACTGTGTGTTGTGTTCATGTAACTAGTATGCACAGCAACGCAAAGTGCAAAAACGTCATCCTCTGATCTGTACACTCTTAGCCACTCAAATCGTTGGTTTCATTGCTCTGAAAAAGCTGAGCCAGTCACAGTGCATGAAAATAAATGGAGCATCCACTTCTCCAGGAAATCATATTGCTATGTGGATGTTGCAGAGCAACATGATGTAAACACACAGCACCACAAATCTGCAGTCAGAGGCAGATGGTATGTTTTTTAACAGTAAATATGATATTTAAAAAAATAATAAAACTACTTCAGTCATAACTTTACTGGATGACTGACATCACTGTGCAGTTCCCCTCAGATCTGCAAAGCACGTTCGCATCATTGAGCTCATTGCATTGGTTCCTCAGGCCCAACTTTTGTTTTACCATTGCTTCAGCAGACAGCTGTGAAAGCACTGTACACTACCTGCTTAGCACCGAATGACAGGCAGACCAAATGAACAGTTGAAGAGCCAGATGTTTTTCTCCGGAGTTGGCAGAATCCAAAAATGAGCGAAAGATGAGTGAATATTGCACTACATTCACCAAGTGGAATGTTAGTGCTGTTTTACATCGACTGGATGTGTAAATTGGGAGCTGGTTGCTTGCAATTTTGCAATATCAGCTTACAAGGTCAATATGTCAGTGCTGTGCTTACAGTTCATTACCCCAACTAGGGAAAACAAACAAACACAACAGTTATACAGGTGATACAGGGAAGGCAGAAATGCCAATTTCTCCAACTCCAGTGGATCTGATGGAATGGTTGGTATAGTAACTTCACACTCCACTGAAATGTATTTTTTAATAAAGGACTGTTTCATGCAGAGTTTGTCACTTGTAAATGAATTCAAATGGATATAAGTTCAGAACAGAGCTTTTTCTTTTTCAAAGGTTGCAGTTTATTGTTAGGGCAGCTTCATACTATATTATAGTGTTACAGTGCAGGTTTACAAGTGACTGCAGTCACTGCAGTAATGTTGGCTTATTTAATTCTCCTTCTCTCCCTGGATTTGGCTACATGAACACCTGCAACAAACTAGTCATATTAATACTTCATGTATTAACAATAGATGTATACATATATTTGTGTATGTTGCTTCAAATGAATTACATTTTCCCCTGTCCTTCAACAAAGCTAATACATCAGTACCGTGTTCAGTGTGCTGTCCTCTGTTCAGCTGTTGTTGAGTTGGGGATTTATTTATATGAGGATGAAGAATGCGCCATCACATTCTGTGGAGTGGGCCTCTGGGCAGGATTAACAGGTTACAGTCAAAAGCATGTGGCAGTACTTGTTCACTTGAGATGTCTGGAAATTAATGATTCATCAGCTGAATCCCATGGTGAGGACACTTTTTATGGAACTGAGTATGGAGTTAAGTGTGCGCATGCGTGCATGCGTGCGTGCATGTGTGTAACCATTTTGTGTGTTTGGCTGTGTCTGTGTGCATGCTTTCAACCTAAGAGAACCTCATCTATTTCCATATATATTGCGTCCCAAAAACATCAACTTGCACTGCCTGACCTGACTCCTGACCCTGTGAACTGACCAGAGCTGTCCAATGGAGACCCGATGAAAATGGCATTGATGAAATGAAACCTCAAGATCCATTAGCCGTTCTGCAAATACTCAATGACTGAACACAACACTCAACCCAAAGACAGGAGCAACTCCTCTATAACATTCAGGTCAAATACCCTTCAATAGTTGAAAACATTGTTGTAATATCTGCTTTGGACAGAAACACGATAGTTGTAAAAAACGGCCATAATATCTTCCATAAATCAGGTACTACACTGTGTCCAGCTAACTATACAAGCTCTGTACTACTGAATAACGTATTTATATGCAAAATAAGATGCCAGAATGTTCATTTTTTAGCCGTCAGTGGAAATGGCTGAGGCCATGTGCCTCTATTTTCACCTGGACAATCACAAGGCCTTGGGTTGAGAAATGAATGACTCTTGTTGGATTTCCTGACAGTAATCTCCTGTATAACAGCATCCTATGGCATTGAGCACTGCCAATGAAAGCAGTGACATTTTAAAGTGCTGCAAGTTTAATAAAACACATCTATTGAAAAAGTTTATTGATGGATGGCTGGAACTTTGGTAAATGATTAAGTTATGTGAGCAATACATTTTAAAACTGAATAATGGTCTGAGGGATCAGCAAACTGTCTGAATGCAGGTCAGGTGCACTTGTGGATCTATGTGTGTTCAAGGTCATGAAGAAATAAGTTACAGTGACTACTTCATATTATTGGTCCAAACACAGATTCCAACACACAGCACAGACTGTTTTGGAGCTGGACACTTAGAGTTCCAGCTGTTCTGGAATCAGGTACACAGTGGATATATTTGTATTTTGCAACAGTGCTGTAAAACAGTGTTTTTCAACCACTGTGCCCCGGCATACTAGTGTGCCGTGAGAGATCATCAGGTGTGCCGTGGGAAATTATCCAACTTCACCTGATCGGTCTAAAAAACATTAATATGCCATTGTCGACTGTCTGTGCTGTCTAGAGACTGGCAGAGTAATCATGTAATACTCTTCCATATCATTAGGTGGCAGCAGGTAGCCAATTGCCTTGTACTTAGAATTAGAGAATTAGTGATGCATGGATGCGACAGGTGGCAGTGACAGTGGCATTGTGGCTAGTGAGACCACGGTGACAGTGATGGAGATGTTTTTGAAAAGGAAAAATGCTAACTCTGAACTGGGCCCTGGACAAAATTCGGAGCCAGATGAAGGGCCTAGTATGAGTGGAGGTAAAAAAAAAGCAAAGACAACGACCTTGGGCAAAGTCTCTTGCGCGAGGCAATACAGCAAGAGCTATATTTCATTTGGATTTACTTTTACCGGGGATGCAACGGCACCAACTTGTTGTGCTTGGTGTGTGGTGAAAAGCTATCCAACAGTGCTATGGTCCCAAGTGAGCTTAAATGCCATCTCCAAATGAAACACCCTTCGCCTCGAAACAAGAATGTGGACTATTTTGTTCGCCTGCGTGAACACACGGAGAAACAGGCAACTTTTATGAGAAAAACAACAAAGCTAAATGAGAGAGCCCTTAAAGCTGGCCACCGCATTGCTGAACTTGTAGCTAGGATATCATCTCTGGGTTCATCCAAACAGGCCCAGGTTTCGCACAGTGAGTAGAAATATGAAAGATCATAAAAGACTTTTTTCTTTGTGTTTTATTTATTTATTTATTTTTTTTTTATTCTTATTCAAGACACTTTGACAAGAATTACTTTCTATTGTTAATATAGGCTACAGAGTTTCATTTTTCAACATTTTCGGTTGGTGTGCCTTGTGATTTTTTTCAATGAAGAAGATGCACTTTGGCTCAAAAAAGGTTGAAAAACACTGCTGTAAAATATATATAAATAAATAACAGAAAGTTGGAAAACCAGATAAATTAAATTTTCTCTATATGGACTGAAATCTGAATTATATTTTATTATTATTATTATTCATGTTTTTATTTAAAAGGTTAATTTCAAAAGTAACCGCTGACTACAGCTGTCAGGTGTACAGCAGTAAAATGTACAATATTTACATCTAAAATGTAATGGAGTGGAAGTATATATTAGCATAAAGTGAGAATGCTGAAGTACGAGTGTGTAAAAATTGTATTTAAGTGCAGGACTTGGATGGATGTATTGGTCTACCTTTCACCACTGACTGACTGCTTAACTACATTTAGCAGATATAATTCCTGTGCTTTTATGTGAGTACAATTGTGGAGGACTTTGACTTTTGATGGAGTACTTTAATATTGAGCTAATATTTCTATTTTTATTTTTATTAAATTATCTGAGTGCTTCTTTTCAATTGATTGGATTGTTGGCATTTATACTCTCTTACAGATGCAACTATCAATAGTCCAATTGCATCATTATCTCAACAAAGAGACAGGGGGCTACGTTGCACCACTCTTTAACATCTTAAGTGGGAAGAGGTCAGGTGAGTTACCTTGACTCCAGTCACAAGGATCACTGCCTTATTCCTGAAGCTTTTTAACACACATATTTGATCTTAACTTACACACATTGAGAAGTGTTATGGGATTTATTAACATCTTCATATTATTCCACAAGGTTCTATTACACAGGTAGGAACAAAAGTTACGACTGCTCATGAATCAGAACTTAATTTTTTCTCTTATTACCTTTTTACAAACTAATTTAAGAGAAATATAGTAGTATAAAATATCAATCCTTCAAGTACCATTACAGCTGAAAATTAGCACTTCATCCTAATAGTCATTGCTTCAGATCCAGTGTGCTGGAGAACAGAAATATAATAATGAAATCGCATCAGTGTCCTAATATACACTTAACGCCAAGGAGCTGTTGGTGTGCTCAGTCAGTCTTTCTTATTGGGAAATAAGTCAGCAGTCTCCTTTTTTCCCATCTGAGCTGCTCCTCACAACATGTGCATGTGGGTGCCAGAAGAATAATGTCTTTTGTCTCTTCAAGTTTGTTTATGTTATGAAAAATAATATGAAATGAACACAGAGGGCTTCCGGCAGCTCTAGAGGGATTAGCAGGAGCTTGTATATAGGGCTGAAGTGTAATCTCAATGCTAATTGTCACATAGATGCTTCAGGGCTCTGATTACCAACTGGTCCTTCTGATGGAGCCGAGTGCATCTTCAGGCTGATTGCATCTCACAGGAGATTACTGTGTCCTGGGAGATCAGGAGGCTGCCACTGACAATGCTTTGAAGGCGCTTTGCTGAAAACATCAGGAGGGTGATGTGCATACCTAACATCAAAAATTATTTTCACATGCTTTAAAATTGTTTCAAATCCCCTCTGAGATTAAAGTTACAATGTAGAGCCACAGAGAGGAAAATGAATGGTAACACTCTCACCCAGAAAACTGAGCCTGCATGAGACACTTCACAGTAAATATACGTTGATAAATGCAGGCTAAACTGTACTGTATGTTGTCCAGTGTTAGCTGTATTATTTGGGAGTTTCACTGAGACTTGTAGAGTTTTATATTTTTATTGTGGCCTTAAATGACTTACTTTGTGGCTTTTCCAAAAAAGTGAAGCAACAATTTCCTATATTTTCAATAAGTCTGCCAAATTAAATGACATACGCATCATTTGTCCATGTCTTCTAGAACTACACATAGAGATGTTTTCTCTTTCAGCACACTCACATCACGTGTGTGTTCCTTCTAAATCTGCTTTATGATGGTACAGCACTGCCAATATGGGTAAGGTTTGGTGAGGTTTAGGCACAAACACTACTTGGCAAAAGGACAGTTTTGTTGAGGACCTCATCATCATGGTTGCAGTGACAAGCATGTGGTTAAGGTTAGCAAAATATTGTGGATGTACATTTTCAAAAAGTTGCTTGTTGGTCATAAAACAGAAAACAAACAGCAGTCTGATGCTTTGTTGTCCCATCCATCAACCAACTGTTGACTTTGTCACTCTATAATTGCTACACCACAAGAGGGTGCTGTCACTTGAATGTAAATAGATGTTTTGGGGCACAGTCGTTCTTCTGGTCACTCCTCACATTGGCCTCCATTTTGAGTCATTAGACAGAAATTTCAAAATGCTGCTGGTTTTACCCCTACCAACTAATCTTAATACTTCCTACTATGCTATGCAGTGCTATCAACCTGATTGAGTTTTAATCATTCGATAAGAAATGGTTCAGTAACAAAGCTTGTTGGCCTGATGGAGCCTAAAAAGTGTTCTCGAGAAACAAAGCCAATCCCACTGTAAGAAGTTTGAGGGTTGACTTCTATTCAACTTTGGCTCATAAAAGTGGTTCTGATTTGGATTATTTTTTTCCACTGTGATTGGTGAAGTTGGCAAGCGTGAAGGGCATGAGTTTGGCTTTAACACTGGCAAGGTCATTTTTGTCTTGGATGATCAATATGCACAGTTTGTGTGTGTGCACCTGCTCTCTAATTAATTTTCTAGCTCACCAACACAGACACTCACAGCTTGAATTACCAAAATGTGCATATTTGTTTAATATGTATTTGTGGATATACCTTTGTTTATAGAAATATAAAGCAGGATTTATATCAGACTGATTTTTCTCAGATTTTAAACAAATATTATCTGAGACTATTAAATACACACACTCACACATATATATAAAAGATAGGGAAAATGTATGTTTTTAATTTACATTTAGAAAAATAACCAGTCAGTAATGTGTTTTTTGTTTAATCCAATAACTGTCTCTAACAGTTCCTGTATGTCTCTCTGAACCTTGCCAATGTCACTTACATGTAAACACAACTGGCTGTGGGGTGGGGCTTGATGCTTACATGGACAACCATATTCATGTTTTTACAAATTGCAAGAGACTGTGAGAGTTTGTTATTTTTTTTATTTTCAATATTGGAATTGCAAGATCAAAATTCCTGGAGGGATGGATTTGCCTTTCTGATGCCAGTTGCAGCAGTGTGTTATGAAGATTCAGCACATGATTATATCATGCTGCCAGCATAAGGTCCTGATAGACATTCAATTTTGCAGCTTCCTACATGCCCATCTTCACATGCTGTGACATGAAGAATGGTATACCTAATTACTAAGAGACAAACAGTTATAAAGTCAGAAACACATGTCAAAAAGCAGCTGTCAAATCTGATGAGCCACATTGTCACTGAATTGCTTTCATTTCCAGTATGTTTTTGAACCACAGCTGTCTTAACAGCCTTGACAAGGCCTCAGTCAGGAGCCACCACCAGCTTTGACAACCGCCTTGATTTAATAAAAGCCTGAAAAAAGCAGCTATGTTTAGCTGTTTGACAGATTTGTTCCACACCTCTGATTGCAGTGTTGCTGCTGTCATGGTTAACAAGGTCATCACCTCCATATGAAGGAGCTATTGCTGAACCAGACTATTAATTAATTAAAAATGTATTATTACTATTAAAGATGTGTGACCTGCCTACTTCACCGGTTTAATTGATAGTAATATCACTGTCATTATTGTTGTTAGCTGCCACCAAAGAATGGATGAATTTCCTGCACCTAAACCCTGCCAAACCAGAAATTCTTTTAATTGGTCCTGATAAATTTTAAGTTTATTGGTCCATTTCACTCTAATATGAAATTATCCACTACAAATCTTTGATCAGTGTATGACTTTTGGCCAACATGTTACTAAACTTGGTTAGTCCTTTTTTTTTTTCTTTTTCTTTTTTTGCTAATATTGCACATATCTTGTCTTGTACAGATCTAAAGCTGTTAACCCACACTTTCCTTTTCTCCAGCCTTGATTACTGTAATTCCCTCTACATGTGTTGCAGTGAAACTGCTCTAAACCTTTTACAGTTAGTTCAGAATGCAGCTGGCAGGCTATTAACTAGAACTAGCTGAGGGTCAAACATTACCCCAGTTCTTGATTGTCCTCCATTGTCTTCCTGTAAAGTTCTGAATAAACTACAAGATCCTGTTGATTACACAAAGGCTCTGCATGACCTTCCCCCAGTTACATTTCTGACCTCCTTGTTCTGTATTCCACTTCTTGACCTCGAATCTCAGCCTTTTATCCATCCCCTACTCCAACTCCAAAACAACAAGTGATTGAGCTTCTGCTGTTTTAGCCCCAACCCCCTGGGACCATCTTCCCCCATCTATCAGATTTACTAAATCTTTGGACTTTTTCAAACAGCTACTAAAAATGCGTTTCTATTGGTAAGCCTTGTAATAGATCTCCATTGTGGGCTTTGTTTTTTGTTGTTTGTGCTGTCTTTTTCTCATTGTGCTGTGTTTTATATTGTTGTTTTATTTTGTTGTTGTTTGTGTTATACAGCTTAGGCAGCAACTGCTGCAAATTTTGGTGATCTCCCCCATAACTGGACACATGCACAGAGTTTGGATGCAGTAAAACACATGGATTTTTTTTTTTTTTTCGGTTTGGACGGGAATGTTGAATGCCTGTTGTACTAAGAATGAAAAACATGTTGTTTGCTGACAAGGTGAAAGGTGTGCATTTGGCAGAGGAGAGGATGAAAGGAACAGTGAGTACTGGTGTTCAAAAGCATCACAACAGCATCACTCATAAGAAAGAAACTGAAATAACAGAAATGAAAGGAAAAGAAATGTTCTCAAACATGATTGCAGGAATGGATGCTAGTTTGATACAGGAAACAATCGTCTCAGAACAGCTTCTACAGTTGCATTTGGAAAGCTGGTTCACACAAAAATGAGTAGGCTTATAAATAAGACCATTTCTGTGCTGCTATCATGGTGCATATAGCCAAAGGAATGAAGGCAGGATATGTGTATAAAGTCAAACGACTCTATGTTCCCATGACCATCACTTTGGATGAAAATACTGTGCATGAAGATAAATCCATGGTGGTTTATGTGTATGTCAATACCCATGGAGATGTAGACGGTTTTGACACAGTCAAACAGGACAGGAAAACAGATACTGAGTGGATAAGTACTGTACTTCTCTAAAACAGAGCATTTGAAGTGCTGGGATAAGTTTCTGCATAGATTTCAGTATTTTTTTATTGCTACAAAAACAAAACAGTACTGACTTTATTAAACAACAATGATAGAAATAAGGATAAAATATAGAAGGTTTGTGAGTTGGAAAAACAGCAGTTAAGAGTGTTGAAGGCCTGTTCAAGGGTGCTGGTTTTATGGCGTCAGGAAGGACAGACAGCTTGCAGTTCAGTCAGACTCTCATTGATAATCTGAATAAAAAAAATTACCTGACAGTGTGTTGGTGGCTCTGTTGAGACCTCTGGACCCAAACAGAGAGACAGCCTCATTCTCTCTTTGTATCAATCTCACGCATCTGAGCACACAGACATTTCTCAGGCCTCCTCTGTTTAACATTTACATTCCACTGCACGAGCATAGATTATGGAAAACAACAAAATAGTGTACCACAATTATGCAGATGACACACAGATTTATATAACAATCTCAACAGGTGACTATGGTCTCATACATGCATTGATGCAGGATTTAGACAAATTTGCCAATGTGTTTATCTTTAGCAGGCTACACTATTGTAAAGCTGTCTTTACAGGTCCCTCCACTATCATTGAGCTACAGAGCCAGGGCGGCCAGAACACAGCAGTTCCAGATCCACACTTTCAGATCTGACCTCTGGCCATTTTTCTTTGTTTTAGTGTTTTTTTGTTCTTTTCTCCTGTTTCTTCTGTCACTAGTCTCTGTCGATTGTGCACACTTATGGATGTACAACTGTAGCATTGTTTAATGTAGCTCTGTGTTTATATACATACTGTCTGCACTACTGTGTGATTTATGTTTAACATCTTGCGATTACATCCATGCAATATCTGGCCAATACTACATTTTTTCTTATTGTACTAAGCCTGTGCATATTTTTTTTCTACTGTGTTACATATATACTTATCTACTGTGCAATAGAAAAACAGTACTTGATTATTCACACCTTACCATGTGCAATTTCAAAACCTTTCCATTAGCAATGTTATTTTTCATACTCCTTTTGTATAAATGTATATATATATAGTTGATTTTTATTTTTTATTCTCTTCTACATCTACATCTTTTTTATTCCTGCTCGTATTCGTTGCTGTCTGTAACACTCTAATTTCCTTCCTCTTATCTTATCTCATTTTGTCTTAACACGGTAATATTACAGTACACCACCTGTTTTTGAGGTGTTCCCAAAACATAAACCAAACCTAAAGAATAATAATCATGATTCAGATTGAGCATTCAGTTTTTTACTCCCAACATCTGGAACAAATTCCCAGAAAATTCTGCTGCAACAGTTCATTCGAGAACTTTCTGTTTGCTACTGCATTTTCAACTTATAATAGTCATTATTGTGCACTACACTGCAGCTGCACTTTAATTTGTATTTGACTGTTTGATTTGTCTATTTTAGTTTTAGTCTTTTTTGTTGTTGTGATTTATTATTATCATTATTGTCAGTCAGTATGATGCTTCACCTCAGCCAGCATTTAGCTAGCTTGGTTTAAGAGAAATTGTATTTCTCTGTGGACATGGACATAAGAACAAGAACAACAAGAAAAGCTCATCTAATGAGGATGGTCACTCTGCAGGTGCAGCCACACTGCAAGAATCAGTGACTGCTAGCAGTTTTGTAGATTCCAATAATGAAGTAGCGTTGACGTTATCACCAAGCTAGCAACCACCGTGCCATTTCTCCCACCATCTCCTCTATCACTACGCCATCCGCTTACGCTTCAGCATCGGATAGCAGAGCTGTTAGCAGTCCTTCTCCCAAGCCTCATCTTGGAGATTTAAGCAGTGTAATTCCAGATAATATTAAAATGGATAAACTCAAACAGGTACTCAGCTCTTCCCAGGGAAGAAATGCACTTTTTCCAGTGCATGGTACAATGTGAAAGCAGTGCTGTGCACTGTTTCCCGTGGAGACAGTTTAGAGCTCATGCATCATCAGCTTTAATGTTTACAGTAAAAGGCTGTGAGAACTCTTTCCACTTCAAAAAAAAAAAAAAAGTGTTTACTGAGCCTAGACGAAGCATGTCACACCCCCAGAAATTTAATTCAGTTTTCTTTTGAGAAGGGCCTGACCAAGAAATGCAAGACAAAAGAAATTTAGGAAATTCTATTCATCTGGGAAAAGCTGGCAGCAGCTTTATTAGGCCCAGCCTGCACCACTGAAGTGTAGTAAGTGGGCCACAATCATATTAGTTGTGTCATTTTTGTGTAAGTTGCTTTCCTGAATTGTCTTCCACCTTTTAGGTGTTTGAAAGTTTGCCATGATCGACTAATAGATACAGTATGTGAGAGAGCAGAATGACATGTCCCCTGAGCTGCTCGTTGTCACAGTCTTACTTGTTTGATGTGTAGTTTTCCATGGGGTGGATGCACCTGTCACCATGTCGCTGTTTTAGTGATTTTGATTTGCACTGATAAGTGACTATGGCCTTAGACTGTGTATGAATTGGTTATTACAGTTGCGTGAGACTATACAACTTCAGCATATTTTGCCATTCTTGTAAATAACAGGCTCACAATTAATTAATATAGACTGAACTGAATTTTAATCATCATTATTAAAATATGCAGCGAAGAAGCATATCATTTCATGGTCGAGCTTTCACATTTAAACCTACATGTATAGCATTTTTCAATATGAATATGTTGCTGCATTTAAAAGTCAGAAAAAAATAACTTTGTAAGGGTCTGCTCATAAAAATGAATAAATGCCCAGCCAGTTACTTTCCTCTGGTGCTGAAACCGGCCTTGTGCTTCTCTTATGTCTTTTCTTAATGCCTTTCTGTTTTATGTAAAGCACTCTTAATTGCCTTACTTTTTAAAGGCGCTATACAAATAAACTTGCCTCGCCTTACAGGGACTAAAGGCTACAAGGAAACAATTCAGGAAACACAGTGGCTGCTTGATTCCACCACTTTGTTGTGTTCCTGCTGCAACAGTTTTGTTCCGTCCTCCGCATGGCTCCATACGCCACCCACAGCATTTCAGAAGAAGAAAGTTTTGCCTGCTTCATTGTGTTGACTTGCTCAGACTTTATTGATTTTGATCATGTGCTCTGTGATGCGTCTTCTGAAATAAATACAGGTAAGTATATCTGCGGACCCACAATAGCTACAGGACATATCTACTACTTAATCCACCCTTGAAATTGTTAGGTTTAAGTAGCAAAAATACTCGGTTGGGAAAAGATCTCAGGGGTGTGTCGTGCGGTGAATGTATGAAAGTCAAATATTAAAGGGCAGAGCAGAGAGCTGCTTCTGGGATGCTTCTGGCATGTGCTGCGGTGCTTCTGATGGAATCACTAGCATTGTCTGGAATAGCGGCGATCAGCTCTGGCAGCTGCGTCACAGTCAGACCGGGTCATAAGATTTCTGATGGTGACTGACACTGTTCTCCCCAGCAATGACTACAGACCTCTGCTGGACAAATGGGACCCTCTGCCCTCAGGGTGGACTACAGGAGTCCTTTGTTCATTCCTGGCTACCAGGCTGGCATTCTCAGACACCTGGAAACAGACCACTATGGTCTGTTTTATCTACTTAAAGACCGATAGCATATGTTTTTCTCATCCTGTGTTTTAATGTATGGAATTAAGACTTCATTTCCTTTGCTATTGCTCAGTGGTTATATGGGGTGGGTTTGTTTATTATCTTGCGTGGCCACAGTGAAAAATGAAATAGCATGTTGCTTATTTCAGCATTAAGGATAATGAATATATCAATACAAGAGAGACCTCAGACCATATCTTACCGTGCGTGTGCTTTCATTCTGATGATTGTACAGGGCCCATCCAATTTGCAAAAGGAAGATGAGGCTTTACAAGGTCTAGACGGAAGAAAAGAAAATAATGGGATGGTTTCTTTAACCTTTTGTCACAGAGCAAAAGCAAACTGATAATAGCCTCCATTTACATTGAGGCCACATGCTGCTCAGACTCTCTTTGAAGGAGAGGTTGGAACAACCATTCATGGCTTTTGTTAGGTTTCTCACTTCTAGTGGTATTTGCTGTTGGGTAGAGTGCATTCATTATAAAGGTGAGGAAATCTGTCTTAAATGATTTAGATTTAATCAGTAATTATTCCAGTGTCATTTATGGTTCATTGCAAAACCTTTAAATTTGCTTATCCCAGGCGCTGCTTATCCTCGAATGCCATTTACATGCACAAATACATGAAATAATAAGTATTCTTTTCAGTGGTAGCTCATCACTTATTTTTCTAATATTAGGATGGAAATTCCATCTGTAGCTACACACCACACCATGGGCTCTGTTTTCGATTCCGCCGCAGGTACGGCGGAGGCGCAGTGCAAAGTCAGGTCTGCTTCGCCGATGGGGCGTGGCGGCGCAGACTTTGGTATTTTCGTGCACTGCGCTGCTGGCGCAACTACCCCCCCTTCTCATCTCAGTCCCACCCAGCGGCTCGGAAGGAGGGAGGGGAGAAGGCGTGGAGTGGGTTTGACACAGCCGAGTCCAATCTTCACCAATCACACCAGCTCCTCACCTCACCTTTAAAAACGCCGCTGGCGAGGTGCATGGCAAGTTTCGAGGATGACTGAGCCCGCGCAGGAAACTGTCCGACGCCCAAACTTCTCCCAGGAGAAGGTCCTTTGATGGTAAATCCTTGGCCTCCTCCTCCTCCTCCTCCTCCTCCTCCCCGTCCTCCTCAAGGCAATGATGTACTCCATCTTTGTAGATAACGTTAAACATTACAATGATAACATTTGTATTTGGAATGAAATGACGTGGGTAATAGCGGACAACGATCATCACTTACGTTTTTTCCGTGTGTCTGTCTCTCTCTGTCTCTCGAGTGCTCTGAGATAGATGCAGTATATATGCTCTGTAGGATGCCACGGCTGTTTCTGGTTGGCTCAGCGACGTTAATTGATTAGTTTGCATCCCTGTTTCACCTGTGTACATTCGGTCAGGTTGAGTGACCATTACGCGTGCTGAACGCACTTGCGATGTGGTCAGATGAGATCCTGATCAAAATATATAAATTTAGGTCTGACTGTATGTGCTGACTCAGATAGTTGCATTGAGTCGTGGCTGTTGCTAATTATTGATCGCAGTGAAATGCCAGAAACCTGCCTGTGAGGTATTGGTGACGTGGGCGCACGACTCCGCCGGTTTACGAAAATCCCCTCACCGCTGGCACACAGAGTGGCGAGCTTTCAGCGCACTTTTATGCCACTGACATGGACTGAAAATCCAAATCTGTCGGCTGATTATGCCGACACCTGCCCCTACTGTGCAGCAGCACCCATCCTGGCGTACCTCTGTGTGCCTCGGTTTACCAAAATACCAAGTGTGCTGCGTGCCTGCCTGCACTGCACAAAAATACCACTGCATGTGGTGTGTACCCTGCGCCCCGCAAGCGGCAGGGACGAAAATAGAGCCCCATGAGTTTGTTTTTACTTGTTTTAGTAAACATTATAAGTTAGACAACAAACGGGTCACCAGACCTTCACTCACCTCCTGTAGATTTCGGAGACAAATAAGCTGATAGCGGCACATTAAATTAATAAAAGCAGCAGTGATCCTGATGGATTACAGCTTGGTTTGACAAAGTAGAGCCGAAACCGATAAACTATAGTTGGAGCTGATAAACGACAACTGAAAGAATAAATGTAAAACTGACAAATTAAACCAAGGCTGACAAAATACAACTGAAGTGGATAAAATACACTGTGGCTAAAGCCAGCAAACTAAATCTGAAGCTGACAAGCAGCTTGAGCTGATCAGCTCAAGCTGACAAACTAAAACTGAAGTTGACGAACTGCACATGAATTTGACGATGTGTGTGTGTGGGTTCATGTGCAGTACAACTTATTTAGAACTTGAGCAAAATGTGATGATAACCCCGAGGTATTTGGAACAGTAGTAGTGCACCACTGCTGAGTTCTTGTGTTTGCAGTTATCAGCTTCTAGCAAATAGCTCTTAAGTGTTGCTCAGCATACGTACCCAGGCAGTGATGGTTTAGAAAAACACTCACTGCAGTTCCACTGTTATTTAAGGCACAGATGCTATTTCCAAGGGCTCTGAAATTCAGTTCGTCTGTGATTGTGTCTCTGTGTGCGACTCAGGAAATTTCATGATAACAAAAAAAAAAAAAAAAAAAAACCTCTACTTGTATATACAGTATATGTGTGTATGGGTGTGTGTTTTGTTGACCTTGTGCTTAACAACACATCCTATCTCTTGGTTTTGAGAGGTTTAACTGCTCTAGGTATGAAAGAGTACTTATAATTTAAGTTGCACTGAGGAGCCTTGGATATTGGAGCAGAGCGTTAAAGCTGACGAGCAGACGATGTGAGAAATGGTTGGACTCTATTTTCTGACTGTCTGATAACAGGCCACTCATAAAGTGACTGAAGAGATAAATATGCTTTAACTCCTTTAAGTTTCATAGCAGTTTGCACCAAACAAGCGACTTGAGATTGTACTTTAACAGACAGATTACCTTACCATTATATTATATTGTATTATGCTCTCAAGAGCTGCAAGATAATGTAGTAACATAAACATGTGTTTTATACCAAAATCCTCAAGTGTTTGTTTAAAGTGCTCCTGATGAAATGAGACTATCAGCATCTCCAAATAATGTCTATTACTGTGACATCCTGAGAATAGATCTGTGTCATAGCTTGACCTGGGGAAAACAATAAACCCACCTTCACCTGATGCACTGGGGTCATCTTCCCTTCAAACAGCTCCATCTGGCTGAGGTTTCTACAGAGCTACACCACCACCAGTGTGTGTGTGTGTGTGTGTGTGTTCTTTAGCGAAGATTATAGCACTGTGTGGACACATCAGTTATGAAAGTATAGGATTAGCAGGCTAATATACTCAATCAAAAGTAAAAGTGCTTGTTCTGCAGTCCCCTGTGATAGATATTACATTATACCAGTGTGATTATTGATTGTTATGATTTATTTATAATACTAATGTATCAAGTAGGATTAAACCATTGTACTTTGTCAATGTTGAGTGAGTTTTAACCATTGTATGTACAGTTAGGTAGTTATGTTACATGATTCCCAATCAAGGGGTCTGGCCTCTCCAAATAGTCTCAAAATAAAACAGGGTCATGAGATGATCAATTGGAGAGAAAGAAAAAACTACAATGCACATTTGTAACCATGTGAGACATGTAGAGGGTAAATGTCTCTTTAGTTAACTTTATCTAGGGGGATAGAAGGTGGCGTACTGAGAAATGGACAACTGCAAAGTACAAAAGGAAAATGGACTCAATTGGGGTCATAGAATGCCTAAAAGAGGTACATTTTAGCACATTATTATGTAATATGGAATATGTACAGCATTATTTAGACTTTGAACTTTTTGCTACCCACAAGGAAACATTGTGCTCGGTTCAGTGGGGAGTGGCGATACTCAGCTCAAAGCCTACAGGTGGATACTGGGTTGTACGTGGGGCTTTTGAAATGCTGACTACTGTGGTGGAACCATTGGCAGCAAACAGCACCATAGCTTTTGGCAGCAGGAATGCAGCAAAAGAGTGAGCAGACCACTGACAGCTTAAATACACCACCATGATTAAGAGGGTGTGTGTGGGTCAGGGTGTGGATATGTAATGCAATGACAGGAGTATGTCATGAGTGTAGCAGCAGACTGGACTTGTTCTGCCTGAACTAACTTGACTACGTTTCAGTCAAAGAAACTGACTTGTGATGTTGTGGTTTGATCACCGGACAAACAGTACACATGTGGGTGCGGATCTTGTCTGAATGAATTTAGGTTAAAATCTGTTTTGTTCATTTGTAGTGTACAGACAATACCTCAGAGTTCTCTATCATAGGTTGACCATTTCCTTTCTGATTCTGTGATGACTTTCTTGTGATGTCCCTGTCTCTGACTTAGCACAGCATGCTAGATCATGCAGCTTTGAGGTACAACAGTAATGCTAAATCAGGAAATGTAATCACTAAGTGAATTCATCCTGACACCAAAAAGTCCATTGGAAGGGTACATTCTTCTCAGTGAGTGCACTCTGTTGCTGAGTGTCTGGTCAGCTAGTCTTAAACACTTTTCACATTTCGTAGGACTGGCTGAATGGCGTTTTTGTGTACAACATGGCCAAAAAATTGTTCCTGATCTCTGGCAAGACTGAATTTTGATAGATTTAGTTGAGGCCATTTGATTGAAGTTTAGAGAGGATTTCTTCCAGGTGGTAGAAATGTTTGCCGAAAGTGCAGTTGTAAATGAGGTCATCAACTAAATACTGCTCAGGTGAGTAATAGTCTCTCGATGTTGCCTGGTATGGTAAAGCAGAAGAGAGGCACTGCGTATCTTCGTAATTTTGCATATTCGCCGAAATTCTGTCGAGCATCACAGGAGGAGGATCTGTCAGACCTGAAGTCCAATTGCTGAGCAAGGTAACTGTGTTTCTCTTGTAACTGCTGTAATTCTTGTTTCAAGCTGGTTACAGTAAAGGTCAGCAGCTCAACTGCCTGAAGGAGTTTGTCAGATCAATCACACTTTCTTGTTCCAAAGGATGACTGTGTGGAGATCCTGCCGTGGTCAGCTGCAGGGTGGCACGAGCACTCTCACAGAGGCTGGCAATGCCAACACACATGGCTTCCTCAAGGTTCTCTGCCCACATCTCATCAGTTTTCGACTGTAAAGTGCTATGTGGTCATCGAGTATTTGGACTAAAAAACATATCTAAGTTTCTCCTTTACAAAATCATAGTTTGTCTGGGTTAAAGGAGGCAAGATGTCCCAATACAGAAATGCAGAATCAGCTAGGTGAGGTGAGGGTGAAGTCATTGCCTGCACTGCCACTTCAAAGCATTGAGACCAGCTTGTGAAAGATTCAGTCCCATCCCCTTCAAAAGCTGGTGCAAAATCAATTGTCAGGGCACCAGAGACGGTATGTGGGGCTAAAGAACCATCACTGGTCCTTGCAGCATCCACTGACCTCTGCTGTCATGTGAGCGAAAGCTGCAGCTCATGCACAGATCCACTGCCGTCATCCCACATGGCTGGAAATGTCAAATTCAAAAATCACAAAAAATATGAAATTGGAGGACAATCTAGCTTTCAGTTCATCAGCTGTTCTCAAAGAGTTAAAAAAGTCCATGTATCACAGAAGTGATGATATCCACAATTCACAGGAATAAGATTTACCAAATGCACAAAATATCAAAATCATCGCACGTGAGGATTCTCTTTATACTTAGTGATATCATTCTCCTCTCTCCCATACAACATCAGGGGGATCCACACCTTCCTCACTAGAAAGGTGGCCCTAATACTCCGAAGATGATGATGATGTTCGATGAAAAGTAAGGGGCTCACCATAGTTCATAAAGACCATAAGCGGTTGCACCAAATTTCATAGTAATTCATCCAGCAGCTGTTGGGATGACCTCATGGTGGTGGAAAAGTTTGGGATCACCAGCCAATACTTGTTGAGATAATTCAGTCTAGACCAAAGTGGTGGACTGCACGTCATCCTTGGAGCCACACTGCTGGCATGGCTAAAAACCATTAAACCACAGAAGTCAATAACCCTTGAATTTCTGAGCCTTGGGGTCAATATCAAGATGTCTTACAAATCCATACCATTATTATTATGGACCCTCAAGCCTCTTTGATATGGAGCTTGTCCTCCTTTGACTTTAAAAACTTTTGCATTCTGGCTTCCACCCAACCTTTTACCTTACTTAACTGCCAAACAGAGTAGGTGAAACCATACTTTTCAAAGACTGACTTGTTATATTCTATACAGGAACTATGTCCATTTAAAATACAGTTTAATTTGATTCAATGTACCCATTTACCAGTTAAATCAGAAATGCCGAAATGTACTGTACTGTTCTCCTGTATATTGTTCTGCTTGGTACAAGGGCATGTTTACCACTGCGCTACATCACCTTTCTTTCAACAAAAACAACACTCAGTTAGTGTTCGGGAATGGAGGACAGTAATTGTTGAAGTTTGGAAAGTGAAATTCTTATCCATTCTTGTTTGATATATGCCTTTAGTCATTCAGTAGTTAAGAAGGTCTCTGTTGGCGTACAATCCTGTTTCCAAAAAAGTTGGGATGTTGTGTAAAATGTAAATAGAAATAGAAACAGAATGTGGTGAATTGTAAAATGCTAAAACCCCATATTGAATTGAAAATAGCGCAAAGACAACATGGGGTATGTTGTATGGGGTTTCAGTGTTTTGCAAATCATCACATTCTCTTTCTATTTAGGTTTTACACAGTTTCTCAATTTTTTGGGAAATGGTTGGTAGTTGTACACTTTGAAATACTGTAGTTTTAAACATCAATGCTACAATTAACAGTCTAAGTTGAAAATGATACAACAATATTTTTTTTTTTTTATCATTATCCAGCTGAGATATGATTATGATGCCTTAATATCATTATTTTATTCTTTGTTGAGAACCCTGTAATGAGGAAAAATTGCAAGGGGGTGGAGTATGGGGGGATGCTTGTAAATATACTAGCAGCACAGACCTATTAATCACCATGGATTATGTGAAAATGAATTATTCTGTGTTGTCTGCCTGCTTGGCAGCAATCAAATCCCAGGAGTTTCCTTGCCACCTGCAGCACTACAGTTGAATGGCATGCTCACTGCCACCATCAATAACACAATAGTTTAGCCTCAGATAAAAATGATAAATGCACTGGCATTCCTTCAGACCCTGATTCAGCCGACCATTTATTTTAATATTTCAGCAACTACCAGGCGCTGTCGTTAATCACTGTTAGACTGCAGATAGGCAGGGAGGAATCACAGAAAGTGGGAGAGTGGAGGAGCCGAGATGGGGTGACGGACGAGGGAGGAGGAGGACGGAGAAGGAGGAATGGGTTTGGGGAATGCCACTTCTCATTGGGGAAGCTGTTGCTCATCTGTCGTGGGCTCGTTGGGGCATGGCTAAAGGCTCCCGTTCAGTCAAACTCCTCTCCTGTACGCATGACATTTCAATTACACAGCGAGCTCTCATAGCTCTCTCCACAGCCAGATAAGCTGAGACACCAAATGCCACACACAGCATGGACACACACACACGCACACAGAAGCACCTGCCCTGCAGGGCTTGTTTGAATGGATGTCATTCTGGCCGGTGACAGGTGAGTGTACTATATGGAAACATTACCGGAAACGTGACTAAAATAGATATTTGAATAATGTTTCCATTTATTTGCATCACTTTTAATGTGTAATATATAATGTAATGTGATGAGACAGTTCAACTAATAATCGGTATGAAAAAAGACGTCTGTAGAAAAAAAGATGACTTTCAACATAATGAGGAAGTGGAAAAGACAGCGCAGGACAGATAATATTAGTGGGCTGGAGTTCAGAAACTATGGAGAAGAGTATGACTGGAGTAGATCCTATTTAAGCCATTTCATAACGAATTTATAAACTGGTGTTACGTAAGTAATAATGTATGATGAGTTAATCAACCATGGCTCGTGGTAGGCGTAGTGAGGCTAAACAACATGACTAATACCTAGTCCACACATACATGTGTATTTTAAAAACGTAGCCTTTTCTATGCGTTTTGACCTTTTGTCCAATAACACACTCAGTTTTAGGTCACTGAAAATGGAGCTTTTGGAAGACTTCTTCCACAGTGAACATATTCAGAACCTCCATTTCCAGAGTTGACACATGGATAGAGTTTTTCCCATCATTTCCTTTGTTTATGAGGCAATTTTGTGCAATAGCAGACATGGCCCTCATAGCACAGGTGGAAATCTTGCTAAGTGGACTTTTGACATGTTTACACATAAATGCAGCAAACATCACTGATTTTAGATGGTACTGGTCAGACCTCTAGTTGCAAATAGCTTTTTTTTCCAGGCTTGTGATTGGCAAACATGGCTTTAGGGTTAGGGTCATATCACCAGTTGTTGCTTTTGGTAAGATCTTGATTGCGCTTCAATTGTATTTTTGTGGATTTTTTATTTATTTTCACTTGTGTGGGATTTTTTTTAAGAACAAAGGAGGTAAAACCCTGTTTTAAAGAAATACCCATGTATGTTAGGACTAGGCCAGCAGCTGTTTATGATGGCTTATGTAACAGAGGATGTGGGACGGTATCATAGGTAACTGAACCAGCTTTTCGTTGGTCAACATGAGCTCATCATGGGGTCAGTCGAGTGTTACAGTGGATGTCCATGATAAAAACACAGATGTAAGGTTTATGATATAATGGTGTTTTTAACCCAAGATGGCAAAAAAAAAAAAAAAAAAACATTATTTTTACTAATTTGGCATACACCTGCAGATAACATTAAAAGCCTTCTAGCAGTTCAAGTAACTTATCTGTAAGTTTTTATTGTGAAACTTTTGCGGGAATCAGTGGCATTTTAACAGCTATCAAAAAGACTGACAGTAAAGGTAACTGGAAATAATTAGTGGTCAGCCGTAATTTATTCATGGTGTTATCTGAGTCTGCCATTATTTGAATTTCAACTCTTATTTGAGATTTTCTGACATTTGGACTTTGTACTTGCCTTTGATAAGCACCGCCCAGCCAGTTTCAACATTATGTATAAATATTTTCTTGATCAGCTGAATATCCAAGAACTGGTTTAGAATATCAGTGGCCTTTGTGAAAAGAAATATTTTATTTCAACAACAATTGACTGTGGATTTTGCATTTTAAACAGCATTGACAGCATCATTGTTTCAAATATGCTTTGTAGAGTAGAAGTCTGAGTGTGTTTTTACTTAAGTAACCATAAATAATTCATAATTTACATTATTTTATTGATTAAATTTACCCTGATGTTCTTTTTGATGACACAATATGTACATTTTTCATGTAAGAAAGCATTATTTTTCTGACAAATATAGCACATAGAAACAAAAAATACTCTATGAATATTTAGAGCCAGAACACAGAGTACCTTTAATACTGCATATGATTGACAGTACTGTGTATAAGTTTATGTTTCTCTGTACTTTTTGTGGTCTAAAAACAACACATATGGCACCGCCATTACATGCTTCCCATTGCTGCTTGCTCTTAAAAGACATTTTTGTCTTGGGGAAAGTAAAACACACAAGTGGAGTGGGATGTACAGACATGTTTTTTCCTCACTGTGCCCTCTGTGGTCATTTTCTTTTCAGCAGTTTTCAGGCCAGTTTGTGTAAGTGAAGAAACAATGCCATTTCCTGGGGCTCCACCTCCAAAACAAAATCCGATATACATGCATAGGCTTGAATGTTTCAGGCACCACTGGATGTTGCCTCACATTGCCTTCCATATTTTTAACTATTCCTGGCATACCGGTCACATACAGCACAGTCTGAATAGAGTTGAAAAAAGTCATATCTGTTCCAAGGTTGTACAGTCATGGCAAGAGCCCCACCTGCTTGTCCCACACATTCATAACATCAGCCAGTTTTTCTCATGTCTCGTTTTTCTCATATTGTGGTTGTCAAGAATTTACTGTAGACAAATTATGGCCGCTGTTCACATACCATAAACTAATAGGGGATTTATCCCTTGATCTGTCGACTCCTGCTACAGTCGTACCCTAACCCTAACCCTCGTCAGTCACATAAAGGCATGCTCGTGTTCCACTTCCTTCCACTTGTAAACGAAACCAATTTCTCCTCTGAGTTAGGCATCCCGATGTGTTGTTTTCTCAAGTTGTGATATGTTTGAGTGTTTCCTCAATAGAAGAGAAAAAGATATTGGCCTCCAGTTTTTTGATGGAGGTGATGCAAAGTATTATCAGCAGTGCCAGCCAAAGATGAGGGTGTGTGAGGCTCTGTGAATCGTTCAAGTTGAGCAGTCACACCACAAAATCAGGTCTAAAGACATAGAGTGTCTTATACTGTGCAGATTGTAAAGCCCCTTCTAGCAAATTGTGATGTGTTATACCAGGCTGTAATGAAAACTGACTTGACAGAAAATAATGCAGCAAAGTTAATCTGTCTGTCTCTGTGAAATATGTGGTTCTGGAAGCTTAGTGACATATTAACTACTAGTAGGATTACTCACAGATACTGTATATGCATGTAGATACCACATAGCTCACTGCTGTTCATGGAGGCAATGTGTGACCACCCTATTTGTCACTTCAGGACTTATCCCATGGAACAACTCACTTTCTAATAGGACAATAAATTCACACAGTTTATCAAAAAAAATGAGAGTCTGTTCTGTCTACAGGGTCTACCAGATCGATCAGGAGATCGTAAGGTGTTGAGTATATGTGGTAGGTGTTGTCTCCTTGTGACTGAGAGACACTGGCTAGATGTTTCAACAGCCAAATCACAGCTCCTATTTGGGACTCCATTACACGGATTGCCTTACCCACAAGCAAGACAATCCCAGTCCAGTGAGATGCTTATGAGGTTTCAATCCTCTCAATCCTCTGTTCACTTCACCATTATGATCCATCGGCTTTCACGGAGAAACAAATGCTGGCTTAAATATCACTTACATAGTGTATAAGGAATTATTTTTATTTTTTTCTCATTGTTTTTCAATATTTTGTTTCAGAAACTGACATTCTTTAAATCTATGTATTTGCTTCTAATGATAAAGTTGTGAAATGTGTTATATTTTTGTGTTATGCAGCTGACAGGAGATGACCCTATTACACAACAGGACTGCATTAGATAAGTAATGTTTTACTCACCATTAGTAGCCTTAATAGTCTCCTGTCCATTATTTGGATGGCATCCAGCCAGAATGCAAAGTAAAGGTGTTTTGTGCAGATAACTAAAGAGGCTGCACTTGATGAATAGATATATTAGTCTGCTCGTTCTGTCTGAGGCAAACAGGCGAAAAAAGTATGGAAACATTTCTTGGAAACAGTTTTCCTGAAGCACTGAGATCACCCACTTCATTCTTTCAACCCATGTGTAGTATTTCTGTACTGTGCATGATCATTTCATCTGTTTCTTAACTCATAATGCTGCTATGATATTTGAGTAGGTGGTCAGGGTATGCAGGTGACCTAAGGAGCCATTATGTTATGTGATGCATTGGGTCAGCCATGACACAACCAAACAGTCCATGCAATATTCTACTGAAACCTTCTGAGAAACAAACTCATACACTGTGTTGCTATATGTTTTAACTGCATTGAAAAGGAAAGATAAAATTTGATTATATCAAGTTACTGATTCAAAACTGAGTAAGGGAGCAACATCTTGAGTTAGGCCTATTATGAGATATGTTTGAAATATTACAGTAATATAGATTAAGAAACAGAGACACTACCTTGAAATGATCATGCATATTACAAAAATACTACAAGAAGGTTGGAATGATGAACTGCATGACCCCAGTGCATCAGGACAACCTGTTTCCTTGAAATGTTTCAGCACTTGTTTCTCTCTGCCTCGACCACAGACAGAACCAGCAGACTAATAAATCCATTCATCAAGTGCAGCCTCTTTATTTGTCTGCATGAAACCTTTACTTTGAATGCTATCCAAATAATGGACAGGAGACTATTAAGGCTACTAATGATGAGTAAAACATTACTTTTCTAAAGCAGCCCTGTTGTATAATAGAACACATCTCCTGTCAGTTTCATAACACAGCAACAGTGAAGTGGGAGTTAGAGCACATAACTAATGTCCACAGCACACATTTGACTGTGCTGGTCAACAAGCAATTCTGCTCCTCTGCTCTAATCACTCGTAGAGTTCTTCTTTGCAATAACTTCATGAACACACAAACACACTCTGTGCTCCCTCACTTGCTTTAAAGCATGTCAATGTTTCCTTTGTCATCAGTGGAAGTCTTGCAATGACTATGGCAATTGGAGGTCCATTGTAAAGCTTTTAGAACAAGCAGGACAATTATTTGGAGATTATTTGGTTATTTTGTCTGCGTTGTCAATTTGCTGCAACCTCGTTATGTGTTACCTTATGTGTGTTTTGAGTAGGGATGCTGGAGGTCAGTCACAGTTCGTGGTGCTGAGAGAAGATCAATATATATAATGACATAATAAATGGTGAGTGATATTCATGCTTTTTGTGTTATTGGGATAAGAATGACTGGGCTAGCTTGTATTGGATGGTTATTAACAAATATTCATGAAAATTTGAGTACATTTTACACTATAGCAAAAAGTAAACTTGAACACCAACATTGTATGTAACATACTGTCACAGTCAACAAAATGGAACTAATGTATTAGAACTACAAAATCTAGAAGGAGATAAAGACAGAGGTCACATCACGTCACGTCACGTCACGTCACGTCACGTCACGTCACGTCACCTTCCACAAACAGATAAGAACTTTCCCCAACCAGAAGCCTCAGATGATCGGTAAGGTCCTACTAAAGGAATGTGATGCCGCCTTCAGATCTTGCGACGCAGCAGCCTGCAGCTCGCCCAGAGCTAACCTGAAGAAGGGCATCAGGGAAGCTAAACACAAGCTACAGATTGAGGAGCACTTCTACAACAAAGCCAACCCCTGCTGCATATGGCAGGGCATCCAGGCCATCACAGACAAATCAGCCAAAAAAAACAGCCCCAGCAACCAGCAATGTCTCGCTCCCTGACGAGCTCAACCATTTGTACGCTTGCATTTGACAGGGACAACACACAAGCAGCAACCGAAACTGTTCCCCGCCCAGATGAACACCCTTCACGCTCTCCACTTACGACGTGTGTTCTGCACTCAGCAGGGTTAATGTTTCTAAGGCTGCTGGCCCTGATAGCATACCCAGCCGCGTGCTCAAGGCCTGTGCAGAACAGCTGTCTGAGGTCCTCACTGACATCTTCAACCTGTCACTGGCTGAGGCAGCAGTCCCCACGTTCCTCAAGACCACCAGTTGCAGTGGGCCTTAATGACTTTTGCCCCGTCGCACTTACCCCCATCATCGCCAAGTGCTTCGAGAGGCTGGTCTTGGCCCACCTCAAATGCTGTCTTCCCCCCACACTGGACCCTTATCAGTTTGCCTACAGACCAAACAGGTTGACGGAGGATGCCATCTCCACAGCACTGCACTCCACCCTGACGTACCTGGACAACAACACCTATGCAAGGATGCTGTTCATCAACTTCAGCTCAGCATTCAACACAGTCATCCCCTCCAAACTGGTCAACAAACTCAGTGACCTTGGCATCAGCACCTCCACCTGCTTGGACTTCCTGGCGAACAGACCCCAGTCTGTTAGGTTAGACAACCACACCTCCACCACCCTGACCCTGAACACTGGCATCGCACAGGGCTGTGTGCTGAGCACTCTCCTACTCCCTCTTCACCCACGCCTGTGTGCCTGTGCATGGCTCCAACTCCATCATCAAGTTCACAGACGACACCACAGTGATAGGCCTGATCACCAACAACGACGAATCAGCCTACATCAACCTGAGGTTCAGCAGCTAGTGATGTGGTGTGCCAACAACAACCTGATCCTCAACACCAGGAAGACCAAGGAGCTCATCGTGGACTACAGGAAAACCAAAGGCTGCAGTCACACCCCCATTCACATTGACAGGGCTGAGGTTGAAGGTGTCTCCAGCTTCAAGTTCCTGGGCGTCCACATCTTTGAGGACCTCTCCTGGACCCTCAATTCCTCCACCTTGATAAAGAAAGCTCAACAGTGCTTCTACTTCCTGAGGAGACTGAGGAAAGTTAACCTGGCTCATCAAAGTAACTTCTACAGCTGTACCATTGAGAGCATCCTTACCAACTGCATCTCAGTATGGTACAGCAGCTGCACAGCCTCCAAGCGGAAGGCCCTGCAACGGGTGGTGAAAACCACCCAGCACATCACCGGTGGCCAGCAAACTGCCATCGAGGACCTCCACCGCAAGCGGTGTCTAAGAAGGGCATGCAGCATCAGGAGCCACAGCTCCCACCCCAACCATGGACTCCCATCTGGTAGGAGGTTCAGGAGCCTCTGTTCCCACATCAGCAAGCCCAGGAACAGCTTTTTCCCCAGAGCTATTACCCTGCTGAACTCTGTCCACCAGCAGGACATAACAACTCAGCCCATGTCATACTGCACATACTGCACACTGCACATATCACTTTATGTTTTACATTTTATATACACTGTGTACCTCAACTGTTCACTTATGCTTTTTACTTTTTTTACTGCACTGCCATTTACTACCTGTTGCACATGTTTTATGGTTTCATAGAAATCACGTCCACTACCTGCATCTACCTCATACTGTTTATACCTAATGCCACATGCACTAGTTGCATGTATTTATATTTTTGGATATTATGACTATTTGCACTTCTGGTTAGATGCTAAACTGCATTTCTTTGTCTCTGTGTTGCACTGTGAAAATGACAATGAAGTTGAATCTAATCTAAGAAAGAGACGCAGGCCAGAGATGTGACCTTGGACCATTTCATCATAGTATATAATAATGCAGAGCAGTAAAAGTACATATATCTCATAGAGGAGATGAGTGTATACATCATGGATCTATCTGTTTGTCACTGTTAGAGACTCTATTCTGTCACCTGTATAAACTGTTGTCAGTGTGTTTCTTATGCTCCCCCTCCCTTGTGTTTCATGTCTCTCTCTCCTTGTGTCTGTGTGTTTGTGTCTGTGCTGAGCTGGGCGTGGTCATCTCCTCCCTACTGCCACCTATCCACCTGCACACCTGAGATTCATCAGACAATCAATTCCTGCTGTATATAAGCCTGACTCTTCACTCCAGTCTTTCTTAGATTGTCTGTTAACCTCTGTGGTATCTAGTCTTAGCTCTTGACCTCACTTGTGTTACCAGTCCTTGTGATTTTGTTTTTGTTCTTTTTTATGTTGCAGAAAACCTCAGGCCATTCTTCATCTGGATCTCCTGTCATAAGCTCCTCTCTCTGCCTTACTATAGCTGTTTGCTCTCCAGCTGTCACTCCGCCGATGCCTGCCTCAGCACTCCTGCATCTGAACACATTAGTCCTGTTTTCTTAAATAAACTGTTATACACTCCTCTCTGTCCTGTGTCCTGCTTTTGGGTCCACAACAAGTGAAATTTTAACAACTGTACAACATACTGGCTAATTAATAAACTCTGCCATTTACTCTGATTGTTATTTGCTTCATCAAAAGATCAAACATCTCCTTATAACTCCAAGAACTGCATTTCTTTACTTTGATACTGACCGGTTTGACAGTTTGGCCAAAGTTTGGCACACTGTCATGGCTCAGCCATAAAGGTTTCAACCTAGCCTTGTTTTCAGTTATCTTCTGGTGATTCTTGGTTGATCTCTTGTCTCTCTCACTGTATGAATGGCATCATCGAGTCTTTCCACTTGTGTATGTGTGGTCTGTTGTCTGTCCAGGTCCTACATGGCTCAGGTCTTATCTATCTCAGTGACACCTGGAAGTTGCTTGATGTCCCTTAAGGATCTATATACTTTGTTTGTGACAGGCAATTCATCTCTTTACGTGCAAATTACTGCTTTTAGTTATTTAAAGAGCTCCATTTCTGTTATTTAAGATTAATGTTAATGTTAATTTATTTGTCTCTTGTATTAATTATTTGAAATAACTTATTTTATGTATATACTCTCACAGCTTAATAATAAATCATCTTCACTGCTGAAAGTCACTGATAAACTGAATCCTATTATGATCAAAGTGCAATCTTACTTAATTTGAAGTTGAACTTAGTTAGTTAAGGTTAATACAGCACAATACATCTCTGTCTGTGCATTACACTAATTCCAATTTGCCTTGCAGGGATTCAGATTTACTTAATACGTTTTTTGTCCATTGTGAAATGTCCTGCTCACAGGCTCCTCAATATAAACTAGTCTTTGTAATGTTCACAAATGACTAAAGTCAGAGACTGATGTTTCTATCCTTCTAGAAATCTTAATCCTTGTGACATTCAAAATGAAAGTCCTGTGTTTGGGTCATTGGTTCAATTCCCAGATGATTGATGTGAATGGCTTTTGTGCTCCCTAGACTTTTTCTTCTTTTTTTGTTTGTTTGTTGCTTATGGTTTGTGGATAAAACATCTCAACAACTGTTAAATGGACTGTTGTGTTGTGAACTTTGGTACTGATATCCAAGGTCCAAAGAGGATGAATTTGAATCACTTTGTGGTGGGGAATCCTCTGTGCATTTTCATCTGGAGCCATTATCAGGTCAACATTTGAATTTGTCCAATACTTTGGTTTATGACTAAATTACTACTACTACTACTACTACTACTACTACTACTACTAATAATAATAATAATAATAATAATAATGATAATAATAATAATAATAATAGCATTCCCATCAACCTCAGCTATCCTTTGTGTTTGATGCTATTTAGCATCATAGCTTGTAAATGATGTAACTTTGTGACTTGTAATTTTGGGCTATATGACTTGTCTTGATGTAGTAATTAGTCTATTTGCTTATTTCTGGTAATTCATGTCTCCAGATTCTTGCTTCAACTTGCCGTTCACCTTTGCTTCCTGCAGTCATCACCCACACTCAGCCATTAGTAAACCTTGGTACATCTTCCGTCATCAGCTCCCTCTGCCCTTTCCTGCAGTCACCCATCTCACCCTTCCTGCTCACCTGCTTTCACCTGCATTAAGGCTACCTTAAGCACTTACTTTGTCTCTGCTGTTTGTCTGCATTTTAGTTTTCTTCTGAAAATACCATATTTTGCATCACAGCATATCTTTTATCCTCTTATGGCATTTTCTTTTTTTTAATCTGTGAGTGTTTCTTTTTCTGGAGATTTTCCAACATTAAGAGGAGAGATGTGTTTGCCAGCTGTTTGTTAATATCTTACATAGTCAGGTGGTTAATAATTAGTCATATTTGAACTTAAGGAGATTATTTCAATATATAACGTACTAAAACACACTATCCAACCAATCATTAACAAACATATGGCACTAAGTACAAACTCTCTTACTGCCTGCTGTGATATTGGCGTGTGTGCCAGTTTCCAACTATCAAACAAAAAGCCTGGTCAGTACTGATGCAGTGGACAGCACTGTCACTGATCACACTGTGAGATCATATTATAACCCTGTTTTGCACAAGGAGATAAGGACCATGTAGTAGTTCAATGTTTTGCTCCTGGCATTCAGCTGTATATCATGAGGGATTTCCTCATCATGATTGGTATCGTTTTCAACACTGTCTTGTGTTTCTGAAATGTCCTTTCTAATGTCATAGATGTTTTCACAGATACAGTCATGAGCCTCAAATGCTCTGAACCTTTTTGTGAACAGACTGAAATGAAATGTGAACAGAGAATTGTGGGTACTGTTGGGTGTGCAGACACTCTGGGGACAGATTGGCTTTCAGGGTCATGTGATTGATGAAACCAGACAAAGGCATCTGAATCCCTGGGGATTATTTAATGTGACAAGCAAGCTATTTAAAAAAAGCAAAGAAGTTAGATGAAAACACAGTGAGTAGCAGTATAGAGAAAACCTTTACCTTTGAGCTGCAGTTTTTGTGATAGTGTGAAGTGTTGCCTTTTCACAAAAAAATAAATCTGTTCACGTGTATGTTAGCATACATCTGCTTATGTGTGTGTGAAAAGTTGACTTTCACCTGCCCAACATTAAGAATTTTTCACCACAAATTTCTACCATCATGACGATTTTTAAGACGTGCATTTTCCCCGAGGATTGTGGTCACTTCGGTGTAGCAGCATAAGTATGTTTAACTATAGCCAGAGACACAAGATAAAGTAGGAGCTTTCAGTCCACCATGTTTATGCAAATTCCGCAGTTGCACATTAAAAAACATGAGTAGAAGAGACAGAACTTAAAAGAAAGCAGTTCACTTGAATAGTTTTGACATAGAGAAAAATAGAGGATGAAATAAAGCTTAAAGAAGCAGATTTTGCAAATAGATTTTTCAATACCTGCTTCTGCTCCTTCCACAAAGCGTTCCTGGCTGGCAGACACTCAGCATTACACGCCTGCACTCCACCAGAAAACACCCTTAAAAAAATCTAAGTTGAATGTAAGGTCCTCTTGAAATGATTCACATGTACGTAGGTAAATAATGGAAATATGTAGTAATACCCCACCCCTTCCCTACCTTTTCTGCCCATTTTTGCATGATTTTGTCGAAACATACTATACTTTCACCAGCTCTATGACAGATCATATTCCTGGTAATAATAAACTACACTGCATGGTAACAAACTGTCAGATTTTCCTCCTCATGATGGGTTGTCACGTGTCTGTAACTCTATGACAATGACCTGAAGAAACCAAAGCAGTTTTTCTCAAATGAAAATGCTCCTCCATATTTATCAGCCCAGTTGCCCCTGGTTTTCTGAATGTCTTTAAACCCATTTATTTCCAGCGACAAAATATACAGTATCTCTGCTGGAATTAGCTTGTGTTACTTGCCAGGAGGTAAGTGGGTATTACAGTGCTGATAGGAGTCAGCATTGGGGCATAAATTACACATGGACTGTTTGGACTTGGCCATAAACATTCAGCATTGAGCCTCCGAGGGGGGCAGTCCAGGCATAAAACTAATTGTACTATGCTCCTTCCTGTCAGCAGATGAATTAATTTCTACCTGATTATGCTCAGTCGCTGCTGCTAAACACTTCAGCAGCTCATTATGTTGCCACGTGTATCACCCTGGGGACAGAATCATTTTGCATCCCGTCAAAATAAAGCTAACATGATAAAATAAAAGGCAGTTACAGCTGAAGACAAAGGACAGGGGGAGTCCCTGCCAAATTAACCCAATGGTTTTACATTACACTGAGTATGTAAATCAACACACACCAAACTGAAACTAAAAGTCTCCTCTGATCGTCCTCTGTGTGCCCTCCAAGTACCAAATATTAAGGATTTCCTGATCAGTCTTTGCTAATGATAATTAAAGTGCAGAAGGAAAAGTTCTGCATTTGATCGCCTTTTTTCAATCAATACTGACCCATTAAAATATGCCTGAATCAGCATACATTGACATACAACACTGATCCTTATAATCAGCTCCAGACATTTCTACAAAATATATATCAAAAGATACTTTTTTCATTATTAAAATCAGTATAATTATAGCCTCTAGAATTATTTTTAGGCATCAGAAAATAACTAAAGCTTCAGATTTGAAAGATAAATGGGTAAAAGCAAAAGACCACATCCTGTGAATCTATTCTCAGTAGACTTAAAGGTGGTTTGGAAGACAGATTTCCACATGGGACGTCTTTGGACTGTGGAATATGAAAATCCACAAAGTCCCTGTCAAGGTTTTTGCTCATAGCTAAGACCTTTCTGTGTATGTCGGCAGCTATCATGATATCTTTCTATGATGTTGCATGCATTAATGAATGGAAAATAAGCCCTCATGATGTCACCAGAGTCACTTCAGCTTGGGTTGGGAGAAACAACATTTAAACCAGAGAGCCTTTGTTTTAAACTGAGAGCATGGGGTTTGGAAGATGAGGTCATTTTAAGTCAGAAAGGGTCCAACAAAAAGGTGCTCATGGTTAGCCTGATAATCACACTTACTTGCCATTTCATTTGCATGCTAAATTAATCTAACTAATGACTGGCTGTAGCCTCAGGTTTACACTGCAGACATGAGGGGTGATAACAATTTCTCAGATCTCTCAGCAAGACAACAAATAAACATTACGAAAATACAGAACTGTTCTTTCAAAGTTATTTCTTTAAATTGACTTATAAGAATCTGTACAGCCGTGTCAACCCCATCCACACTTTTTGCCATCTTTGTTTAGAGTGCATTTTCTGGCAGAGTGAGGTGACATCTCCATTCTTTAACCTGCTCACATCACTGTCAGATGATTGGTTGTTTGCCCATACCTGGAAATGTGCACAAACCCCAACCTATTTGAATACACATGGGGCTGTGATTCAGGTCTGGAACTAGGCTACCTATTGGTTGGTTGGCTGCATTGTAGAAAACCAGGAGAAGAATCCAGTGATTTTGGAGTTCAGTACATACTAGGGTCTAAAAGTCAGCATATCTCAACATATGCAATATAGATTTTCCCCGTTCTTTTTAATCTCTGTCTCGTAAATCCTCTGAATCCTCCTAATTTACGGAAGGACCCCATTAATATCATATAGCTTATAAGTAACCATGTTACAAAAACAAACTTGCAGAGAGACGACATATTAGCCCAACAGAGGGGCATGTTTAAAGCTTACATGCTGTGAAGCTGACAGACATGATGAGTTATTGTTATATCACGGCTGATCCTATGATGGCAGGTCGGCCACAAACCACAACCATGACATTAATCAAATAAGTACCCTCCTTCTCTTCAAATCAGTATGCCTTTGCTGCTAAGCATCTGTCTGTACTCTCTGCTATGTGTCTGACTACCCTCCTGCAAAGCCCATAGCTACCACTTAGCCTGTCCAGAAAAGCAGAATATCTATCAGTATTATGAAACCAAACCTTTGATCAAAGGATTTGGGATTATCATGAACTTGCAATTTAGAGTTAAAAAGAAGCAGCTGATAGGTTGAACTGCTAAAACCGTTTCAGCTGACAAAGTACATAAGGCTCAAGAGGAGTGCTGGGAAGAAGCACACAATAATATTTCCATAGTATTTCTGTGTGTGTGTGTGTGTGTGTGTGTGTGTGTGTGTGTGTGTGTGTGTGTGTGTGTGAATGCCTTGAGCCATTTCTGCAATAAAGCAGAGTGTCTCTGCTTTTCCCCATGTAACATCCCAGTGTCTTCCAGCAAACAGGCAAAATGAATGATTTCCATCAAGATTTACTTCAGCTGTAATTGGTAGCAAACCCTATTAAGATCCAGATGATGCGTCTTTCTCTTCAGTTATTGCCCACACACGACACACAACCTCTTGCTGAGCATATAAATATCCATGGAGATCAAAGAAACTGTTAAGAGCTCAGAGAGACATATGGAGCATGCTCTCACTCTAAATGCCACATTTTAAGGTGAACTAATGCAGAAGATCTCGACACCTCATCACCGAGGGGGATGGAAGCATGAAGGAGAAGGCCTCTTATTTTTTGATTGTGTTAAAACTGTTCAAACTAGGAAGAAATGCAAATGTGTGGAGCAGGGCTTGAACCACAAAGATGTAGTTAATAATTTATGGCTGTTAAGGCTCTGTTGAGGGGTAGACTGCCGGTCAATCACTGCAATAGAGTGAGACAGAAAAGCTTGAAGGGCAGGGGATGAAAGAGGAAAGAAGAGACGAGGGAGAAGCTGACCCTTCGCTAAGCTCTGCTCTTAGTTACTGTTGCTATGCCTGTCAAGCTTTCTATTCTAGCATGTCACAGATGCTAGTTTCAGATTCATCAGGACAATTCTTAGCACATTAGTACACATTCATTCATTCATTCATTCATCTTCTATACCCCTTGTATCCCTTTCGGGGTTGGGGGGGGCTGGAGCCTATCCCAGCTGTCAATGGGCGAGAGGCGGGATACACCCTGAGCCGGTCGCCAGCCGACTGCAGGGCTAGTACACATAAGGAAGTAAATTAATCAATTAGTTCAGCTGATATTTAGCTGGTAATGGTTGCCAGGTTAACCATGTGAGTTCAGCCTGTTAACATGCTAGGATTTACGAATTAAAACTAAACACAATGTACAGCTCAAGCTGATGAATGTCTTAAGTTTTGCAGGTATTACATGGTAAACTGATTTTTTTACCTGATTATGGCACTTTATGAAAAGTCAGAGGATCATGAAGCTAATGGAATTTTTCCTCAAGGGACCTTGAATATCTATTGCAGATTTTATTGCAATCCATCCAGGACAGTTGTCAATAACTGTCGAGACACTTCACCGCAGCTTAGTACTGCAGGCAGGCAGCGGGTTAGCCGTGCATGCAAATACTTGCAGTTTATGTTAGAACAAACAAATGCACTGCTTAATCTATCTCTTATAATTTTGCTCTTGGGTTTTAGTTTCAGGAGGGGATAAGAGAAAGAAAAAAAAAGAAATCCAGAGAGTCTCTGTATTCTATATATTGTTTTTACAACAACCCCGTGCATACAGCTTCAGCAAAGCTTGACAGGCCAGTATTTCTTGCTAAGCTATGATTGCACAATGGCTGTTGGAGTGAAGGGGTTTAGCAAATGCTCAATTGGCCAAGCAAGTCAGGAAAAATATGTCCACAATTAGAGCAAGGTGGGTGGGCTGAGCTACAGCCTCCAGGGCTCCACAGCTACAGCATCCTGATAGTCTTCTCATTATAGCCATGTGACAACATCCACCCCTTCTTTAGCTCCCAAGCTGGGGATAGTAATGAAAAATATAATGCAGCTCCTTTGAATAAATGGACACAGTAGTTGAAGCAGGAAGAAGTGCTTGTGCCACCTGCTAGGATCTCCTTGCAAAATGTGTTGAGGCACACTGATGATGCACCATGAAAAAGACTTTTCATCCAAACGGCTTTGTTTGGATGTGAATGTGATGATGCCTGTTTCAACATTGCGCAAGGAATGCCTGTTGTCTTTTAGCCAGACCGCTGATGATATGGATTAGCTGTCCCTCTCTCTTTGCCCAGCTTTCTCTCTCTTCCCAGCTTTCTTGATCACATACACACCCACACACACCTCTGTTTTCTGCCTGCCTTCTTCCCAGCGAATGCAGCCCTCTGGCTCAGCTCGCCAGTGTGGATTATAGCTCTCTCACGGCTATCATGATCTTACACAAACAACATTTGTCAGCTCATTTATCACTGTTCCCCCCTGGTTGTCCACTCTCGTCTACTCATCTATGCTCTATTTCTGCATCCCTGCCTCCAGGGTGAAAATGCATGTTACCTCCACAACTGAAAATAACCCCCAAAAGTCCCCTTTGATATTTGCGCAAATCTGCAAATGTCAACTGTGATAATTGATGCTTGACTGGCTCGCTAACACCCATTGTGTTTCCTGTAACTAGACGGGATGAGAGCACCTTGTAGAAAAGCTGTGATGTGTTTTCATCATATACGGACCAATTGCAATGTCACTTTTGCAGATGATTATCCACCTGTGATCAAATGTGATAAATTGCAGGGGCAGCAGAGGGATTTAGCATCGAGAGATGAGAAGTCTGATGCTCACTAGGTCAACAAGGTGCATGGGAGCCATTTCAACACTTTGATAAACATCAGTGTTTAAAATAGGATGAAAAGGCACTCATACTGTAAACCAGAGAATGCAGCTTGTGTTTGCAGCTTTCAGAGCTTTCATAAGTTTGGTTTCTTTAGATTTACTTAGACAGATGACCAAATACTCCTTCAAATAAAAGAATGCAGTCTTTTTGTTTTAATTTTCTTTTGGTTAAGCACGGAGAAACTGAGTGTAGAAATAGTATATCAGCATTCAGAGACCAATAATTCGAAGGGATAACACAACATTGTGGATTTGTGTAAAATGTTCAATTCACTTTGGTGACATCAGTGTGTGTGCATGAAAGAACTCTGATAGCAGTGAAAAGTGACAGAGAGGATCAAAATGGAGAGAAATAATAGAAATGAAAAGAAGAATGTGGCAGAAAAGATCGGTATTGAACTTTACCGTTTATTTCATTGCCAAATAGGAGGAGTATTTTGATGAGAACCACCTTAAAGGAGAATGCTGGTATCACAATGGTGTTTATCAGCTGTCTTTGTTTGTCCAGGTTTTCTTCCTCAGACTTACTATTTGGTGCATCACTTAACTCTTCAGCACAAAATGGGCCGATCACATGCACGTCTACTGCAGTCAAGAGGAACAGGTTGATATACCTGTGAGACAACCGAGTACACTGCAGGAAGTCCAGTTTGAGTAACAGATCCATGAGTTGAGGGCTTACTATCATTTTTTCATATCAATCATGCTATGCAGCAGAATTATCCTATCCACATGACAAGGTAGTTTTCAAGGAATGTGGGTGTGCATGATGATGTCGATGGATAACAGATCAATTGATCAAATTAACTCTAATCCAGAGAGTACCACTTTTTTAGATGTATGTGTTGATAAGAAAGAAAAGGAGAAAACACAAGCATCCCAAGTTGGATGTATTGAGATTCCTATAAAAGCTGCTTACTCGTTGCATACATCAAAACGCCATTGTGATATTCCTCACACTTACTTGTTTTTGGATTCATAGACCAGTGGTCCCCAGCTTTTTTTGCGCCACGGACCGGTTTCACATAAAGAAATATTCAGACGGGCCAGCATAGAAACAAATGAAAACAAATTATTAAAAATACAACTCACCATTACGCTGAATGTAGTTGTTGTAATTAGTGGGAGCCCTGTGCTTGTTTCTCTTCAATGAGAAGGCTTCATTGCCTCATTTGCGAGCCTGTCGCCACATATTACACAGAGCGGGCTTTGTGCATGAGAATCACATGAAGTGATGAACCTGTATTTTAAGTAGGACTGCTGATATTGTCTCTTAAATGCAGCTTTCTTTTTCCTGGAAGTTGTAGGCTCTTCTTCTTCTGTCTCATCATTTGGCCTTTTCCCCTTTCTGAAGAAGTTCTCCAAAGACGTTTGGTTTTTATTCATTTTTGCTTCCTTTTTTGCTACCATATCATGTGATCGAGACGAGCGGTTTGACGTGTACAGAGGCACAGGCGGATGCACCTGATTTTCAAAATAAAACTTCTTTCAGACTCTGATGATCAATAAAATATTTTGTGTTCAGTGTCTCTGCGTGGCCCGGTACCAAATGGCATATGGACCGGCACTGGTCCGTGGCCCGGTGGTTGGAGACCACTGTTGTAGACCATACTCACTAGAGGCCTTCTCCAGCCGTACATCCCAACTTATGCTAGCAAATCCCACTCACTTCCCGTTAGCACACATGAATGGGATAAAATAACTTTGTCATATACCTTCACTAGACTTTCCAAATGTTATTTGACCAAATGGATCACACTCTGTGGGGGTTTATGATGCTTGAAAAATGTATTCACCATGTTACAATGATTGTGTTTCCAATGACTGGATATGGGAAAAATGCAGTTGCAATGCCGCTTTTGGCCACTATGTCAAACTGCCTTCACAGCCCAGCTCCATTCCTGGGGGAATGAGCCACATCAGGTACTGTGTAGCTTAAGGCGAGCTACAGCTGTTTCCTGTATAGGCTCCATAGCTAAGCTGTAACCCCTGAACACAAAGCTACAAACAAGACTTGGCTGACCCACAGCTTGTTTGGACTTGACCTGCCTGCTGACTCCACATCAATACTGTAGTGTCACAGTAGGCTATTTACTAAAACTGGATTTTGGAAGTGAGAGCAAAGGCCGAGCATGTGTCCAGCAGCTGTCCAGAAGAAACCAGGCACATATCTTTGACAAGATAAGGTGAGAGAAGAGCAGCACTTTTCTGTCTCCTCTGTTGGCTTGTTTTGGCAGGAAATGGAACAACCTCAGTCTGATGATTAAAATAACTACAGGTTATGTAGGTACTGCTATGAGTACATGACAGTACACTGTTTGAAAATAGGAAAGATAAGTAAAAATCTGAAGTGTCATTGTTCTCTGCTGCTGAACATGAGCCTTATGTAGGCACATATAGTACATCATGCCCACAGTGAAAAACTGTGCATCAATAAAAGCAATTGCAGATGCTGCTAATTCATAGAGACTGCTGGACTAATCACTTGAAAGGGGGGAATAATAGATCTTTCACATATCATCATGATGGAACACTGTGTCGACAGAGGTGCATCTCATTTGTCCCTCCAACCTGGAGTGATCGAACAGATATTGCAGCCTTTTGAGAACTTATGTCCTTCACTATGAGACGGCCGCTAAGATGACTGAAACCTCTTGATACCTCGATAAGAGAGATGAAACTTTATTGATTGCTGTGGGGATATTGGATCATTGCAGCAGCAAAACAGGGATACGGCACAGAATGGGAATGAGATAAGTAGACAACAAGCACACTGACAAAATAGAGAATAAGCAGTACAAATAGTAGACACAACTCCAGCAAATGTATGTATATATGTATTTTAAGTACTTTAAGTGGATTGTATTGATTGGAAATATGGATTGACACCTATGGTTCAAGTTACAGTATGAAATGTAATTTGAAAGTGTACTGGAAGTCAGGATGCATAATTAAAAGTTATACATTTTACATAATTATGAATTTTAGACAAAGGGACTATATGGTGTGACTGGATCGCAATAGATTGTACAAGTATGCAGTATATTTATATATGTTTATATATATATGTATGTCTCAGAGAGGTCTAGGGGTAAAGGAAGAAGGCCAATGTATGCAGGCGTTGGTTGACATTTATCGTTAGCAGACAAACATTTCTTGTTAACAGTGAATACAAAACTGAAAATGGATGCAAAAGATTTCTACTGAGACAACTGAGGTGAGGAGATAAAAGAAAAGGGCTGCAGGTGGCATCAAATCAATGACGACTCAAACTCTACTTTGTACTGACTTAAATTCATAGCTAAGAAAATAAACATGAACCTTCTCTATTGTTGCTAGTTAAAACCAGAATACAACGATGACAGCCCCCTCGTTATTCAGTAAGTGACGATGTGTGGGCGCACAAAAAAAAGAAACATACAAAACCTAACAAATCCCTGAACAGTCACTAAGCAAGTGCTTCTAAGAGTTAACAATTCATACATTCACAGACTAAATTAACAATAGGTCTACTAACACAGTGTGCAGTAAATAAATTTTGTCACTTCCAAGTTTGGAGCAATCAGCCACTGGTGTGGTGGACTAGGTTGGCGACTGGTGGAGAGTGAGGCCTGATGGGATGACAGGCCAGTGGTGAAGAGGAATCCATGGCGAATCACGATGTGAGAGATCTGTATCGCAATAATTAGCTCATAACAGTACATGACTCTCACAATATGATTTAGCCAAATGTATCTGACCTTCAACCATTCCTACCTTTGTGAAGCTAATAATGGTCCGTTCATTCACGTTTGTGGGATCATTTTTGTGATGGTGTGTTATTGGTAAAAAAAAAAAAGAGAGATGAAACCAGCAAAAAAATATATATATATATTTCAAAAGAACAGTGAAAATAAGTGAATAGCTGAAAGGTAGAAATATGGTAACGAGCTGGTGCAGTGCTCCATATCAGGGGAGCCCCAACAACATCCAAAGGGCTTTATAATCTGAACAAAATAGGACTCCCTCTATCACAAGACCTTTCAGGACAGACACACATGCAATAGAGGCTGTTGCACAAAGCAGACAGAAAGAGTAGCATTAAAATGATTGTAATATATATGAGTAAGACTCTAGTGTCATGTTAGTGGCTTTGTGAGACTTGTTGGCACAACAGTGCTTAGAGTTAAATGCTAACTTTAGCATGTTAACATGCTCACAATGACAATGTTGACATGCTCATGTTAACCAGGCACAGTGTAATGTTTACCATGTTCACCATCTGAGCCTCTTAGCTTTGCTAATTAGCATCAAACAAAGTACAGCTGAGGCTGATGGGCTTGTCTTTAGGTTTGCAGGTGTTTGGTCCGAAAGCCAAACATTGAGCACATTGAAATTCTGACCTGATGGTGGCACTAAAGAAAAAGTTAAGGGATCAGTAGTTGCTCAAAAATTTCACTCTAAAATATAAATGTGAACCTGCTGGTGGAGGTGGAGGATACAACAACAACTACTACTACTACTACTACTACTACTACTAATAATAATAATAATAATAATAATAATAATAGTAACTTTATTTACATAGCACTTAAATCTTGTTTTCTAAATCTTCTGTTTTGTAATTTACATAATTACAACAATTACCTTCAGTTAATCAAAGTTATTATGCTTTATTGTCTGGGGAACATGACTCTGTGCAAAATTCATGGCAGCCCATGTAATAATTGTTTAGTCAGCCAAAGTGGCAGAACCAGTCGACACGTCGACATCGTCGTCCTTAGAGCTTCATTGCCAGTGTAGCCTAAGATCAGTGAGGACAGCAGTCAGCTTCCAGGGGCCTCATTTCTAACAGTTGCATGCACAGAAGACAGGGCTTGAAAGTGGGCATACTCCGCTTACTACAGAAATGTTGAGATTTCTAAAATCAAACTAGACGTGAGAATGTGTGCACCTGTTCAGACACAGACCGTGCATACAAACATTCTGCAGACAGCAGAAACTGGTGATGCAGATGCTGAGGTTAACTATTCAGGCCAGCTGTGTTACATTGTGTTTGTTATATTTGTGTTATGTTATAATCTGCTCTGACAATGGTGCTTACATCAACTGCTGGCTCGTCACTGCATTCCCAGTCCTAAACAGAGGAGAGGTGCCATGATGTTCACACTTGCTCGCAGTCAGTGGTGGGGTGTCGTAGTGCTGCTGAAATGCCAAAGATGTTGCCAGGATGTGTCAGGTGTCAGGTTTAATTATCAATTATACAAATTATTGTATACAACTGGAGAACAGCGTCCTAATATACCTACACTACACCTACATTCACATACCCACGAAAATGAGCAAGCATATGCAGCATTTTGTTTTCACACTGTTTCTTTTCTTTCTTTCTTTCTTTTAGCCAAATGTTGTGTGTGTGGTCTCTTCAGGCATATATGTATTGACTACACAGTTTACGCTTTGTACAGTCCTGCAGTAATGCACTTCTTGGCAGCCACCTCCATGTCACTTTGTTTCATTTTTTCTTATTTGATGAACTGATTGCATTAACAGCTGCTGCCGTCATCATTGTCTCGCTTTCTTTTGTTCGAAACACAGCAGCCATCCTTCCCCTGGAACATTTTCTATATCAGTGCACATCAATATTCTTGAGGGTTTTGTTCTAACCCTTTATGGCTGACCGTGGGAGTGTGTGGGAGTGTCCATATGTTTTCTGAAATTTTTAAATTGTTTCTGGTAAGCTAAAAATAAAATCAGAGAGACCTTCCCAAATACATTGTCATGAAAATTTGGAATACCACCAGGGACACTAATTTTCAACCTTATTTCTATTATATGTGAATTAGGGATAAATATGTTGTTTGTGTCTCTGGCGAGCTGCTTTAAAATCTGTTGTTCATTCGGGAACCACTGACACCATCAATTCTCCGAAAAACTATAGGCTATTTTAATTTGGGTTTCTTGGGGGGGGGGGGTAGATGCTGCTCAAAAACAAGTCTTCCATCTTGTCTCCCTCAGGGCTGCTTATTTATATGAGCCAGAATACAGTGCGGAGGAATTAAGGCACATGGAGGAGGAAGAAGCCGCAACAGCCCAGAGACAAGCACCTCCAGCCGATGACGATAGCAACACAGTTGTCACAGTGGTGGAGTCATCGTGCTGCCGAGAATTTCACATAGGCCAGTTTCTTTTGGAAGAAGTTGCTCAATCTAATGTTACAGGGACACAGCATTTCATTTAGGAATTATTTTCATTTTTCTAATTCATCAGGGATTTTTTTGCATTCTCCATTGATTGCGTGTCTTGTAGATTATATCCCTTTGACACCATATATTCATCAAATGTTTGCATTCTACTACTGTGAAGCATTTTTAAGCTCCCATGGTATAAAACATGCTGTATGCTATACATAAGCTTGCCTTACTAATCCTGTGTTCGTTATTTTGCAAACAATATCACTGAGCAGCCTGGAGCCATTTTTGTTGTGGACTCTACAGAGCCAGAGACTTGGGAGAGACAGTTGTGTGGTTTTGCCGGCCTGTGTTGTGCAGGCCATTAGAGCAAGGTTTGCATCACCTGACACCTGACAGCACCACAGACTCAAAGACACAGCAGACACACAAGATGAACTGTGACTCTGATTTTACATATTTGTTTACACATTTGTTCAGTTTTCCAGGAGCTAGATCATCACATTATGCAGCTCACAGAATCATTGCACAATAGTAGCTGCTCATACATATTATTTCAAAAAGTGTGTGAATAAAACTTAAAAGTTGCAGTTTGTTCTGTTACTATATGTCACATTCATTAGTTATCAAAGCATCAGCAAATATGAGGTTTGTGCTTCTACGGATTCTTTTTGCACACAGCTATTGCTGCCTGAGATTCATTCTGCACCTGCATCATTACTTGAATATAATTGGTTATAATAGCCAGAGTGCCATTATACCAGATTACTGTATTAAACTAAGAAATGCAGCCCCCGTTCCAAATACAAATGGGATCCTGGGAAAAAGGAAGAAAATTGAATGCAATAACTTGCTAATCCTTGACATGTACTAAACTGAAAACAGTAAAAAGACAATATACTTAATGTTTGAGGTCAGCAGCTTCATTGATTTTTGTAAATATCTGCTTATTCTGAATTTGATGCAGCAAACTAGTTGGGACAGGAAACTGGGAAACTTGTGCTCCAAAAACACCTGTTTGGAACATTCCACAGGTAAACAGGTTCATTGGTAATAGGTGATAGCATCATGATTGGGTATGAAAGGGGCATCCTGGAAAGACTCAGTTGTTCACAAGCAAGAATGGAGCGAGGTCCACCGCTTTGTGAACACATGACTGTATAAAGGATATTTATATTACTACATGGGCTCAGGAACACTTTGTAAAACTGTTGTCAGTTTGTTTGCAAATGATTGTCTTCTGTTTTTTCTTCACATTTTGCTTAGAATCAATAACATTTATATCACATTATTGCACAAGTCTGTCTGCTTCAGAAGCAATTTTGGAATTCAGTTTCTGCAGCTTCCTTTAAAGGGGCATCAGTGCAAGGTAGGCCGGTAGTGCATGCTGCATGGGGTGGGCAAGAAGCTCTGGTGAAGCCTATCCAATAGGAGCAGCCCGAGCGTGACCTTGGAAGGCAACAAGCACAGTGCATTCTGGTCATTATAGGTTTTCTACCTTTTGAGCAAAAGGGAAATATTTTATATAAATTCATATTTTTTTTTTTTGTTTTCTAGTCATGTAAAACCAATTTAAAAAATATAGGCACTACATTAATTCAAGTGTGAGATGATAAAAGATGATATAATCTTCCCATTTAAGTAAAGGTATATTTAATTTTTCAATATTTGGTTTGCAACAAAAGTCAGATGTAATATAAGGAAAAATCCCACCAATAGTTAACACAAGATTTTTTTGCCAGTTGACCACATCAACCTCTTTCTGAATTGAGTTCAAAAATGATCAACCAATGTGTCAAGCTCTTTCTTCCCCTCTCCTCTGATCAGCTATCTTCTTACTATTTCAGTGGAGTGTGGGTGGCAGAAGTCATAGCAGCACGCCCTGCTGCCCTGGTATTTTCAGATTTCAGGGTTTGTGGCAATCTGTAGAATGTCAAAGCATTAATATACGAGGTAGACAGATGTCATGCAATGCATCTTAATTACTGGCCAAGCCTCCTGGCGAGAGTACTTCAGTTTCTGAAGATCTCCACCATATTAAAGAGTCACAGATGGAATAATTTCATTTGCGGTGCCTGCTCCAAGTTTGCAACCTTGTTCATTACAAAGTGAGGGATGGGGGATACGTGGGGCCAATTCATTTTCACATTTCAACTCATATTTTTAGTGAGGTGTTACTGATCACAGACAACCTTCTTACTGTTCAAACAGTAAGGTATCCTTTGGTGTCTTCCATCAATAATGTCAATCTCATCTTGCACATCATAGCTGTTGGAAGAGACATTCATCCCTGAAATCCACAGAAAGCTGCCCACCATGATGGTTTTCCACATATATTTTCTGAATGAATGCTGCATACTGCGTTTTGTGGGATAAAAAGGAAATTTCATCCATATTCTACTAAAAATGATGCTAGAACTGAACATTTGTCAGATAGTAAAGACAGTAGAACACTGTAGTCTTTATTGTAAGGATGCAAACACATCATCATCTAGCTTGAACAATAAAACACAACAAACAAAGTTAGCTCACTTCACTGTGCAACTGATTTGGACAAGGTAATGTTATTCATATGTTAGCGGTAGCAACCAAACATTAACTTTATTTGCATTATTTGCAGAGTACAGCAGGAGACAACCAGACATACACATGTCTATGCAAAGGTAACGCATGATGAGAGTTTTAAAAGAGGACACTGAGGTTGTTTACCTGATGCCCAGCTGAGGGCGATTCCAGCTTTCCGGTGTCGCAGCCCAGAAAAGGTGCCACAGGTCTTCAACCCTAGCCCAGCTCTGGGGACAGTCAAGAACAACTGGCTCAGGTTAGACCATCAGTGTGTTGAGGGAGAGGGTCGACAATGTAGGCTGGGGTAAGACCTGCAACTGACTTTAGAACAAGAAGTAACATGTAGAAAACCTTTCTACAGAGCGGTAAAGGGAGCTATGGGCTGAAAATTTGTACTTCTTGTGGGATCCCTGATGGTTTGCAAAAGCTGGAGGTGGTCAAAGCGATTTCTGGTGTTTTGGGGCAAATGAAGACTAATAGTAGTCTGACTGAAAACAAAGCATGAACAAGGGTTTGGTTACTGAAATGAAATCTTGGCAATACTCCCAAAGTGACAGAGTTTATGTGACTAAAATGTTTAAACTTCAACTTTTAGTGTATTTAGTATAGTCACCCTTTAGACTTAAACCAAGAAGGACAAAGAAGGGAAAATAGCATTAAACAGTGTCTTTCCTAAGAGCCACTGTCACATTTCAGCTTGTATTTTAAAACCCTTTGGGGTTTCTCTAAAGCCAGCATTTGGTAACAGTTTTTTTTTTGTTTGTTTGTTTATTTGTTTATTTATTTTACTTTCAGCCATAAACTTTTCCCAAAAAAGGCTGAATATTTTTATTCAGTGGTGCCATATGCTGATCCGCACTCACTCCAAGTCTACTGGGTCCCAGTTAATTTGGGTTTCTGCTCAGAAGCAGGTATTCCAACAAATCTTTCTCCAGCTCATTGAATGGTAGTACAGTAAAAGCCTCAGTCTTAGCAACACTTCCTCAAGTGTTTTTCATCTTTTAATTTTCATCCATTTCCCCCTAACATTGCTTTAAATGATTCTTTGACTTTTTTATTAATCAAGGTGATACCTTTGTAAAATGCTAAATAAATCAATTTATTATTTACTACAACCCTCCTAGTGCAAACCTAAATGGACTAAAGCCTGCCTTACTTACAGAACACATTATGTATTTAATTTTCCCCATCTTACACCATTCATCATATTTAATGTCTTGGGATGCTGTCCAAACACATTTCACCATTGTAATTGGACAATTGTTTTTGTGCTGATTTGAATTTGAGGTCAGTTGTTCATTTGAGACCAGCTGTGCTCGTAATTTTTGAAAGACCTGAAAATTTCCACTGGTGCACACTTAGCACAGCAGCTCCACCAGTCATCCCCAGCACAGGGCAGCACACAGCAGTATGCATAAGCAGTGTATAAGCACTTAACAAATTCTTTCAAACACACTACACTGTGGTTGTAAGCAGAGATAAGGACATTTTGAGTGTTAAAGTGTTTGACAGTGAACAAATCAAGCTCTGAAGAACACACAATGTTGCCAAGTGTGTATTTCTTTAGCAGAAATACACACTTTCCCTTAAGTTTGGAGTGCATTTGCTGCAACATGAGCTGCTGTTCATAAGACATTGTTTAAGATTGCTCAATTTTTCATTGGCTAAGAGGGTTAACGTCAATAAGCACATAAATAGTAATAAATGGTGTTTGTCTTCATGTTCAGTTTCAGGTCTGTTTACTGAAGTTACTGAAGAGATCTATAAAAGTTAATCATACAGTATTTTTTTTAGAATTACCGTGCTGTCCTTTAAGTGAGAATTCAGCTTTCTCTAATTGATGTATTTTGTTCAACAGAGCATTGCACTTAATTGGCAAACTGGCTCTAGAGAGTGCCTCTGTCATTTTTCACAGCCATCGTAGTTTTTGCTATGTGTGGAAAGGTTGTAATCAGTTGGTTGCAATCTGCAACCTCACTGTTCAATGCCACTAAATCCTACCGAATGGTCCTTTAACCACACCTCTGTGCCAGTGGTGTACTTGAGCTTTGTCTCGTGTGTTTGTGTAGTCTCTCCTCTTTCCAGGTCTACATGCTGGAGAGGATGTGGAGGAAGTTGCTCATCATCCTCCAGATCCATATTCTTCACATATGTTTACAATCCATCTCCACTTTTGTCATCCTGATTGTCCACACTGGACTTTTACTATGCTGGTCTGGTGTGGACACCGACATCTGTTGCATACCTGTCTGTCCTTGGAGAGGGATCCCTCCTCTGTTGCTCCTCCTGAGCTTCCTTTCATTTTTTTTCTCTGTTAAAGGGTTTTTCTTTATCTCAGTCGAGGGTCTGAGGATGGAGGGTGTCGTAGAGAGGCTGCTGTACAGATTGTAAAGCCAATTGAGGAAAAGCTGGGATTTGTGATAATGGGCTATATACAGTACATCAAATTTACTTGACTTGTACAAACTGTTCACAGGTCAGTGCATGGTCGTTGCCCTTGTATTTGCAGCAACTGGGGTTCAGCCTCTTGCTCCATGCACCAAAATTAAACCTGTGCTAAATTACAAATTACCAGAATGTGCAAATCACTCCCCTCTGTCCAAACCACCAAATTGCCCAAAATTAACAGCCAGTCCCTGCTGGTATCTCAATTACTTGCCAATCTTAATCAAGTTTGGTTGTTGAGAGTGAAACGAAAGTACTTTTTATTACACAGCCACAACAACCTGTTCTTTGCACATTATCACTTTAACTACCAGACAGGCAAAATGGGTTTTTGCTCTTAACAAAACGCATGGGCAACCTCCCAGTCTGACCTGCAGTGAGACTCACTGCGGTGACTGGGTGCTGGTCGGGGAATGTTGGTAATAATTGCATCCATCTATCAAACCCCAGGTCAGTGTCACCATTTCAAATGACATCCTATGGTGCAGCTGCTGACTAGGCCATTGTCAGCAGTGTTATCATGCAGCGTTCTTGGACCACTGTGTTGGAAACTGTCAACGGGAAAGAAAGAGGCCAACAGCAGAGGCCTGGAGTTTGACCCAGCAGTGCCACAAAGCCAGAGACTGCAAGATAGAAACTGAGGTTAAAGATAAGCCAATTTAGTGCAGCTTAGCAGTGAGAAAATAACACAGAAAAGTAGCACAAAAGATAACATATTGCATGCAAAAATTCATGTTAAAATGCGGTAAATGTAACATGTATTTGAGTAAAGACACTGCTTTTGGAAAAGAGGATAACAAACTCAAAAGTAAACATTACTATAATACAGTAGCCACTGGCATTGGCACATAAATAATATGTAAACAACATACAGTGCATATGTGTGTCTTACACATATGTACATACTTATGTGATGTGATGTAAATATGAGCCACCATATATACTCCTAACCTCATCAGACTGCATCCAGAGGACTTGTTTTAAAAAAGTCTGAATCAGTAACATTCTGAATGAAACACATCATTTTGTCTGTGGCTGATGATGCAGGTAGCTAACAAGTGAGCCATCTCACGTCACTCACCTCTGCTGAGGGTTGCACATGAGCATTACCACTTCAAATAATATGAGCAATAACTAAATCGAGGTGTTACACTGTCTATTAAGGAGGCATTTTATGCTTTTAGAATTGGAAATCAAAATCAGGTTATAAACTTATGGTCTTGATGTCCTGACATGTGGCCTTTGTGCTCTCAAAAAAGATAAAATAAAAAAAGCCTTGCTGCAGGCCTGCTGACCTTTCCCCTGAAATTACAAAACTCCAGGCCTGGCCTTCTCCTGATGCTGCATATTTATAACTAATATTGTCTGAAGGATGACATGGGGGCACTCTTATCTTGGACTAATCATAGGTGGTGCTGACAGCCCACAACAGTTGTATTCATGATCTTATGAGATGATAAATCATAGCCTGTCTTTAATCTTTGCAGACTCATTGTTAATTTATTATGTTGTTATAATTTCCACTATGAGGAATGTGGAGACCAGTAAGATCTACGCAGAGCTGGCATGTTTGTGTGTTTTCTGTTTGCGTGTTGTGAAGAAGAGTGAACGAGTGAAACATGGGGGATTTCATTCCCGACCTGATGATCTGGCAACCTGCTGTATTACACTACTACACTGTCAGCTTGCTGTAGCAGTGACAACACTCACCCCCCACCCTCCACCCCATTGCTGGGTCTCTGTCATGAAGCAGTATTTTATTTTCCTGTAACATTTATTGTAAAAATCTGTCATATCTGAACTTTTGGTTATTGATTTTCAGGAAGACTCATAAAATATCTGTTTAAAGTCCTCTTATATTAGCAAATACATACTACATGACGTTTTTGAGAGCCATGCTTTCTGTGTGTGCATGGTATATCTGTGAATGGACATATGGACATATGGAAGAGGAAAGGAGACTATATAATTAGAATTAAACCTGCACCAGTTGTGTGGGCATACACCACATCAACTGAGGGACTGAATGTCCTGTCTGAGTCTGATATGGAGACATTCAAGATTTCCAGAGGATGGTGCCTAAATAATTAAGACAGCCTTTTGACCTTTCTGACGTTTTTTTTAGCATGACTGTCGGGTCACACAGTCATCACTGTCCCTTTGATCCATGATGAATTATTTTCATTAACTGGTGGACACATTTACATGAACGTTGATGGATATTCATGGGTTCAGACAACAAGAATTTTCCTCCTCCTCTTTCTCAGGTCAAAGTCAAATTGGAGTCAGAATGTATCTGAAACTTTTAGGTAGATTTCTATGAGATGTGTGGGGCATCTTGCCCATGTTCTTTCTTTTAGCGTTGCCGTTGGACAAACACTTAGCACTGTGGGTTATTACTGTAGTAGCCACTATCTGGGCTTTAGGCCTGTGGAGTTTATATCCCTGGAGCTTTTAAGCCTTTTTCATGTGCATAAAGCAAACATTATTATTGTATACTTTGTCATCTAAAAGCCAACCCTTTCCAAGTCCATTACCCCATATCCCAGTCTGTAAGCTTGTGGCAATAACAACTACTGCAACATTATGTTGGTTAAATACTGTGGGAACTCTGGCAGTGCAGTGCCTAATTAGTTCGACTCAATAATACAGTTGCACCCAAAAGACAGGACAATGTTTTCTAGATCCAGATGTAGAGATTACTTATGGCACTGGTTTAGAGTTTAGTGTTGTTTAAGAATGAGACATTTCTATATATTTTCTTCTAAAACCTCATGATTTTGTGACCTCCGTGTTTTATTGTGCTGCTTTTGTGAAGCACTTTGTGATGTGGATTTTGAATAAGTGCTCTTTGAATAAAGATTATTATTATCATATGAAAAACACAGCACTCACAGTGATGTTCCAATTTGCACCTTTTCTCTGTAAATTAAAAGCCATCTTTGAATTTGACACACGGGAAAATCACAGAAGTTCATCTCACATTGAGCCCCTTGAGAACCCATGTAGTGACACCAATTGTGTTCATCTGTAGTAAGAATCCACAATTGATGGAAGAAAAATTCAACTTGACAGCAAATGGAAAGTGAATTGTCAGTCCGCTTGACTTGTAAAGAAAAATGCTAAACAGAGACTCAGGAGCTAATGCGGTCGATCTCTGCAGAGAATATATAATCTGCAGCTAATTTGCAAACTGTGCAGCATTACACAAATGAAGCTCAGGACTGTGCAAAGTTAACAGAACTGCTTACTGGTCTACTGACACTTTTTCAATTTCGGTGTGTACTGGCTTGCACTGGTACTGCATGGGTCTGTCCTGATACAATTTATGCAAGTGCTGGTGGATTATTTCACAACTATTTTATGCAGATTACACAATCTTCATTTAGCACTAATCCTACATTATGGATAAGAAACAAGCCACACAAAAGGGTGTCTGTGTGACCAAGCTCCTCAAGCTTGTCCAACTTTCTGTACTGTATAGACCACAGAAATAATGATACAAGACCGGACTGGGCTTTTGTGTAAGTGTGAAGTGACTGGTAGAGTTAACATACCTGGGGCATGCTGTCCAGACTTGCTGCCAGCAAGGAGCTGCAGAGCATAATTCCACTAAAACAAAAGAACTGACAATGTGCTTTCAACAGGACTATGCCATTCAGCAAATCATGATCAATGGTCAGTCATTTGAAACTATAACTTTAAGTATAATTATGATTTCAAGAAATGTATGCAACACATTCTTATGCTGGAATGACAGCTTGGTTTAGTGTAAATCAGCAAATTTTTAGTCTATTTAGTCAATAAGTGTCTTTTTCATTCTGTAATAAGGTATGATACAGAGGAAGATGAGGAACATTACATGACTCAAGTTAGACTTGCAAGAGTTGCAAATTTGAGGACTTGAGACTTGCTTGACTAACACTGATAAAAGAGTCCACTTGATTTGACTTGGTGTTCAAGTCTTGAGACTTGACTTGAGACTGATCTGAGACAGATGACTCTGAGGGACTTCACTTTTCTTTATTTCTTTATTTGCTTTTTTCCAGCTATTGGGAAGTTACATGATGGCTGATTTCTGGTGCAGTGAGTGTAAATCTGGCAACCCACAAGGACGTGGTAGACCAGCAAAGGTCAACTCACAATGCAGGAATCATGGAGGGGGCTGGTTCAAAGATAATACATTTGAATTCAAGGACTATGTTGGCAGTGACTGTAGTAAGAATAGAACAGTGGTATGTAAAGCCTGCAGCTCATAAATAAATGTCATGATCACCACAACATCTAGCTTCATCTGTCACTACAAAACCCACGAGAAAGGTACGTGAATGTGTCTTTATAGCTAACTTACATTAACATTAAAATTCAGCTATGTTAGACATGGCTTTGAATTGATTATGCATTTTATTGAGAGATCGTATCAATAATGTAAAAGACAATCGTGGGACTCATTCCAGGCCATGAAGCCAGTTAAACGGTATAAGCTAACACAGCTGTGTGCTCATGACTAAATGGTTACAGGTGTAGCATTAGTCTTATCATGACATGTCATTACACCCCTTTCTGCTGTTTTAAGCACCTCTTTAACACTTTCCTCACCAGAGGATTATCTTTTTTCAATTGCCAGCTACTGCCAGCATTTTTCATCATATCTATTGACTGTTGCTATATCAAAGATAGATCACAGCTTATGTTTTTCCGTACAGAAAAACAAAAACATTTGTAGGAATGTTGCTGTTTTGTGTGTTTTGTTTTTGCGCTCAGCACAGGTTTCATATGCAAGATCCAGGTTTTGGACAGTGACATTGTGAGCATACTGAAAATTAATGGAGGTCTGAGTGTTCATTTTAGTCTTCAGAATTGGGTTTTAATCAATTTAATGTTTTATTAATTCCATGTGCTAACTTTTCTTTTTTTGTGTGATTGTAATTGTAATAATAATAATGATAATAATAATGTGTTTCAGTTGTGGCGCAACATTACCCAAAAAGGTTAGGGGCACCCCAGCTTTTACAATAATGACACAGAAGCAACACTTCTTCTGCAAGTTGGGAGACTGAAGGAGTCATACATTCAGGTTAATAAAAAAAAAAAAAAAAGAAGACACAGATTGATGTAATATTTCATCAATGGGGCATTCCATCGTAAATGATAGAAAAAGTGGCAGGGAAAGTGTTAAGACACTATTAAATTGTATGTGTGCCCGTTCTGTCACGATCTCTTTGCTGCCGATGTTGTTACACCTGTGAAAAAATCCTGTCCACTCAAGACCTGTGGACACTTCTACTGCATCATGGCCACTGCCACAAAACATCAAATAGAACTAACATTTATAAGGTGTAAGCAGACTCCAACAGTTTTAGTTAATGTTGAAACTAACTCAACTTTTCATGACCACTGTCTTTAAACTGATTTAAATGTGGAGTGTTGAGGAGATCGTCAAAAGCTCATAAGACCTGACCTGTGACTTGCTTGACCTGAGCAGCAACTTGGGACTTGCTTGAGACTTGAAGGTTAAGACTTGTGCGACTTACTCCCTCCTCTTGTACGGTAACCTGACCAGTAAGTACAGGAGCAAGCTGGCTGGGGGCATCGCTGACATAGCCATTTTCCCATTTGACTGAATTTATAGTTTGTATTTTCACTGTATATATGTACTTATGAAAAACTCATGTTGTTTGATGATGCTGTGTCCATGCCATTTGTCCCAATCTTTGTTGTGTGTGTATTGTCATGCACTCTTTTTAATCAGTTTGTGGTGAAACCAAAAATAATAATCCACAGTTTGATCAGCCACACAGTAATTGTATTTATGAGTGAGGGAGTGCAATGCATTAATTCATGTGAGCTATGGGTTTTTGTCTGAGTCTGATTATTACAAATGACCATGTTAAAACTAATCATGGGCACATATCATTCATAGGTTCACAAAATAACAAATATTCATCCATATTCAAACTTGTCTGTAATCTGTATTGCTGAAATATGATTTGCTTGCTGTTTATGTAATAAGGTAAGGCCTAAATATATTCATATACTGAAGCTGAAACATATTCTTGTTGGCACTTCAATATTTTATAACCGTAAACATATTCAGTATATTTAATCACAGAGTTGTGAATATTATTGTTTTAGCACCTGTTTATTGCAGTGTGTGTGTGTGTGTATGTATGTATGTATGAGCTTCAACCTCATACAAACAGCTATAACCCTCTTTTCTTCTTCTTCTTCCTCTTCTTCTTCTTCTTCTTCTTCCTCTTCTGTGTGATTACTAAAAAAAAAAAAAAAAAAAAGATGTTCAGCTGCAGCCACCATCTCGATCTCACATATCTTAAAATCATACAGCCCTCCTCATTTTTAATGCTTTACACTGACAGTAAAGGGCCTGCTGGGCACAAATGCATGACCCCGGTGAACATACTCAAAGTGCACTTATGTACCAGTTGAGGTAGTCTTCAGGGGGGATACACAGCTAATCATAGCACATTAATGACCACAGTATATGAATATGTTATTAGCTGCATTGCTGTCTGAATGATGATGTGACAAAGTGCAGTGCAGTTCTCCTAAATGCATTCATTATACAGACATGTTCAGTTAGAGCTTGGTGGAAACTGGTCGTTGTTTTGAGCAGAAGGGAACTCAAACAGAAAGGGTCATGTTTCCCTTGTTGTTTCATGCTACAGCACCCCTAGCTGCAAGGCTCCGACTGCAGCTCACACTTATGCTGAGATAAGATTTTGAGAACGCAATGGTGTGTGAAATCGATCTTGCGTAGCTTGAAGACCCTTTGCTCATGTACTTGCATGGACCATGTTTGTGGCCCACATGTCTGTATAGCAGTGATAATGGGTTAGAAACAAAACGAGCAACTGAACTCTCAAGTGCAGTTAAACTGAGACATGACCAAATTATTGCTGATTCAGATAATTGGTTGATTGGAATTTTAATCTTCCTATTTAAAAGTTAAAGTGAGAGAGATAAGATTGAATTAGATTTTTAGACTTTTAAAGGCTGAATAACACTAAAAAAAGTCAGTCAAACAGTCAAACCCCATCGCTGCGCCGATGGGGCGTGGCGGCGCAGACTTTGGTATTTTCGTGCTGGCGCAACTACTCCCCCTTCTCATCTCAGTCCCACCCAGTGGCGCAACTCAGAAAGACGGAGGAGCGAAGGTGTGGAGTGGGTTTGACACAGCCGAGTCCAATCTTCACCAATCACACCAGCTCCTTGCCTCACCTTTAAAAACGCCGCTGGCGAGACGCAAGTTTCGAGGATGAATGAACCCGCGCAGGAAACTGTCCGACGCCCAAACTTCTCCCAGGAGGAGGTCCTTAGATGGTAAATCCTCGGCCTCCTCCTCCCCCTCCTCCTCCTCCTCCTCAAAGCAATGATGTACTCCATCTTTGTAGATAACGTTAAACATTACAATGATAACATTTGTATTTGGAATGAAATGACGTGGGTAATAGCGGACAACGATCATCACTTACGTTTTTTCTGTGTGTCTGTCTCTCTCTGTCTCTCGAGTGCTCTGAGATAGATGCAGTATATATGCTCTGTAGGATGCCACGGCTGTTTCTGGTTGGCATAGCAACGTTAATTGATTAGTTTGCATCCCTGTTTCACCTGTGTACATTCGGTCAGGTTGAGTGACCATTACGCGTGCCGAACGCGCTTGCGATGTGGTCAGATGAGATACTGATCAAAATATATAAATTTAGGTCTGACTGTATGTGCTGACTCAGATAGTTGCATTGAATCGTGGCTGTTGATAATTATTGATCGCAGTGAAATGCCAGACACTGTGGAAACCCGCCTGTGAGGTATTGGTGAAGTGGGCGCACGACTCCGCCGGTTTACGAAAATCCACTTGCCCAGCAGAGCAGAGTTGACCAGGTCTGAGGTGGCGAGCTTTCAGCGCACTTTTACGCCGCCAGCATGGACCGAAATGGACCAAAAATCCAAATCCGCTGGCTGATTATGCGGACACCTCCCCCTACTGCGCCGCAACGCTCATCCTGGCGTACTTCTGTGCGCCTCGGTTTTTCCAAAATACCAAGTGTGCTGCACGCCCGCCTGCACTGCACGAAAATACCACTGCGCAGGGTACACAGCCTGCACTCCGCCAGCGGCGGGGACAAAAATAGAGCCCATTATCTTGATAATGACTCCAGGTGTACTGCCTGTGGTTCTAATGAAAAACCCTCCACATATCTGACAACTCATGAGCTGGAGACAACTGCCTGAACCTGTATGATAAAGCAGGATGAGGCTCCTAGTGGTTTCTGTCCAGCTCTGGATTCTCAGTACAGTTAAAATCATCTCCTAAAAACAAATACTCATCACTGCTGCACCTCCTAATGGTGTCTCATAAGACGTCCAGTAGTGCTCGTCTGTCTAGTCTGTTGGTTGGTACATAAACATTCAGAAAAACTAGAATAACATTTTCAGACTGAGCTTTAACCTTCAATAAACAACCCCGAATGATTTCCTCCACTTCACAGGAAGAAGGCAGGAAACTCCTGGAGAACACGATGCCCACTCCTCCACTACAGCTGGACTTATGGCTCAGACCTCCCCATCACATCCCCTCCTCCACTCGCTCTCTCTGTGTTACTGCGTGTTTGGTGAACCAACATGTCATCCAGCTTCTTCAGCTCCATCAGTTTAAAGAAAGCAACTGTTTTAACATCATCTCTGCCTACAGTTTCTGGAGAGACAGAAAGTTACAGAAATACAGAACAATAAGAGAAGGAAAATCAGCATCCTTTGTTCAAACACCATCAGCAGCAGCTGTTTGAGTTTTTACTTTAATTAGAGTTTCTTCAGACGATAAATCTCCTGCTCTGTCAGAACATCCTCTCCACTGTTTGCTGATCTTTTTGTCAGAGGTCTGGCTGACTTAACAAACACTATCAGGTTTGAAAAGTAATCCTCTACCTTCAGCACCCTGAATCCCTTCATTCCCTGAAGGAAGTTCTTCATGTCAATAGGACAGTAGCAGCTCTGCCGCTCCTCTTGGGTCAGGGGAGTCAGGGGGGTCAGGGACAGGTCACTGTCTGACTCTAATGATTTCCTTGCTTTAGTTCCTTTATTAACCTTAACGGCCTTTGCATCACTCTGGACAGGTGCTGAGTTTTTTCCTCTTTTGTGACGATTTAAACAGATCATCATCGGACCTCTCTTCATCCTCAGATAACTCCTCATACACTGACAGATTCTCATGAACTTCTTCATGTTGAAGATTATCAGTCACAGCAGTACAGTCACATTTGGTCTGTGCAGCTTGCTGGTGTTTGGACTCTCTCACTGTTTCAGCCTGCTTACTGTCTTGTCCCTGTCCTCCCTATCCATCATTGCTTTTGTGCCTGCGTCCAGGTCTTCTTCTTCTTCTTTACGCTAAAGATAGTTCTTAATTACATTGGCTATATGTTTGGGGTCATTGTCCTGCTGCAGAATAAACTTGGGACCAATCATACGCGTCCCTGATGGTATTGCATGATGGATAAGTATCTGCCTGTATTTCTCAGCACTGAGGGCACCATTAATCCTAATCAAATTTCCAACTCCATTTGCAGAAATGCAGCCCCAAACCTCCACCATGTTTCACTGTTGCCTGCAAACAATCATTATTGTACCGCTTTCCAGCCCTCCGGTGAACAACCTGCCTTCTGCTACAGCCAAATATTTAAAATTTTGACAGCACCTGCTGCCATTTTTCTGCACCCCAGTTCCTAAGTTTTTGTGCATAGTTGAGTCGCTTGGCCTTGTTTCCATGTCGGAGGTATGGCTTTTTGACTGCAACTCTTCCATGAAGACCACTTCTGGCCAGACATCTCTTGACAGTAGATGGGTGTACCTGGGTCCCCCTGGCTTCTGCCAGTTCTGAGCTGATGGCACTGCTGGACATCTTCCGATTTCGAAGGGAAATAAGCATGATGTGTTTTTCATCTGCTACACTAAGTTTCCTTGGCCAACCACTGTGTCTGTGGTCCTCAACGTTGCCTGTTTTTTTGTGCTTCTTCAAAAGAGCTTGAACAACAAATCTTGAAACCCCAGTCTGCTCTGAAATTTTTGTCTGCGAGGGACCTTGCTGATGAAGTATAACTACCTTGTGTCTTGTTGCTGTGCTCAGTCTTGCCATGGTGTATGACTTGTGACATGAAACTGTCTTCCACAATGCCTTGGTAGCAGAGTTTGGCTGCTCCTCACCCAGTTTTAAGCCTCCTGCACAGCAGTTTCTGTTTCAGTTAATGACTGTGTTTCAAGCCACATGTGAAATTGATGATCATTAGCACTTCTTTAGCATAATTGGTTGATCATACACCTGACTATAATCCTATATAATCCCTGACTTTGTGCAGTGTACCTTTTTCTTTTGTCTGGTCACTTTGCATTTTGTAAATTGATAAAAAAAAATAAACAATTATTATTTATATTCTTGAAAAGCATTCTTAGTTTACAGTATTTTTTCACCCCTGCCTAAAACTTTTACACAGTACTGTACATAATACAAGACTATGAATCGATTAGTAATGGACATATGACTAATAGTAATAGCATTTGCAGTGGATGTCCGGCATGGCAGGATACATAGCCATAATCCACTCTCGCGCTTCAACCACTATCCATGGGAAGCTGCAAGACAAGAAAGCATAAAGACTCTGGGGAAGAAGCTAAGTTAATAACATGCCCTAGTAGGACATGAATGCATACAGATGGAGAGGGAGAGAATAACAGAGCCACTCTGTGTATCGTTGGAAGTCCCCCGACAGTCTAATCCTATAGCAGCAATGATTAGGGACAGGTACAAGGCAAGCCTGAGCCAGCCCTAACTAGCTTTATCAAAAAGGAAAGTTTTAAACATACTTTTAAATATAGAGAGGGTGTATGCCTCCTGGACAAAGACTGAAAGATCTTTCCACAGGAGAGAAGCTTGATAGCTAAAGGTTCTGGCTCACATTCTGTTTTTGGAGACTTTAGGAACCATAAATTTATTTACACAATCAAGCAGTCCATGCAGTCATTTTTGACCTTGGTCTCATGTCTATCATTGTGTTTAGAGTTTGAGCCAGTTGTAAGATAATAATGGCAGCTCATCCAGGATCGCAACCTAGTCCTTAAGTTTGAGTTTCATTAGTGTTCCACCGCCTTATGATATTGATATCCAGTGCAATTAATGGAAAGAGGATTTGCATGCAAAAATCAAATGCTTGAGCAGGGAATACTGTGTGACAAATTTGAGTTGCCCAATGAACAGACTGATGCATCCCCTGTGCAAGGTGAGTTGTAACAAATAAGTGAAGACAGATCTGTGGGGAACCTATAGGTGACATCACAGAGACTTTATTCATGTTTTATACAGTATGGTTTTCACCGTATTTAAAATTATGACCCTCCGAGGGCATTCTGACTTTTATGTGTTTCTGGTCTATTTTAATTAGCAACTATGATGGGAAAAAAAAAAAAAACTGTAGGAAAATGAACTTTGAAGAATAGACATGGTGTTCACTGAGTAATTAAAATGCAGGATTTGCATAAAGAATGAAGAATATAATCATTGACAGATCAAAACAACATTAAATTGATATTATATCATTATACTATTTTCTTTATTCTGTCTGTGCATTGGTGGTAATTATTCACCAAATCGTTATTTTTATCATGTCTTTATGTGCAGCAGTTATAATTATTTATTAAATCATTAAACACAGGGAAACAGGCTCAAAACAGTCATTTGTGTCCTCTTGTGTCCAGCCCACCAGCTGCTTAAAAGACAGTGCATGATTGATCAATGTAAATTAATTTTTCATTTATTTATTTATTTTTCTAAATGTTGTGGCTGCAGTGCATACTGATGAGTTGAGATGAATGGACACCTAAAACTCTCCTCAGCAGGTGCAATAGGAGAAAGTGTGCATGGAGCTGCTTCACCTCAGAGTACTAAATAACTCTGTCATTTGGACTAAATGTCTAACTGTCATGAATATGTGCTTTTCCCATCTATAAATCTTCACTCAAAATCTCCATTACAGGCACAGTCACACTTTTAAGTTACTAGCTTTCATAGTGTATATCTACATGTGAGCTATGACAATACATTTTCAGCATATAATAAATGAGTACAGAATTTGTCAGTGTCAACAGTATCTAAAATGTATGACAATCATGCTCTCACGCATACATAGAGGTAACCCTCTATGTGTATGAAAACAAAAATCTAAGTGATCAGTACAAATCAAATTGGATATCAATTGTATACTGAAATATAAACCTATTATATGAATATAACAGTTACATTTACATGATCTACTATCCTGCCGACAACATCTCGTTTTTAACATCCCCCCGGTTCTGTGTGGTTGTCCTGTTAGCAGTAAGGCGCCCTTCATGTTACATCCCTCTTTTGCAGTCCATAGACTGACCCCTCTCACACAAGTGACATCACTTAAGGACTTTTATCAGACTTCACAAAGCTCCCTCTGGACCCCCAAAAGGCTTTATACAACTTTTTTCACATATGCGGCAGTACTCCTCAGCACCTGGAAACACACTTTGATGCATATAATCAGTGGAGTTCACCTTTAACCATGAAGGTGGGAGACCAGATAATGTTCATATGCTCTTTTTTTATGGTTTAATGGGTCATATGGGAAGGCAATGACAAGCGTCATATTTTGAGGTATTTTTTGAGCAAACTGGCAGCAGGAGAGGACAGAGCTGCCATTACCATGACACATTCACACACACACACACACACACACACATATATATATAGTATTATAACTCTAAACACTAAAGAAAAAAAAATCCACCCAACATGTCTGACATGCCTCAAAAAGCATCACAGGAAACTTTCCATGCCAATGCCACCAGAGTGGTCCAACCACTGCACCATGTAACCTGTCTAATAAACAGGGAGCTGCCTGTTCACCAGGCTCTGAGCTCTGTTACGTACTCAAATGACAGTTAATTAGTCTGCTTCTCTCCGCCAGAGCTCCTGCCACATCTGTGGGTGGCCTTCCAAAATGCACACACATCCAGGAATGTTGACATCAAATAATCAGAAGGTTTTCATCACACAAATACAGTTCAGCACACTTCACCTGATGGCTAGATACAGTAAAAAAAAAAATCAAATAATCCCCCGTCAGTAAAGGGGGGAGGCTGCATTTGTAATTGACGCTTGTGATGAGCCTAATAAGCTCCCCTGTGAACGCATCAAAGAACAAGGGAGAGATAATGAGACTGTTTCTCTTTTTATATAACTCATAATCAGTTTGCCTTTTTCGTTTTTTTTTTTCCTTTTGTGCCATAACCTTCAGCCTTTCCTCCTGCTCGACCGAGGACAATCTAACCGAGGTGCTTCATACACGTGTTTAAGAATAACTACTTTATTTTCAATGTCAGTTAATGACCTTCACAGATGAATGGCTGAACTAGAAATCTTTGATCTGGCTTCATGTCAGATTGTCTTACCAGCAGTCCTAAGAAAAAGAGGCACTAATAGGGATCAGTGTTGGGAGTAGCACATTACAAAGTACTATAATTCCACTCATTTTGTCAGTAACAAATAACTTTTTCTAATTGAAAAACACAATCACAAGTACTGAAATTTAAAAGGCTCGTTACTTGTTTCTTTCGTCCTGATAGCAAGCCATTGCAGTCTATCATAATGGAATATAATGACAGTCAACAGAGAGGAGAAGAACTCAGAAACATGATAGTAAAATACAGCTTTCGTTAAAACTTTATGCCAGCCGAAATGGACAGTTCCCAACATAAACCATCATGTTCTGAACACTAACACTACAAAAAAATAACATCAGCATTTTGGAACATAAAACAGCAAACTTAGCACACTACTCAGTCCAGCAGTAAGCATGCATGATGAGAAAATATTCCGTCATCTGAAAGGCCCTTTGCGTTCTGCTGCACAGCACAGATGCAAGCAGGGAGGGAACAAACATGAGGGAGAGTGAACGTGAGGGGCCACTTCTGTCGCATAGACGTGGTTTAGGTATGAAAAGCCTGACATGGACCAGAAAACACACTTCATAAATTATGCCACAGACTGGTGGAACGCCACCTCTTACATCACCTATGTGGGAACCACATCAAAGGAGAGTCTATGCACCTGGGGCGTTAGGGGTGAGCCTGACGGGCCTAGGCCCACCCACTTGTACAACTGGCCCACCCTAAATGACTTTGAGAATTTCCTTAACATTTATTTTTGATGATTAAAATCACCATTTTAATAAAACCCTTAAAACAAAAACGTTTCCAGAAAAAATACAACACTTATTCGACTATTATCACGTGAGGTCTAGTCCAGTCATCAGTGGGCCATCATTGGTCACCCCAGACATGTTATGCTCATGCACGCACGGCACAATCTGGCGGTTGTTCGGCAAAACATGGTGACTGAGAAGGGCAGTAGATGCTATATTATAGGCAATAGAAAAATGTTAATGTAGAAAATGTAGACAATACGGGAGGTAGAGCTAAATATTCCTGCCTGACTCGACTGTCTTCAGATTACCTTCACAGACAGTTATGGTCATGAGTGAACAGCGCAGCGCACCAGGCTCTCTCTCCTGTTAAAAGTCTTTGTAGCTCACCTAGTACTCTGATCACTCTGTTTCTCCCTCTCCTTGCAATCAATTTAAAGAGTAATTCAGTCAAGTCAGACAAAAAATGAATTAACAGGCATTAAAATGTCTGTTTTCCTAATGAATTGAAGTATTGATCCATAGTGAAAATATAGATAACGAGGTAAGCCGTGTGTGCCACTTGTAATAAATACAAACTGTCGTGGTGAAATAATAAGCTACGGTATTGAAAATGTTTTTTAAAAAGATTTTGAACATGTCATAATCAGCTAGACGTACCAGTCACCCTCCACAGCATGATACCAGTCATTTTTGTTTAAGTGAGAATACCAGCTGGAAACAGTGTTAACTTTTGCTATTAAGAGGCCCACCCAAAGAACCTGTGGCCCACCCAAAATTGAAATCCTGGTGCCGTGCGTGCTATCCACACAAGCCCCAAATGGACAACTGTAGTGCTAAAACAAAACCCCAAACTGAGCCACTCGGTTAGTTTGTTTGCAGCTGTCATCGAAATGTGTTTCCTACATTTTTTGTATCTTATGCATTCATATTGTACCTTTTTTGTCCTTTATATAAATGAAAATGTAATCAGTAATAGGCATTTTATGTGGTCATCTTATAAAAAACTATTCATTCACTGAATTTACAGAAAATGTGCTATATTGTCATTTTATCATTATCCGGATATGATTTGTACGGTGGCTGACAAGGACAAATTTGTTGCAACGGCCCAAGACATATCCATTTGGAGATGCTGCTACAGCCTCATAAATGATGCCAATTTAAAAACACATTCAAAAATCCAAACACAAACAATACAACACAATTATACTCTGCAGAATGCTAAAACAAATACTTTAACAGCAAACAGGCTGCAAATACAGAAATGATACAACGTCTAAAACACAAAAACCTCAAAAACAAATGCAACAGAAAAATGCTGCGTGTCCACTCAAGGCAATGGAAGCTCTCCAGGCCTCTTCGGGGAGCCCTAAGTGGAACAGCTTTGGCCTAGACAGAGGAGAGTTTGTTTTTGATGCTGGAAGAAAAAGATAAAGGCCACACGAAAAAAGTATATGTACCTTTATGGCAGCTCACCTCTTTACTCCACTTTTCTTGTGGAATGAGGAGGTGACCCTATGCAGCACGTTTGTCCTGTGGAACGGAAATTTTCTGGGCTGTTGCACTGTGTTTGCCACCACAGAAATGACCTAAATTAGGATATGAAATTGTAGACATGTAACACAGGAATATCACCAATGGCAGCACTTCAAAGTTGACCAAAAACGCATTACCATTTTTCTCACTTTTTTAAGGGAGTAACTAGTGAAAGTAACTCATCACTATTTAAGCAACAAGCGCAGTTCTGCTGCTGATTTTTTTTTTCCTCATATATTTCTCTCTGTGAAGGTGTCAGAACATTTACCCTGTGTTCATACTGTGAGCTGCTCTGTTGATTAGTCTTCAGCTGTTGGCAGTGTGAGAGGACATCCATGTAAGACTCGGGCTAATCATTCGCCTCTGATTGCTCTGCCTTTGTGCTTCACCTGCTTCAAAGGGTAATTAGTAAACCTACAAGCCATCCCAAAAGTGTCTTTCTGCCCATAATTAAGTGTCTTCAGATGAATAGGTCTTGTCGGCCCATTATACTTGGGTGCCAGGGAGGACCGCATTGAGTTAGTTGACGCAGAGTACTCAACTTTGTGTTGTATAGTTGAGGCATTAACAGATGTTGGAAGGAGTCAAATCACAGCTGAGCTGGCCTCTGAAGGTGGAAAGGTACAAGTCCCTCACAGCTGTGACCACGCCCAGCAGTTGTTGAGACCACTGTAATCAAGTCAAAGCTGTGTAAACTGTTTTAGCTGGTACAGAATGCAGCCACGTGACTCTTCTAGATCCTGGAAGTGTGATTACATCATTAAAATTTTAGCTGCTCCCGTCAGCTCTGAAGTACTCTCAGAATTCATGTTATTTTTAACTTATCATGACCATTCATGGCTTTGTAGCATACTAGCCTCTTAACCCTTTATTTACCTGCTCTTCAGGTGGCACGGTGGTACAGTGGCAACACTGTCGCCTCACAGCTAGAAGGTCCCGGTTCGATTCCCGCTGTGGGCACTGGTGGTGTGTCCTCCACCATGCCTTCGGTGCCTGCTGCTCAAGGAAAGGGGCCTTTCTGTGTGGAGTTTGCATGTTCTCCCTGTGTTCACCTGGGGTATCCTCCATAAAATATACCCCCACTAAAAACATGCAAGAAGATCACCACCTGACCAATGGTGACGAAGGTGAGCTGGGTCCCCGGGCGCCGCTGTCGGCTGGCAGCCCACTGCTCCTAGTCTGCCACGGAGGAAGGACGGACGGTGGATGGGTCAAATGCAGAGAAATAATTTCAAGAAGCATGGTGTGTGCATTTGTGCATGATGTTGTGTGTGATAAAATAAAGTATGTTTCTTCTTCTGCTTCTTCTTCTTCTTCTTAAAGCCATCTCCTTTGACCACCACACCTTTGAGCCAGGACCTCAGGGATGAGGAGTTGCTTGAGGAGTTCAGGAGACATGGCTTTGGTATTTTTAAATCACTTTTAAAAGCTTTCTTTTTTTTTTAATATTTTTATTCCATTATCTGCGCATTGCAATTTTATAACTTTGAATACATTTTTTGGAGTGAATTTGCACCATTTTTTTTATTGGTGATTCTGTTTCTCTAATGTTTACACATGCATGATTTACCTTTAGTTATTTTAAATGACTGTTTATTTGCACTTGTGAGGTAGCCTTGACGTAATAGGTTGGGTTTATGCGCTGCTAAAGATACTGGACTCTGTGATGATAATAACATCACCTCAATCATCTCAACAGGCCTTTTTGGCAGCAGACATTTTGGCATGTCACTGTAGGAAAACGTGTAAATAAATGAATGATAACTAAATTCTATTTAGCTGTTTTCAGTTTCAGGGTCTTGGTATAGTGCATGTTGACTCCCACACTGTCATGGCTCACTGGCACACTTGATTAGACCACAGCCACTGTTCATGTTTTTAGTAAAAGCTTTGCTTTTCCTACTATTGCTGAGTCCACACATATACAGGTTTTTTTGAAAATGGGGTTTTTATCCTTTATTCTCAAAAAAAATCATCATTATCATCAAATCATATCCAAATGAAAATGTAAAACCATTATTGAAGTGCTGTCAAGAGCATGCCAAACCAACACAATTGAAAGAATTGCACCAATAAGCTGGACACCGGGTCTCATCCAAAACCGGTGATGTTGGCAGTGTGGTCTGAGTTGTGGGAGTGTTGGATTGTGTAGCAGTGAACTCTGTTGCACATCCTGCTTCTGTTCCTCAGTGTAGTGAAAGAGTAACTGTAGTTTTATGTGTAAACATATAAATTAGCTTGTTAGCAAGAAACAAATTAATAAAAAATAAATAAATCACTATTACATTTAGAAAAAATTGAAATAATGTTGAATTAATATACACCCTGTTCTGAGAGGGGATTTAGAAACCATGAGCTTCCAATACGGAGCTCATTCTAACCTTATTCTAATTCATTTCAATATATGGTAGTTCCTGTTTTTTGATACATTTTGTATGTACACAAGGTGGTCACTGGTCCTGTGGTTGTAGCCATGCTCATGGGAGGGACTAAGACTGGTTATTCAATGGCACACACAGTTAGTTTGATATGGAGACAGATTTCCATCACAAATAAACACAAAAAGTATAATTCACAAATATTTTACTATCCACACGCAAACACATCTCCATTTGAGTTTTTTTAAATCACCATTTGAATGAATGCAAAAAGTATATTCGCAAATGTAAATAATATTTTCAGATGTGTTTCCAATAGTTAAAACCAAAAGCTTTGTTGGTAGATGGTAGATAAAGATTGTCTCAAGTTCATCTGTATGTGCACTTTGCCACAGCTACCAGCAATCTCCACACTGCACTTGAGCTGGCCGGAAACAAACCTTAGAGCACGTTTTACTTCGAGGCAGTAAGGTAAGGTGGCAGATACAGCCAGTATTTGGCCAATATATTGTATTGTTACAATAAACCACAGTTCACTCATATTCAGGTTTGACAATTGTGAAGCGTTTACCAATGTGACATGTCTGTGGCACACTTTGGACAGTATCAGCAGGGACCGCACAGTCAGTGTGTATGTGCGATTTGGGCCACTCGTTCTGAAGGTGGCACTGGTGAGCTAAACACACACGCACACACGGCACTAGATGGCACCACTGATGAAGATGGAGCCTCACATGTGATTCCAAACAGTAAAAAACTGAGTATTTTCCCCAAAATGACACAGGTGAATCAAATATGTCCTTCAGTCCACTAATGTAGATTTTCCACTTCCAGTTCGTGCAAAGCTTTTGGTTTGTAACTCTTGGAAACATATCTGAAAATGTTATTTACATTCGTGAATATACTTTTTGCAGTCATTCAAATGGTGACTTAAGAGACACAAATTGAGAGGTGTTTGGGTGTGGATAGTAAAATATTTGTGGATTATACAGTGTTCGACACTGTTGCAGGAAGCAATAATTCAGTTTGTGCAAATGCTGCACTAACATGTCCATTTCAGAAACAGCAGTACCTAGTATGTTTGATGCTCTGAATGTGATTTAATGGCTCCTTTCTCATGCAAAGCAGGTCAGGGCACATGGAGGCTGGGTTGGCTGATGAGATCATCAAGATCTTTGATCTTAAATACACACACTGTATATTACTGTCTCAGCAGATAAAAGATTTTGATTCCATGGAACCCAGTACACCAGATAACTGTCTGCTCCACTTGCCTGAAGGAGGAACAAGAGGAAGATAGGCACAAAAAAAGGTTTTGTTTATTTAAGTGCTGGTGAATTGGTTACAGATTCAGCCCCGTGCAGGTAGCAAACAATTTGACAGTAGCTTTTCGACAGCAGTTTATATGCAAAAATAACTTTATCTGCCTGTTGTTTTGTGTATTTCAAACTTAGAATGCTTCCAGGTTCAAGGCTGAGGTCTGATATTTAATGTTGGAGTTTGTTTTTGCTTTATTCATTTGTGCTCCCCAACTGACTCCCTTTTTCTGCTCTCACCGTCTCTTCATCTCTCTCTCTCTCTCTCTCTCTCTCTCTCTCTCTCTCTCTTCCTCTGGGGTGAGTCTGTTGGGTTTAGGCCTTTCTAGCATGTTAAAAATTCAATCGTTTCCAAGGAGGCACTTGGCTCTCTGGTGAGCCATGTGTTAGCAGTGGAAGAAGAATTAGAACTTTACAACGTGTTTTGCGTGCCACTGCAGACACATCTATAAACATGAAGCAGTCTGATGTTGCCCAAATTTTCTCGCTTCAGTGTTTTCAAGGGTGATGCAAGTGCTGCTTCTGTAGAGTCAAATGGAGTTTTTTGTCCCACAGTGCAAGGCCACAGTCTGCAGCCGTTCTCAGACAGTGATGAATATGCAGCAGAGGAGTTTACATTCATTCTGTCTGTGGTGAAAAAATGACAATTCCATGCCATTTGGAATGTTTCCTGATAAAGTATTATCTTGGTCAATTATGAGAATTGAGCAAATTACTTTTTCCCCCTTCATTTGAAGGAATAACCAAAAATTGTCAAGCCTTTAAACACCGTCTGTACAAAATCAGGTCTGCTAAATGGTTAAACAATGTCTAAAATTTTACACAAAATATGAACTCTGGAATCTGTAACAGCATAATTCACATTAATGGATTGAACAGGATCTGGGGAAAGAAAAATCAGGTATTACTGAAACCTGCCAGGCCTCCTATGGGGCGTTTAGCATAGCTTAATTCTGACCTCAGGTATAGATAACAATACAGCATGACAAGCAGTTATCTCAATCATATAGATCTAAGCAACGGTAAATATAAATGTCACGTTTGATCTCAGTAGTTGGAAATGAGAAACTTGATAAAGAAGCTGAAGAACTCCTTCGACTGTTCTCGTACCTCATGCCCTCCTCTGTCCTCCATTCTCACTTACTCTTCCTCCTCTGAGCATCTGTGGGCCAAGTCTAGCTGCTGTGCTGCTTCCAACACAATAAACTCTTCATCATCATGTTGCATTTCCACAACCAGTCCTCTCTCCCAGCTTTTCCAACTATCAACAACACATTTTTTTGTGTGTCTTTTCTCACTTTTAAAATGTTTCATGTCAGCATCCCATGCCAACCTTCAGCACAGCAGCTCCCTGTGCTGCAGGTGGTCTGAGGTCTTGGTGGTGATTTATTAAGCAATCACTCACTGCTTTACAGTTGTCATTGTTTTTAGGATGTGCTTTATCAGTGGGAAGAGGTTTAAAAAATGTTGTCTGTGTGTGTGATGGTTGGCAGAGATGTAAAGGTTCACTTTAAGCTATTTTCATTTGATCTGAATTGAAGTAGTTGCCTGCTCTCGCAAACATTTGTCTCATTTTAGTTGACAAGTTTAAAAAGACTTTCCTCACATTAGACGTTAAGCGTATTACTGCAGGTGTAACTAATAACATTAACAGTCTCTGTTCCATTTAGGTGCCCAGTAACATGCAGAAAAGCAGGGGCCTGAAATTAGCAGACAAATACAGAAAGCAGCCACTATTAATGCTATTAGTTACACCTATACCCTGCTTTAGTTATTCTAATCCTGTCCAAGCACAGATCATCAGTAGACGCAGATGTCAATTTTGAGGACTCATTTTCAATGAGGAACAACTTAATTTTCAGCATTTCAGCTCCATTTTTCAGCATTTTCAAATATGTTTAAAACAGAACTAAAATTAAAGCAGAGTGTCTCACAATAAAGATCTAAAAGAGTCCTTATTCGAACGGTTACATCCTCCGTCAGTGTTTTCACTGCCATACACTGCAATCACTGATGGCCTAGAACATGCTGTCAGAGCTTGTGCTGTGAGACCTGCCTCTTGTCTGTGTAATGGCCCCATGTTATTCAGTAATTCATTCAGGATTAACCAATTAAGTATATACACAATGGTGGACCAAGTTAACATGGAAAAGTGAACAATACTAGTCCAAACACCACTTCAGGTAGTCCAGCAAGTTGCAAAACAACTGCTTTTATTATGGACACGCATATATAGGCAGTATTTAATTATACTGTGTGTTATATATAAAAAAAAATAAATAAAAAATAAAAATAATACAGAGAGAGAGAGAGAGAGAGAGAGAGAGAGAGAGAGAGAGAGAGAGAG